>JANAVB010014852.1:600000-913514 GCA_029216955.1 Iris pallida | reverse complement strand
ACTGAACAAGATCATAGTATCGCTAACATGTACTATTCCGCCTCCCGTGAGAATTTATGTTCTTCGAAAGGGGTGCAGTAGCTACTCTATGGGTGGCCGCGAAACTAGCTGCTATGAATGAATGCATGGCACCAGAATCGAATAATACTACTGTAGGTAACGAAGCAACTAAAATAGTACCTGCAATGACTTCCCCAGCTGTCTCTGCCTCCTCAACTGTCATAGCGAAGGTCCGTCCATGTCTGTGTGCCCTAGCCTGCTGCCTGGCCTGCTGAAATCGGGCTGCCTGCGGTGCCAAGGGTGGCCTCTCCTGGTACCCTTCCGATGCTACTGGTCGTATCGCTCCAACTCCAGCATGGGGCGCTCTCGGACCCTGGTAGAAGGGCCTCGGTGCTGGAAGTGCTGGTCGGTGCACCATCTGTGCTGCTCCACGATGCTTCGCGCAATCCCATGCCTGGTGCTGATCTGATCCACAAACCAGGCATAGTCCCAGTTTATGCCGACACTCCTTCGCTACATGGCCTACTCTGCCACAGTGATGGCAAGTAGGGAGTCCAGGTGCTGCTGCCCTCTGTGGCTGATGAATCTAGGGACGTTTTGCTGGTGTTCCCTGTTGTGCTCGAGTTGCTGGTGCTGATGAGTGGGAGCGCTTCATGCTAGCCTCCCTATGGTTGATGCGCTATTGACGTCTGGCTGCTGTCAGGATATCTGAGTATGAAGTAGGTGCGACTGATCCTACCAATCTCTGTAGCTTAAAGCGCAGGCCGTCATAGAACTTCTCGGCCTTCTTCTCCTCAGTATCGATCAGATACGGGGCAAAACGGCTCAGACGGAGGAACTCCGTGTTGTACTCCTCAACCGACATACTGTCCTGGACAAGATGCATGAACTTGTCCCGAAGCTCCGTACGCGCTGTAGCTGGAATAAACATTTCCTTGAAAAGCCTGGAGAACTCCTTCCAAGTGACCCGGTCGGGTCCTAGCCGATGCTCCTCGGCCAACCACCAATGGTGTGCGTTGCCCGTCAGCTGTATTCTGACGGCCTTCATCCATCTGTCCCTTGGAAGCTCTACATGTAGTGCCATCCCGTAAAGTCAATCGGAGGAATCGAAATGCCGACGGTGTTTCGAACTTAGCCTTACAACGGCTGCTCGAAGGCTCGCTCGGTCGAGGCGACTCCTCGTTCAGGTAGGGTAGTTTCGGTGAACTTGCCTCATCTTAGCCTTCACTTAATAACGTATGTTTTCAACTTGCGCAAGTTAGACTTGATAATAAAAGAGACGCATCCACATAGCTAAAAAAATAATTCCGTCGGGTCGGAATGTCTTAGAACATGGAAAATGGTCCCACGGTCTGCTTAGAAGTCGGCTCAGCGTGCTTTCAAAGTGACACTCGAATCCTTCGTTCCTGTGGCTTGGGAGAAGGAGAGTAGGTCTGAGTTGCCAAGAAGTTATGAACGTAGCCTAAGTCATAGGCGTCGCCAGCTTGAATGCTTGATAAAGCATGCACGGTCCCGTCGTTTTGCCCCGACACTCGAATTAGCCTAAGTCATAGGCGTCGCCTGCATGAATGCTTGATAAAGCATGCACGGTCCCGTCGTCCAAGGCTTGGCATAGCCTTCGCATGTCCCATGGGTTAAGTCGTATTGTACGGCTTCTGGCTTAAGTCTAGGCACCTGAGAACTTGGTTGTTCAAGCCGAACGCGTGTACGGCACGTTCCCTCGATGCGAAGCTTGGCGTAGCCTTTGCTCGTCAAGTCGTTACGCAAATAAGATAGGCAAAGTTATGCCGGTCGGTCTAAGCCATTTCTAGCACTGTCCCGTTCTACCTGCGGTTGTCAAGTCGCGTAGTCCCTTGGGAATAATGCTCGTCGTATAAAGTATATGACTTGAGCGATAGCATTGCCTAGAGAACCAGGCCTGTCTAAGGCACGAGCCACGGTAAATTTAGTAAAGAGTATGCCACAGACAAAGGAAGTCCACGCGACTGGTTGTCGCCGAGATCGGTCCCGCTACTTGGGAGTCTCGATAAGCCTCATTCACGCGAGATCGGTCCCGCTACTTGGGAGTCTCGCTAAGTGTCGATAAGTCTCGTTCACGCGAGATCGGTCCCGCTACTTGAGAGTCTTGCTAAGTCTCGATAAGCCTCGTTCATACGAGATCGGTCCTGCTACTTGGGAGTCTTGCTAAGTCTTGATAAGTCCCGCACACGAGATCGGTCCTGCTACTTGGAAGTCTCGCTAAGTCTTGATAAGTCCCGCACACGAGATCGGTCCTGCTACTTGGGATTCTCGCTAAGTCTTGATAAGTCTCGTACACGAGATCGGTTCTGCTACTTGGGAGTCTCGATAGAAAGATAGAAAGCATGGTCATGAATAAGAAAGGACTGGATAGATCGAGTTGAGTCTTGCATGGTCATTGGACAACTTGCGCGCAACGGGAATCCCTCGACCGATCGTCGGGGCGCCGGGATCGAGTCGGCCTAGAAGGGAAAAGCAGATACCGTACGGCCTTCGACGACGGTGCGACTCGTTAGAAGTGAACCGTTGCGGTATATCCCACGGGACCATTCGGTGGGGCTCGCACCTCCACGCGAAGGGGTCACCGTGAGGCAAAGATCCAGTATAGCTTGACATTGCTAGTGACCTCTCATGTAGATGGGTCGGCAGAATAGCGGCAAACCGCGTGTATGCTTTGGATTGACTCTAGAACTTGAATGTATGTCTAGTTGGTAATACAATGTCTGGGCCTAAGACTAGGCTGCAGCATAGGCACCGTGCTTGGCACGATAGATGGCGTCGGGATGTTCATAAAGTCGACCCTATGTTTCATATGTCTTGCCTAAGTTGGTTTATGAGTTGAACAGGTAGGCCGCAAGGCGGTAGCATGGATAAGCCTTGATAAGTTAGTGAGGCACGGCCTCAATCTTGACCGCATGAACATGTCTAAGCAAGGTCTAGAGGCACGACCGCACGAATCGTCCCCTTGACGTCGTTGGCACGAAAATTCGTCCAGAGGCACTTGAGTTTAAAATGAAAGTCTTAGCATGGCCGAGTTCGCATAAGTTGCTCCTCGGCGAAGCATTGTCTCGAATATGTTAAGTCGCGAATAGAGTATGGCACGACCCTGCCGTCCCGAGTTGAAGTTCGGTCATGTACATAAGCGATGAGGCACTGCCTCCATCGAAATACACGTTAGCATTATAGCACGACCATGTCGTTGTACGTCGATTTGGTCAGGCGTCGTAGTCTTAAAACTAATCCTAAGGCAAGACTAGAAAGACAATCGTAAAGAGACTTGTAATGCACAAAGTAAATAAACGTGTCAGTTTTGTATGGGTGGGCGAGGAGCTCACTACACCAGTACAGTTGAGTACTGACACCCACACAGTCTTCATGTGCAGGCACAGGTAGAAGATCATGGCGTGGAGCTCGCTTGGATGCGTCGAGGCACGGAGTTCCTTGGCGATTCGAAGCGTACGGCCGTGTGGAGTCAAAGACTTATACGGGACATAATGTATGGACATCGCCTTTCGAATCTTTCGCTGGCTCAAGCATTGTATTGAGAGATGAGAGAGAGAAGAGTGACTTATAAAATGAGAGAAAAGTGAGCACGAGAGACTTGTAATCAAGGCCTTGCGCCCATTGTAATATCATTGTTCAATATCAATAAAGAGTACTTTTGAATAACTTGTGTTTTGTCTTTAAATTTCTGGCATGATTCAATGTTTCTGTTTGGAACTTCTGTGCGATGACCCTGTCGCCGCCGCTGTAATCGACCGTTATGAAACTGCCTTGCACGAGCGCAATCTAAGTACGTACGACATCACGCCTTAGCGAGGACGATCGCTCCTACGGGAGCGGGGCGTGACACTGCAGCCTCCAACTGGTGCTCGATGCTAGTAAGCCATGCATGAACCTCTGTAGGCTCCTCTGTGTCCGAAAATGGAAGGGACACCATGTGACGAAAGTCCTTGATAGACCCCGTCGAAGGTCGTCGCTCCGGTGGTGTCACCTGCTCCAACGCAGTGACGATACTCTTCCTCAGAGTATCCGCCTGGTGTTACTAGCCTGCTGTTGTGCCTGATACTGAATCTGCTGTTGGGCCTACATTATGGCGTAAATCATTTGATACATTTGCTGCCCGTCCACCTGCTGTCCTGGTGGAGGAAATGGCATGTATCTGGTGGCGCTGTTGCCCCGGCTGTGTCTGGTGGCGCTGCTCGGCTGGCGGCCCCTTAGTCTGCTGAGAAATCTGAACCTGGGGTGCTGGGGTCAGCATGAGTGTCTGCCTCGGGGTCGGCTCGTCAGACGATACGGAGTCCCGGGGGAGACCGTCCTGTTGTGCCACTCGTCCACTTCGGAGATTCATATTCTGAAAGCAGATAAGTGAAAATTAGCGACTTGGAATCAAACATGTTTTAATTTTGGTAATAAATGGATGAGGAGGTGTCATAGAGAGGTATTCAAGCAAGTAGATGAGATCTCTAAGTTCTAATCCTAATTGCAGGCTCGCTTGGCACAGTTAGGTAACCAAGACGATTTAAATCTCGACCTGCATGGGCCACCACAAAAACCATGTCACGCCCCAGTTCCAAAATATGGAACCGAGCTACGTGGCAAGGCCAGCGAGTACCACTCCCAATAATTAACCCAATTTAATGGAACCATTAGAGTAGCACTTAAGCTATAAAATGCAGTAAATAAGAAGTAAATGCCCAGACGATCACAAGTAACTAATCTCATCCACAAGTATGATCAAGGAACACATAGTGAACACTATGAATAAAACCACAATGTGCTGATTAACATAGTCCGAAATGTAGTAATAATACAAATACTAAATAAAAAGAGTCTTGCGAAAACAATCCCGCAGATATAATGCTGAATGAAGTAAAACAGGAAGATAACTAGATCTGCCAACCGACTAACTAGATAATGAAGTCAGATCAATAAGAGTTCTACCACTGGAATAAGCTACTCTGCTGGATAAACTTCGTCCTCTGGAACTGCTCCCATGTCAAGTTCGGATCCGTAGACATCCAGATAATCCTCGTCTAAATCTGGAGAGAAAACCCAGTCCTTAGCGGGACGTAATAAGGTACATAATATGTAAGCCAAAAGTACAACAGTGTAGATACATATAAGAAAGTAGAATATAATTGTAAGGGGTGAATCTAACATAACCAACTAGAATGCTAATGCAATTTAAGAAACAACACTCGAACACGCAGGCTGTCAAGGTGTACCCCGGAGACCTGATAGGCACTCCGGTAAACTATGAATACCCCATAGTCCGGTAAGGACTGTAGCAAACTATGAAATCCTCGAAGCTCTGGAATGAGACAACAGCATACTATGTGGGAATATAGCCCAAGCGCACGGTGTATGTTCTCCCCTCCCACGTGACCTTGCGAATCATATCCACGAGACGCTCGGTCGGATCCTCAAACTAGAACATCGAGTCATACTAGTAAGTACAGTGTAAAGATCACAAGTCATCGTCCTAGAATCAGTCATGGATTTTTGTATAGCGAGATATAAATCATGTACAAGAATTCGACAGTATAAGTAACCATGAACATGTTCTAGGGTCTGAATGTACTCCGCAACGGATTGTCACAAGAACGAAATATGAATGTCTAATGTCGATACCCGATGGCGCTAATGTCCATCGGCAACCGAATGTGATTCAGATGCGAAGTACCGAACACGCCCTAGGTGTTGCAATATAATACACACAATATAATATTCAAGAATTTAATAATGTAACTAAAGTACAAGTATGGCAAGGTACACTTGTTGGCTCCGGGTGTTGAAGAGGAAAAGCTGATCCGACGTCCAAGTCCGATGAGTCCAATGTGTAAACAGGACCTAAAGAATAATTTTAAAACTAATTAATTTTTATTTAGGCAAAACCCTAACTTATAAATAACTCCTAAAATATTGATATAATTTCCAATTAATTAATAATTCATTTATAAGGAGAAAATGATTTTAATAATGCTAACTATCAAGCTCTAACCTTTACATATATATAAGCTTAACCAAGTGAGGAAGACATAAATACTGTTATTGGATTATCTTGCACACAAAAAGAGAAAACCTTTATCATATTCTTACTCCACAGTCCATACCCCCGCTTTATATTCAAGGAAATAATAGATTAGAATGAACACTTATGCTAGGAAAACCAAAAAACTAAAACCCATATCCTTATTATCAAAACCCAACTCTATGAATACTATTATTGCTGCTGCTCTTAACCCAAAATCAGTCTAGGGTCCGGCCCCACTAAACCATCTTTTTTTAACCATTAGGCCCAATCAACTGAACCGACTCATTCCTATAGCCCGTCCAACTAAATCAGCTCACTGTCAAGAAGAAGAAGAAGAAGAGGAAAAAAAACTAAAAACAGTACAACAACACAATATTTGATCCACTCGGCTATTGCTCCAAACATAAACCAAGTCGCACATTACTTAATTGAATACAAGCAACACTCCACTCTCAATGCCTCTACAACACTCCCCCAACTGCCATTTCATACCCTCACATTTTGCGAGAATACATAATATGGCGCCCATGCACAGAAACTTTTCTCTTAAGAGTTAACAACATATACACAACTATCCTTCATGGAAAATACTGATTGTAGGTACTTCTTTATCTAACCTCAAGGTTGTGCATAGCTACTTCAAGCCTCTTAGGTTCACACTCGTTCGTGTATTCCAGTGAGGCCTCTCTTTCATAAAAAATTTCTCAAGCTCCTAAATCATTCTCCACAAACAGTTGTTTAACCTAGCAGTGTTCCCCTCATATCATGCGTACACTTCCTCTAATTAAACCTAACATAACTATAAAAAAAGACAGAAACCAACACATTGCATGGAACATCTAATCTTCTAACTATTAGCATGCATAGTAAAAATCATATAGTAGAAACCATTGAAACCATCCTAACATTTCATTCTCGTGAAGCAGAAAATGAAGGATGGGGATCTAGAGAGAAGGTTTAGGTGTTACCAGGGAAGAGAAGAGTGGGTGGTCGGTCGAGCGATGGGGAAGAACTCCCACACGGAAGATGACGATGGCGAGAGAAACCAACGTCGAGACTCAACTGCCACAACGGCGAGGGTGTTCGTTGTTGATCTCCTATGCGCGATGACCGTCGCGATGTTCCGTCGCACCCTCCTCACCGGTGACATCGAGCCATGGGACTCGTGAGAAGGTTGTGAAGGGAAGGGAAGGTGGAAAAATATAAGAGGCGACTAGGGTTAGGATGGAGAGGAGATGAATATGAGATATTATATAGAAGAAGAGGGATTAGGGTTTCGGATGGAGGGCTTGGTCGAGTGGCTAGCTGGCTTGTCGTGCCTGCTGGCTCTGAGAGTTGCAGTGTGCACAGAGTACGTATAGTGTAAGAGGAGAACAGTAGCATAAGGAGTTTTTGGGTTATGGTAACGTGTTGATGGGTATGGGGTCACCGCCCAACCTAAACCTTAGTTGCTGCTGTTGCTAACGGTAAGATGTGGGTTCAGGTCTTGTTGTCCTCCCTCCCAATTAAATGGAATCTAGCCGTTAGGAGGGTTTCAATTTTGAAAGTTGAGTGCTGGCTTGTTCCAGCCAAGGGGGTTTTGGAAAATATCTATTTTTTTCTTTTTCTAAAGGATTTTGTTTTAGGAAAAATTTGTTTAGGAAAATTGGTAAGCCTAAAACATATGTGTAAATTGTATTCTACATAAATCTAGTAATAAAAAAATAGTTATCCTAAAAAATAATCTAAATTTTATCAGAGATTTGGCTATGCATAAAATAAGTAAGAAAATTATTCTTTGCAACAAATTAAATTTGCCATCAAATAATTTTATATATTTAAGTATAGTAAAATAATTAATAAATATAGGGAGCTCACAGTTGTGGAGTCGGTCGTGCGCTCGTCGCCAAGTACGATGTTGTGAAGTCGGTCGTGCATTTGTCACCAAGTACGGTGTTGTAAGAGACTACAAGCTCTCAATTAGCTTGTGCCTTAGTGGATTAACATCGAGAAAGAGTACTCGAGACTGGATTAGTCCTCTTTGAGGGATACCAGTATACATCGCTGTGTCACTGAGTTTGATCTCTCTATCTCTTGCTATATTTATTTACTGTCTCTTTATTCACTGCCATAATTATCTGCTTTTAATTTTAAATTGGTGATTATTTTTCGCTGCACTCGTACTTACTCTATTCACCCCTCTAGAGGTGCTCAACGGTCCTACAATTAGTATCAGAGCAGGTTATATTCTAATAGAAAAAACCTCAGAGAGTATATATGGCAGCCGTGAAATTATTATTCAACGGTGAAGGGCAATCCATAAATAGACCCCCACTATTTGATGGTACAAACTATAATTACTGGAAAACACGAATGACATTCTTTGGTCTATAGTAGTTGACGGTTATAAGAAACCGGCACCCATAGTAGTTGATGGTGTGCTTGTAGACAAGCCTCATGACAAATATACAGAGCTGAAAAAGTTAAGGCTAGTCTAGATGCTCGTGCCATCAATACACTGTTCTGTGTAATTGACAAAACGGAGTTTAACAGAGTTTCAACGTAAGACGTCCCATGAGATTTGGAAACTTCTTGAGGTAACTCATGAAGGTACTTTCCAAGTGAAAGAATCCAAAATCAGTAGACTAATCCTTTGCAATCTCTTGGTAATGATTACAGTAATCACGAGAAGATCAGAAAAGTGCTACGGGCTCTAACCAAGAACTGGAACCCAAACGCAACAGTAATTATTGAAGGAAACGATCTTACCACCATGTCTCTGAAACACTTATGGACAAGCTGATGACCCATGAGCTTGATCTGCAAGAGTTTGAAGAAGCTACCCCAAAGAAAAAATCCATCCCTTTAAAGCTCAAGCCAGAAAGTCAACGTGCAATAATTTTGAGGAAGAATCATCAAGTGGTGATGAACAAGCCCTACTAGTGAAGAAATTTAGAAAATTTTTAAAGTTTGAGAAATTAAACAGAAGGAAGAGAGATATCCAAGAAAGCAATGAAGTTGAAACAATATGTTTTGGATGCAAGAAATCAGGACATATGAAGAAGGACTGTCCAACTTCAAAGAAAAGCAGTCCATACGATAGATTAAAATCAAGCAGAAAAGCAACAACTAGTCAAAAGTATGCAAATACAAGTATCTGGCATCAAAGCGATGCTTGTGATACAGAGGAAGAAGACAGACCCTGTGGAAATGCCAATATCTGTCTTATGGCTTTTGATAAGGTATCCTCAAATCCTTTGTATGACGATTTTACTTTCGATGAATTAGAAAATGCCTTCAGCGAACTACTTGAAGAATACAGAAATGTGCTTGACAAGTATAACCAATCTCGAAAAGAGGTTAAGGCATACACAACCGAAGTAGCTAGACTATCCAGTGTCATTGAAGACATTAAAGAGACATCTACTACCGGTAACACGGAAGAGATAGCCACGCTTAAAGTAGACTGTGATGAGGCTATCCTCAAAGTTGAAAAGAAAGAAAGAGACTATGTCAAAATACAAGAATTATATGACATAGAGAAGAAGAAGCACTTAGTCACAGAACAAAGACTTATAGACATGACTGTTAAATATGAAGAATCATTTGCGGTTTCTAAAAAGTTAGAAATCAAATTAGTCAAACAGGCAATACCTGTGACACAACCTAAGTTTAGTCCTAATGCTAAGCATACACCTAAGAGGACTAAAACAAAGAAAGTACGTAAGAAACACGAATATCACCATGCTTTCACTTGTAGGTTTTCAAAGAAACCACATATGCATGTCAACACAAATTCTACTAACACGTTTTCAAAACTCACTTGCACATATTGTGGTACTCATGGACACATATCACAGTATTGTTTAGCAAAAAACTTGTTGACAATTGCACATTATTTGGAGACCTAAGACTAATCAATATGGACCCTTCAGTAAATGGATACCAAAGGATTCATCTACTTGTTTTATATGTGGACCCTCAACCCTTTTATGCTAAAAGCAAGTGGATCCTCGATAGCGAATGTTCGCGGCACATGACTGGTGATGCATCTTTGTTCGTCACGCTATCGATGAAGAAAGAAGGATACGTCTCCTTCGAAAACAACCTGAGAGGTGATATCATTGGAAATGGCATTGTTGGTATATCTCCTTATCGTGTAATAAAAGATGTTTGTCTAGTGACATAATTGAAACATAACCTATTAAGCATAAGTCACTTGGCTGATCATTGTTATGGTATCAACTTTATAAAAGACAAATGTACCATATATGATATGTCATCTGGTAATTCCGTATATGAAGGAATTAGAGAAGACAATATTTTTGTTTTCTTTCTGGAGAGTAATAATAATGCAAGAAGATGCCTAGTAGCTAACCTAGATGAAAGCTGGCTATGGCATATAAGACTAGGATATGCTAATATGGACAATATCTCACGACTGAGCACTAAGAAGCTGGTAAAAGGACTCCCTGAGATACCGTTCAAGAGAGATATGGTATGTGCTGACTGTGAAAAGAACAAAGCACATTGGTATACATTTAAATCCATCAATGTTGTAAGTACTTCTAGACCTTTGCAGTTGATACATATGGATTTATTTGGTCCTAGTAGAGTTGCTAGTTCTTGGCGGTAAGCTATATGCATTTGTTATTGTTGATGGTTTCTCTCGTTTTACTTGGGTTATTTTTTATCAAACAAAAGTGATACTATTTTTGAATTTCAGTTATTTTGTAAAAAGGTACAAAAGGAAAAAGGCTTTATGATTACTCGTATCCGGAGTGATCATGGTGGCGAATTCGTAAATACTAATTTCAAAAAGTTTTATGATGATAGTGGATACTACCACGAATTTTTCTGTCCTAGAACTCCTCAACAGAATGGTGTTGTGGAGCGGAAGAACCGTATTCTAAGCGAAATGGATAGAGTCATGCTGAATCAGCACAATCTTCCTAAATATTTTTGGCAGAAGCTGTTATCACAGCCTGTCATGTTTTAAATAGGGTGTTAATTGGACCCATCTCGAAGAAAACCTTATGAACTTTGGTTCGAAAGGATTCAAACTTTTCTTATTTTAAAGTTTTTGGATGTCGTTGTTTTATCCTGAACACCAAGGACAACTTGGGTAAGTTCGACTCTAAAGCAGATGAAGGGATATTTCTCGGATATGCTGCTAAGAGTAAGGGATATAGATCAATTAAAGATCTATAATTGTTGAAGAATCTATTAACGTTACTTTTGATGAGCTCAATAGTCACAGATCTAGCGACAGTGATGATGAAGGTGTACAAGTAAGAACCGATAAGAGTCTTGTGGAAGATCTGACTCATAAATTTGAATTATTGAAGCTCTTACCAGATCATCCGGAGACACTCATTATAGGTGATATATCAAAAGGTGTAAGTACATGCTCTTCTCTTAGAGATTATAAAATAGCAGCAAATGTAGCTTTCATTTCACAAATAGAACCTAAGAATATAGAAGATTTTAATGATGAGTTTTGGACTATTACCATGCAAGAGGAACTTGATCAATTTGAGAGAAATCAAGTTTGAACTCGTTCCTAAACCTATTGGTCAATCGATAATTGGTACCAAATGGGTTTCCGAAATAAACTAAGTGAAGATGGACAAGTTCTATGGAACAAAGCACGTCTAGTGGCACAAGGTTATAATCAAGAAGAAGGTATTGATTATGACGAGACATATGTTCCAGTTGCTAGACTAGAAGCTATCTACATATTTTTATCATTTGCATGTTTTAATAATTTTAAATTATTTCAAATGGACGTGAAAAGTATTTTTTAAAACGAATTTCTGAAAGAAGAAGTGTTTGTGAAACAACCCCCTGGCTTTGAAGATTTTCAAAAACTTGATCACGTCTTCACGCTTAAGAAAGCACTCTATGGACTCAAACAGGCACCTCGTGCTTAGTATGAACGTCTAAGTGCCTTCTTACTTGATAATGGTTTTTCAAAAGGAAGAGTTGATATAACTTTGTTTATCAAGTCTTTAGATGATGATATTCTTCTTGTGCAAATATATGTTGATGACATCATATTCGGTTCTACTAATGAAAAACTTTGTCAAGAGTTTGCTAAGTGTATGCAGAGTAAATTTGAGATAAGTATTATGGGAGAGCTGAACTTATTCCTAGGACTCCAGATCAAACAACACTCAAAGGGAACATTCATCAATCAAACCGAATATACGAAGGACAAACTGAAAAAGTACGACTTCGAAAATGTAAAGCCAATCGGAACTCCAATGGCTACATCTACAAAGCTTGACACTGATGAAAGTGGAAAACATGTCGACCAGCGTAAGTATCGAGGTATGATTGGTAGCTTATTTATATTTAACTGCTAATCGCCCTGATATTATGTTCAGTGTTTGCATTTGGGCACGATACCAGACAAATCCTAAGGAATCACACCTAAGTGCCGTTAAGCGTATCTTCCGATACCTTAAGGGACTTCTACAGTCGGCTTGTGGTATCCTAAAACCAAGTCCTTTGACCGGATAATTACTCGGATGCGGATTTTGCAGGATGCAAAGTAGACCGTAAAAGTACCAGTGGTACGTGTCATTTCCTAGAAAAGGCCTTAATCTCATGGTTTAGCAAAATAAAATTTGTAGCATTATCAACTACTAAGGCTGAGTATATCGCCACAGGACGTTGTTGTGCTCAAATTTTGTGGATGAAACAAACCCTAGAAGACTACAATCTGTACTACACTAAGATTCCTATTTACTGTGATAACACTAACACTATTAACTTGACTAAGAACCCTGTATGTCATTACGCACATAGCACATTGAAATTCGTATCACTTTTTACGTGATCACCAACAACACGGGGACATCTGCTTAGAATTTATTGACACATCATCAACTCAGACATTTTCACAAAACTACTGGCTGAAGATCGCTTTAACGTTATACGGCGAGAGCTCGGCATACTTAATTTTCAGATTCATAATGTAGTATGTTTATTAAATTTATTTTATAACTCGAAACTTTGTAATTTATTAATGGAAATTATTTTAGGTACAAGCCGAAAGGGTCATTTTTTCATACAGGCGTAAATAGTGTCACGACCCGCACCCGCTTTTCGGACACGAGCTCGTGAGCAAGCCAGCTACGCATCAAATGGACTCCAGCCCGACTCGAATACGTAAACGCTGTCACGGCTAGGGTAAGCTGCCAAATCATGGCAAACGAATCTATATCTCAATCCACAATAAGAATAATAAACATGAATGAACACTGGGTCATGGTCTGCAGCCCACTAGCATAATTGTCTGGTAAGACTCTAAAGGAAATAACAAGAGTCTAAAACTGAATCAAGAAACAGGATATCTCATGATAAGGTATGAAAGCACGAACGGATAATACACGATAACGATACCTGAATCCTGCAAGCGCATCATCACATCTGTCATCCAGAACCACTAGCTAACTCCATGCAATAGCTAAACCTGAAGAGATCATCAGGTCATCAGAGGACATAGCAAGATACATAATATACATGCCTATCTAACAGTTTTATCATGCGCAAAAAAATAAACAAGAAAAATAGGAATACGACAAATGACTACGAACACGAACACGAACACAAATACGAACACGAACACGAACACGAATACGAACACTAGAACAACCACGTATAACTGAACTGCCGGATGAACAATAATCATGAGATCAATGGAAGAAACCAAACCCTTGTCCCGAGTGTGGACGTACGGGTTTGAACTAAGTACTAACCCTCGTCTCGAGTGTGGACTCTCTGGTTAGCTCACGGCAAGACACCCTCGTCCCGTGTGTAGACTCTCTGGTGTAAATAAATGGTCAACCCTAGTCCCGTGTGTGGACTCTCTGGTGCCATTTGATCACGACAAACACCCTCGTCCCGAGTGTGGACTCTCTGATGCACCAAACAACCCTCATCCCGAGTGTGGACTCTCTGGTTGTGTAAAACGATAATCAAGGCTATGGCAGTTCACTTACACGTACTTGTTCTATGACACAACTCAAGCAAGGTACTGACAAGAACTCCAAGGGTGACCACAAGACCAAACATGAACACGGCTATATGCAATAAAAATAACTCAAAAGAATATAATACAAAAAGTACATGTCCATAAACAACCAAAGACTAAAAACTGAAATGAAATGCATGTAAATAAAACTGTAGAGAAGGCAAGGTATACTTGCCTGGAGGTTGCACGCAGATCCAAAAATATAGTCAACTGGTACACCATGAAGTCCAAATCATCACAACTTTCTCTGAAAGATGAAACAGACATTGCCAACATTCTTAGAATAGTCAAATTAGCTAGGATTGCCTGTCTTTAAGTCCAATTCTGGACACAGGGGCAAAACGGTAATTTCGGGCAACAACGGTGTCCGTCGTTGGACCCGCTTTGCACCAAAAAGCGTGCCAGAGTCAATGGTCTCTAAAGTCGTCAAACTATATGTCTACAGATTTGTTTTGATGATACAAATCCAATGGTACATCCAGTTTTGGATTCCGGTGGGCCGTGCACAAAATCATCCGTTGAGTCGGACCGCGGGGCCTGTAAAACGACGATCCAATCAACTGTCTCAGAATCGGACCAAACTTGGCATACAGGACCAGAAAAATGATTCGGTCCTATTGGCAGGTTTCGTCTTGAGCTGAAAAAGTGTGCACAAAGTAATTATAAAATTTGCACAGAGGCCGATACGATAAATTTTGGCGGATACGGATCGAATTCGTCGCGCACACGCAACCAATTTGAATTCCGTCAAAACCCACACGACCACAAAACTGTTACATACCTTTCGATGCTTTTGGTTCGCCCACGTCGCCTGGATTGGCGGGACGTACGTCGTATCGTTAATTTTTCTAAATTTTCTAAACTGTGTGTCGTGTTTTTTTGATTTTCAAACAGATTTCATTCACTGGATAGATAACTATATTTAAAGTAATAATGGCATTTTGATCATGGTTATGCCATCTACAGACCTATTAATTAGATTTCTAAAACTGTTGTTGAAACGGCAAGAACTTGCCTTCCTAATCTAGGGTTTCGAACTAGAACTTCGTTCTATTTTGGTGGTTATTCATCAATTTTTGAGTCAATTAACCACATAGATTGTCGTGTTCTAAGTAAATATAATTACTGAGTCTAGAAGAGGTATAGGTTGTCTATCCATAGAAGCTGACGGATCGAAAATCGAATAACGTAGGGGAAGAGATACGGTTTTGAACTCGGTACCTGGATCAGGTTGCTGCTTATGTTGCTGTCGTATGCGTGCGCGCGGCCAGCGTTTGGCCGACCTTGGGGCGGCGCTCCGGCGTCGTGGCGTCGTTGCGGCGCCAGGTGACTGGGGGAGGTTGCACGGAGGCGGGGCTGTTTGCATTAGGTTTCATCTCTCGATCTTATATATCTGTATATCTATCGAGCCGAACAGAGGGGTGGACGTTCGGTTAAACGTTGTGCTGAGTTCTGCTGTGGGGTCTGTGGGCCTTTGCCTGGGGCTGAGGACTTCGGCTGGGTTTAACGTTCGGTTTGAGCTGGGGGAAATTCCCTATGGCAGAGCACGGTTGGGCTTCTGTTGTACGCGCCCTTGGGCTGGGATTGGGTTCGTGGGTCTTGGGGCTCAGCTGGGCTCGGCCCTTGAGTAGGTTAGCTCTGTGTCTAGTTCCATATTTCCTTTTCTTATTATATATTATAATATATATATATATATATATATATATTATATAATAATATATTATATAATAATATAATATATATATATAATATATATATATATATTTTATTATTATTATTATATATTATATATATATATATCTATATATATATATATCTATATATATATATATATATATTATATATATACACTCACATATATAATATACAGTTTATATATAAACACATACATTTATATATTCATTCTTTTTCTATTCTATATTAGCAAATATATATCTATATATATATATATATATATATATATATATATATTATATATATATAATCACTTATATATATATTATATATATATATATATATAGATATATATATATATATATATATATATATATACATATATACACATATTACACACATATAATATTTATATATATTCACACATATACAATATCTATGTATATACATATACATAAATATATTCACTCATATACATATATTAATATATATTTTTATAAATACACATATACAATATCTATATACATATACCTGCACATATATAACATTTACACATTACATATGTATATGTATTAATAAATTATAAATATGTTACAAATCATATATATATATATATATATATATATATATATATATATATATATATATATATATATATATATATATATATATATATATATATATCCTGGTGCTTATACATATTTATATATAACTATTCCACAAATTCTATACAGGCAAAATATTTTAAATATATTCGATAATAATAAAATAATATTATATAATAATAATTTCAATAGTATTGATAATAAAACAATAATAATAATAATAACAATAACGAATTACAATATCCCATAATCGGCATTGCATCTACTTAAAAATATGTCTACATGGAATCTTTGTGTACACTGGATGCCTACATGGGCTTGGGCTCAGTTCGGATCCAATCCGGACTAAAATGGTATAACTGGTTTCTACAAAGTCAATAAATCTAATAATTAATTAATTAAACTATTTTAATGGTCATACTATAACTTGGCCTAGTTTTCCTAGTTAGGACACACCGATGGCTTGACACTCCTCTACATGGCTAAACACTAGTCAAAACATGCTACTGAACTACCCGTGCCATGATTCCTAGTTGTCTTGTATTTCAAAACTCAACTATGGGTAAGGTCATCTACCGTAATAATTAACTAAATAATTATTGACAAAAATTCTAAAATCACTATTAAATAAATAAATAAATAAATAAATATTTCAAAAATATTCTCGGGAAGGGGAGCTACAAATAGTCTGAAGCGACACGGTGTATTCTTCGGACTACCGCTAGCTGGGATCCGGCCCCTACAGCTAACCCAAAGTAATAGAAGTTATTAAATGAAGGAGTGTAACAGTTATAGATTCAAAATTTAAATAAATACTGCATTTATGACATTGGGAATACAAGCAGCCGAACTCGGACCGAACTCTGACCGAGTTCGGTCGGCGCTGTGCGAATTTTCAGAACCGAACAGCCGGCCCTAGCCCTATAAAATCACCTTCTTCTTTCGTTTTTCTTCACAATTCTACCGAGAAAATCCCACAAAAACTCAAGAGAGCTTCTCCTCCTCTTTTTCGAGCTTTTACGGAGTGTAGTGGGCCGTCCTCTCCACCATCTTCATCATTTCTTCAAGGTATTCTACTTCCTTTTCTTTTCATCCATGGCACCCAAACATCAGAAGAGAAAGATTGATTCCTCTCAAGCAGGATCATCTTCCTCTGACTATGTTCCCACAAATGTCATCAGTCCAGCCCGTCCTACTGGATCTGATGACTACGACTCCGGACTCTTTCTCGATAGGGAATTTTCAGATCTTTGGTTTGATTCATTTTCGGGTCGTAAAATTTGTGCTGGGGACGTGTTAACTTTAATATCTTTTCTGAGTATCCCCTACTTTCAACCGTCTTGGTTTTCATGATTTTTTCGAAGTTGCTGAGAATATTTATGATAATGCTGTCCGTATGTTTTACTGCAATTTGTAAGTAAAAGATAACGACAACTTCTATTCTTGTGTAGCTGGGCAGGAACTAGAGTTTAATACCACAGGCATTAGTGAAATTTTCATGTTCATGATGTAGGTAAGGCTTTAATGGATATTCACCATATCCAATTCCCTAAAGGTGTCACCCTTGATTCCCTCAAAGAACTACTGTGTCATCCTAAACCTGTTCCTAGAAGAGTATATTCCAAACATCTAAATCAAAACTTCTATGAACTCCATAGGTTTATATTTTCTGTTCTTCTTCCAAATAAGGGATCTTCTGACGAGATTACCTTCATGGAATTATCAGCCATGTACCATATTATTTTGGTATTCCCTTTTCTGTTCCGAAGACTGTTATGGCATGGATGCCTAACTGCAGAAATACGGGACGCAACCTTGTCTACCCTATGCACTTGGCTTCCATTTTCAGGAGGTTTGAAATTGATCTTCAAACCTGTCCTTACTCTTCCAATGCCATTGAACTCAGTAGATCTAGGTTATATCCTACTCCTCCTTTGCCTCCTGGTGCTGAACCTGTTCACGATAATGATCCCGAGGCTCCTCCTGCTGCTGCTGCTCCAACCCCTACTCTGGAATTTGACCCTGGTTTCTATCAGTGCTTTGATGATTTCGTTGCCCTCTCAGCGCAACGACATCAAGGCTATCTTGATTCTGAGTTCCGTCATATCACCCAGGCTCAGGTGTTGCGGAACAACATTACTAATATTCACTGGAGTCTCTCTCATGACCCCACACATCCAGTTACTATGCTTCATCAACCCAGCTTCCCTGGATCAAGGTTCGATGATGAGACGACATTTCCTCATTTCAATCCTACTACATACTTTCCACCGGATGCTCCTGGAGGTGACGACACACCGATGTGATGATGACTTGAGTTTGTGATTTTGGATGTAGTCTGATAGATGATGATCTTATGAAGTTTCTTTTTGTCTAAACTTTACAGTTAGACTTTATTAGCAGTTTGTAGTAGTTGTATCTTTCATTCTGTATGACATTTCATTATTTCACTTCTAGTTATTTTTGCTATACACTTGTTATTTGTGAAAATTTTGTTATTTGTGATTATCTCTCAAGCATTACTTTGTCTTTTGATGAACATTGTTGGCTTCACATTACGGGGGAGCCAAAACCATTTTTTTATTGACAGAGGGGGAGAAAGAGCGATACCAAAAATCAAATCAAAGAACACCACCATTTATTTTTTCAGGTATTTTATTTTGTTCTATTTAGATATATTTGGTATAGACTCAAGTTTGCCAATTATCAAAACGGGGGAGATTGTTGGCCCATTCCATGGTCACATCCGATTTTGATAATCGACACTAACTTAAGTCAATGCACAAATATATGAACTGCTGCTAATCATTTCATGTCTAGTGAAATCAATATCAAAAAGCGTACTACTACATCAGCAAGCGTGTGAATCAACATTCTGAAGCTCATTTTCATTAATCAGTCCGAATCATTTTATAATTTATTATGTATTTTATCTTTATTGAGTTTAGGATATAAATTGTAAGATCGACTGGATACTACTGGCTTAGGTTAATCATAGTCCACTCTCCTATACAGCCTACCCATCCAAAGTCTACCTACCAAAAATATCATTCACCTTCTGCAAGAAAATTTGACAACTATTTTACAATTTTACTGAGACAGAACTCAAGTCGAGTTCGTTTAGTTTGAATTTAAATATTTGTTGCCTCCAAATCTGCATGCAACGTTCGTTTGCGAAATCTTTGCATCAGAACTCTGCCTGAATTCTGTCCGAGTTTGGTCCTCGAAAACACCTATAAATAGAAGAGAATTCTCATTCCAAATCACTCAATCAATTCATCTTCTCTTCTCTCTTCAATAAGTGTTTTCATTTGATCAAAAGCTTTCATATTTCACCTACACATCTCTTCGCCAAAAGTCAGTAATATCTATTTGACCTAGAGTCTTTTGGTTCTCAAGAGTTTTAAAGAGGTTGTTCAAAGTTCAGGAACTATCTCTGTTATGGAGCCGGTCGTGCGCTCGTCGCCAAGCATGGTGTTGTGAAGTCGGTCGTGCACTTGTCACCAAGCACGGTGT
The DNA here is from genome assembly GCA_029216955.1 of Iris pallida. NCBI lineage: Eukaryota > Viridiplantae > Streptophyta > Magnoliopsida > Asparagales > Iridaceae > Iris > Iris pallida. Next base: position 893,644 of record JANAVB010014852.1, on the reverse strand, counting down.
TGTAAGAGAGATAAGCTCTCAATTAGCTTGTGCCTTAGTGGATTAACATTGAGCAAGAGTACTCGAGACTGGATTGGTCCTCTCAGAGGGACACCAGTATACATCGCTGTGTCACTGAGTTTGATCTCTCTATCTCTTCCTATATTTATTTACTGTCTCTTTATTCACTGCCATAGTTATCTGCTTTTAATTTTAAATTGGTGATTATTTTTTGCTGCACTCGCACTCACTCTATTCCCCTCCTTTGGAGGTGCTCAACGGTCCTGCAGCATAAGTGGCGTCGGGTTGGGGGACTTTATCTGGACGCGAACACTGATGTCGCCATGGGCGGGGGCGACACGCTGGGCGACATCAGTAATGGTGCCAGAGTGGTGGATTCATTTTATTTTTTTGGACGCTATCTGAGATGGCGTCCAATTCTCTTTTTCGTAATTTTTCCAAACTTATCATTTTTTGCATAAATACCACAAATTTCATTCCTCTGTGTAAAATTTTTCGTATTATCTATTTGAATCAAACCGAACCAAGTCTACTTGAACTCCGGTCCAACATATACCCAAAACAATTGGTTCAATCATCAGTCCGGTTCTTAAAACATTGCCTCCTCCTTAATACTGTTAGAACTTAGAAGTATATTGGTTGTTTTTCTTTGAAAATATTTTTTTTCTTGAATAGTATATTACACTATAAGTATAATTGAAATAATGTCATAGATTATAATTAAGTAAGAAAATCTTATTTTAATATTTAATAACACAAAGGGCACATTATAATAATCATTTTAAGGAGTTAAATGTAGTCTAATCAATTATATAGTTCAAATTTAAACAAGTATATCATAAATTTTTATACAAGATACATCTAACGAAAGAACATGAAAAGTTGTTCAATTGTCTTAGTTTTTTTCATGGAATACCTGTTGCCAATTTCCTGAATGGAGCCCCTTTTTTTTAATGTTTTCAAAACCAAACAAAAATCTTGGTTTGTTTGCTCATGATAACAGAACCAAGACCAACTCCCAAACATGTATTTGACCTAAAACCGAGTTTTGTTATCTAGGTTAAACTGAGTCCCAAATGGACATGCTTATATTATTATTTTTCTTGAAAAACAGTTCAAGATTTCAGTTCAATTTTGGACCAATTTTTCATATTAGTTTTCTACTTTTCGTCTGATGTTAGAAGCTACTTCTGCCATAACCATTCGGATGAGTATTTTGGACCAAAAATCGAACATAAGCGAACTAAATAAGATATTCGGTTCTGTTTGAAAAAAATTTGGTTTGTATTTTCGGTTTTGAAAATGCTAAAAAACATTATTGGGTTTCGGTTTGGATTTAGGTTTCCGTCCAAAACTGAAATTCGAATAAGACTTATACAATTATGAAATACCCACATTTTGAATATAATTTGTGACTAAACATATGTATATTTTAAAAATAATAATTCTATGTATATATTTTGAAGTCCAACTTTGATAATTTAACAACTAGTCTAATTTTGGACACAATTTTAAAATTATTGTAAAGCAAAGAAATGGAGATAGAAAAATGAAGGAAATTGTTTCTTCATTCACTTGTCTCAATCATCTTGAGAAGAGTCCTTTATATAGGCTTACAATGGAGGTTAACATCATGATGATAATTAAAAGAAAAATGCCAAAAGGCATAGGTTATGGATAACCAAGAGACATAAGTTATGTAGGCCAACTAGTTATGTGAATTATCCATATTTACAACACTCCCCCTTGGATATTCACCCTTAATTAGTTGGTGGTGTATGCACATTTGTTGCCTCGTTAAACCCTTACTAAGAAAAATCCAGTGGAAAAAATTTTAGTCAAGGAAAAAGAGTACAACGCGCAAAACTCAAAAATATTCTTCATGAATCATACTCCCCCTCGATATAATGGATTTGTTTGACTTCGATCACTTTTGTCCTTTTGAGCATATGCATAAAACACTTTTGGAGGAAGGTGCTTATTCGATCTCCTTTGATGAATCCTTCTCGAACATGCGTAATGCAAGTCGCATTGTCTTTGAATATTATTGTAGGCTCATCTGTAACTATGAGTAGTTGACAATTAATTACTCGTATATGATGAATGATCGATCGTAACCACACACTTTCTCTTGTTGCTTCTTGTAATGCAAGTTAGAGAAAATTTCTACTGAACCTTGTTTTGTTGATCGCCAAGATATTACTGCATGGTTATTAATAAACACATAACCCGTTTGGAGCAAACCTTATGAAGGTCAGAAATATGTTTGAGTCTGCACAACCAACTAGACAAGAAACGTTAGTGGAATCATATAAATAAAATAATCTCGTGCCAGTTGTTCCACAAAAATATCTCAATATGTGTTTAACTATATTCAATATGTAAGTGGAGGTGCAGAACTATATCTAGATAATAAATTAACAGAAAATGTAATATCTGGTCTTGTACATTGGTTCGATATAGTAGTGCTCCAATAGTACTTAAATACGACATTTCTGAACCAAGAACTTTTTATCTTCTTTTTGGTCGTAATGGACATTTATCCAAATCCAACCTACGTACAACCATCGGTATACTTAGTGGATGTACTTTATCCATTATGAATCAGTTCAAAATTCTTTCAATATATCGAAAATGATGCACTAATATCCCACTTGAACTTCGTTCTATTTGTAAACCGAGACCAAGCTTTATCTTTTTTCAAGTCTTCATTTCAAACTCATTCTTCAAATAGTTTACAGTTTTCTCCAATTCTTTAGGAGACCTGATCAGGTTTTATATCATCCATATATACTGCTACTATTGAGAATTCATTTCCGAATTTCTTAATGAAGATACGTGGGTAAATTTGACTATTTTGTATCATTCCTTAGTCAAATATATGATAAGACGATTATACCACATTCTTGTGGATTATTTCAACCCATATAATGCTCGTCTAAGTTTAATTAAACTACATTTCCTTTGACTTAGTCTCTGGCATTGTAAATCCTTATGTAATTTCATATATATGTCAATATCTAAGTCTTCATACAAATATGCAGTTACAATATCAATAAATCTTATATCAAGATTTTTAGAAACTGCGAGACTAATTAGATATCTAAAAGTAAGGACATCCATAACTAGAGAGTATGTCTCAACCTAGTCAATTCCAGGTCTTTGAGAGAAACCTTGTGCTACAAGTCGGACTTTATATCTTTCAACTTTGTTTCTCTCACTTCGTTTCATCACGAAATACCCATTTAAAACCAACATGGTTTATGCCCATTGGTGTTTCCACTATAGGTCCAAATACACTACGTTTTTTTAAAGATTTAATTCTGCTTGAACAGCATCTTTCCAGATTGGCCAATCTTTTATTTGTCGACATTCATTTATACTACGTGGTTCATTTTCACAATCATCATTGTCCTTTGATATTTCAGTAGCTACTGCATATTTAAATATGTCATCGATGACAAATACTTTTCTATTCCATAATTCACTGAACATGCATGGAATATCGAGATCTCTTTATTTTCAGGTACCTGTGCCTCTCTAGAGGCATCCAGAGGCATTTCAGTGAATTTGGAAACATGCACATATTCATTATTTGTTTTCAGAGCTCCAGCCACTATTGGGCTTTTATCAGGACAATATGTTTCATTAGCTCTCCTTTTTTCTAGGAGCACTATCCTTGGAACCTATAGGCCTACAACGCTTTTGAGTGTATTAGTGGATTCATTTGTCGCCTTGTTTGAATTTTGTCCATGTCACAACCCGCTCCCGAATAATCGGACACGAGTCGGACACGCCCAGCCTTCATCGTTAGACACAACGAAGTAAGCTGTACCAAGCTAGGGAAAACTAACCAGATAAACATGAAAGTATATAATCACAGCATCTAAAACGTATCCCAGAATGATCACCATAATCCACAATTCTATGTATATAAATTTACTAGTCATCAAGAGTGAAATGTACTATGAATTCTAAATCAATATCTAAAAGCAAGGCTAACAGTCTAAACCTGAAACCTCAAGCTAAGTCATGACCATCCTGCTCAGCTAAGATCCCGGGCTCTGTCCCTATACGGTGGAATATATCTTGCAAGTATACCTGCAACTTATCCAGTCAGGAGCGGAGCAAAGTACAGTTCTAGGTAATGAACAAGACATCATGATATGAAAAGTACAAGAGAACATGGTATGTAAAGTACAAGAAGAACATGGTGTGTAAAGTACATGAAAGAACATGGTATGTAAGCACAGAAAGAACATAAAATGTAAGAACATGAAAGAACATGGTATCTCAGGAATCACAGGAACTAAGTACATGATATATCTCCTGAATGTGTGTACAATATTTGAAATATAACTAAGTATGTGACCGGCTAGGGGTAAGCACATGAAAGCACATGAAAGTACATGAAAGCACATGAATGGTACGACTTAGGACCCGCGTGCACGATGCGGGGTCTAAGCTAAACACACCTAAGTTGTTTCTTGGGTTTGGTCACATAAATAGTATATTTCCCCACCCCAGGTACAAGTAATAAGAACAAGGAACATGAGCACTAGAAAATACATGTCGTGTTGCAGTGTGTCAATCAAGAAAGCACAGGATATAATGAAATGCACAAGACCATAGAATGTACTTGCCTTTGCTCCGGGGAAAGTACGGGTAATGAAGCTGATCTGTGTATCCACCTGATTTAATAGGTACAAGTTGGTTATGATTATTTCTAACATTGCTAGTTTAACACCCTTTTTAACTAGTTAATCATTTCTCTAGTTTAATTGTTAATTATGAGTTTAGCAGACCTGGTATGGTTCCTAAGATAGAAATATTAACTATCAGCTTACCTTTCAATATAAGCTCTTAAAATACTTATTATTATCACAGATAATTCCATGAACAATATTAATAAAAACCTTCTTCAAAGGACTTTAAAGTCAGCCCATCTATATTGGTTAGCCCAAAGTTTCCTTCATCTAACCAATCTTCAATTTGAAGCCCAAACAGAAAGTTCACTTGCCTTCCTGCTAAGTACACACAGCAGTACAACACACCACATGTTGAATTTAAAGGCCATTAACACATACTCAACTAACCTCCCATGTTACTAACTTTCTCCAAATTTATAGCTCTGGATTAGAAGCACAGCAAATAGGAGAAAGGATCACATCATATCCAAGAATTGCATATTTAAACTATAACTAAAAAAAATTACAATAATCTGAGAAGAAATCGAAGAACAATTATACAACAAATTGAGAATCAAATAAGGAAAATATTCACTGCTTCCATCCAGAGTGTATTATACAAAATAAATAAAAGAAAAGAGGTAGGCAATCCTCAGTAAAATATTCAACAGAGATCACAACAGTTCAAATGAAAGCAGCCATCAGCTCAAATGGTCGAAGGAATGGCTACTGCCATTGAATGCAAACCCGACCCCGTCTCCCTGCAGTTGCAACTCCCACGACCCCATCATCGATCACAACAGCGAACGCAATCCCTCTAGACACGCATAGATGATGCCTTCCCGGACACGACCGACAGGACACGAATACACGCCACCGATCAACACTACATATACAAGTTACCAGAGAACTAAAAATGTAATCACGACAACTAGAAGAAATGATTGATGTACCTGAGTTGGGATGGTGTCCAGAAATGAAATCATAGAAAATAGGAACTGGACACGGCCTCCTCTTGTCCGCGGGTGGATCAAAGTTCTGCCCGAGCATTCAAACAAGTTTCGATCAGTGAAACGAACAGAGAATACAGCAAGTTGGAAATTCTTTCCGAGAAAACTTAGAGGGATCTAAACTCCAACATTAAAAACACATACCAATCGAATATCAACAGATCGATCATCAACAAATTGATTTAAACCATCACAATCGAATTTGTCCGATCCAAAAACAACCAGGAGGAAGAAAAACTCACAGTATGAATAATCATCCAACACAGGACAAAATTAGATCCGAGCCAAGCCCAGGGAAATTTATAGAAGAATTTTATCAATATCAAAGAATCAAATCCGAGCTAGCAACTCACCAGTAGAATGGATCGGGAAAGGAACGGATCTCCAGTGCTCGAAATTCCTGGGTCGATCCTTCTCGAAACTCGACGATCGCCGGAAGAATGGATCGGCTCGATCGTTGATTCCTACTGGATCCTATCAAAACGAGGGGGAAAGGATGAGTTTAGCCAGATCCGAAGCTAACCCTAGATCTGAATAAAAGGAGTGTTCAAAATACTCACCGAGGGATGAAACCTAGGTCGGAGAATGGATCGAACTTCTGGGAGAGCTAAGCCGCTGTCGTCGCTTCGCAGTCGTCGTCAATGGAGGGAAGAGCAAGTCACGCCGTCGTCGAGAAGGTGGGGGCTCGCCGTCGCCGTCGCCATCGAAGTCGCCGCCGGCGGGGTCGATCGGGGAAGGAGATGACTCAGAGAACTCTCTCGGATTCGAAAAAATGTTAAAATGGAGAGAATGAAGTTTCTCTCTCCATCGATTCGTTTTTAAAGAAAACAAATGTGCACTTTTGCAGGAAGCCCCCTCCGCCCAACTAAATCTTTTCTAGGTCCCTCCGCTCAGGAAAACTTACAGAAAAACCATTCCCCTTTTAGAATATTATATAGACAGTTAAAAAAAACAGTTAGAACTTATAATAATAATTATTATTTAAAATAAAGGTGAGGGGACCACAAAATTGGTTGTAACAACTTTTCAAATTTTGAAAGTTGTTCCCAATTTATTTCCCCCCTTAAAATATCCATCATCATAATAATAATTAAATTAAAATTTAACTCTTTATTTGAAACCCAATAAATCAATTGCTATTATTAAAAATTAAAATTTTATATTTTCTCAAAAAATCAGGAAGTGGAGTTATAAATCTCCCCTCCTTAAAATAATTTCGTCCTCGAAATTCGAAGACCCCAAAAATAAATCTCAGCAAATCACAAAAGATCTAAACACCAGTCATTTATTGAAAATAGGATTTCAAAAGAAATAGAGTATAATCAAATCAATCAAACAGATTGGGATAGCGCTACCGCATCTCGTACTCGCGTTCCCATGTGGACTCTCCGGAGAGTGATGTCTCCACATGACGCGGACAAGTGGGATAGTCTGATTCCGCAAGCGCTTCTCCCTCCGATCAAGGATCTCCACTGGCTGCTCCTCGTAGGTCAAACTCGGACCCACCTCTAGCTCTGAATAGTCCACCACATGGCTCGGGTCTGGAATGTAGCGTCGCAGCTGAGACACGTGAAAACATCGTGCACTCCCTCCAAGCTAGCTGGAAGCGCCAGTCGATATGCCACCTCGCCGATCCGCGCCGTCACATCGAAAGGCCCGATGAATCTCGGGCTGAGCTTCCTGTCTCTGCCGAAACGAAAAATGCCTCGGGTCGGCGAGACCTTCAGGAACACTTTATCCCCAACTGCGAACTCCAGTGGCCGTCTGCTACTACCCGTCCAGTGCTTCTGTCGATCCTGTGCAACTCTGAGACGCCCTGAGCCTTTGAGATCAAATACAATAATTACACACAAGAAAAATAATACGATCTAACAATGATCAATGATTAAATAGGCACGAATGGAATGAAGTTCAATTATATCTTAGAGGAGCAAAATCATGAAGACACAATTATTAGGTACGTTCAAAAATCGATAGTTCAACACAGGTAGACTAGAACAAGATAGAAAATCATGATTAGATAGACATGACTTTAGATCGGAGTTTAGACAAGTCACAAACGAAGTACGGAACCACAATCTAGTAATATACAATTTTGAGAAATTCAATGATCTAACGATAAAATGCTAGAAGTAAAATTTAGCAAGGATTGATTGAGGAGGCGTACGCAATACTCAGGAGATACAGTATCAAATCAGGATGAACGTGCAAGGATCTGTGATTCTCGAAAACCAATAATCATATAAAAAGGGATATAGTTTCCATGGTGTCCGGAAACATATAGCTATTTGAAGTCACTTTGCCTAGAATCCCTACCCCGCTAGTATATATCTGACTGCAGTGGACTTTCGGCTCCGTGACTCAAATAACAATATGTCACCGAATAATCTGTCAACCTTATCCATTTTCTAACAATCATTGACAAAGCAACCCAAGAGATCAAGGTAGAAAGAATATGACAAGCCTCGACAGTACTCGAAAACCTATGATTGTCTGAAATCACTTCAACTTAAAGTTCCTGCCTCGCCAGTGCGCTACTGGCTGCAGTGAACCCTCAGTCTCCATAATTCAGCTAATGGCTGCAGCGCGCAACTGTCATGCCATAGTAGGTCATCGAATAGCCTCTCGACTTTATTCCTAGGAATTTCAAAAGAGTTTCAAGGAGTTCAAAATGAGTTTCAGTAGTCCAAGTCACGGAGATGGTGAAGTTACCTGACTGTTAGAATACAAGGATTTATTAGGTACTAAGAGACGACAAGGGATCCCATCGGTGAGTAACAAAAGGGCAACCAGGAGATTTAAAATTTTAGACAGGGAGCGAAGTTTAAAATTATAACGGAAGTTTCAACTGATATCTGGAATGGTAACGAGATTCTATATGTGGGACGTTATCCCGAAAGGATAACAGAGTCTCGAAGGATGAACCTGAGGCAAGTTATTAGACAGGAGACAAGTTTCAAAATAAGAAATAAAATTCCGTACTGAAAACAAGGTTCAACAAAATCTCAATTAACAACGAAACCTCAGACAAAATTTCAAAGGGAAAACAACATCCCATAGGATACAAGGTCTCAATTAGAGAACCAATATCAACAAGGTCGTGATTAGGAAATAAAATCTCGACTAGAAAATTTTGACGAGGAACAAGGTTTAGAATAGTGACTAGAAACAGGTTCTAATAGGAGACAAAGTATTGGATTGTAAACATGAAACAAACGAATCTCAATAGCAACAAAATCGTAAATAGAGAACAAGTCCCGAATAAAGTCAAGAATAGGAAATAGAATCTCAAACAAGCATCAATAGAAGCGAAGGTTCAAACAAGGTTTCAGAATGATATTTCAAGTAGGAATAATTCTGGAATAGTGCAAGTTCGATTTGCGAACAGAATATCAATAAACGAGTAGGAACAAGTATCCATGAAACAAGCAAAATCTTGGATAGGAGACAAGATCGAAACAAAATAGTGGACCAACAACTCTCGACTAGAAAATCAAAGTCATGAATGAGGAAACAAGTCTCGAATAGGAAATGAAATCTTCAAAACCCTTAAAGGTATTTGCAACAACGTCTACATAGGACGGAGCTTTAAACAAGTTTCGAATGAGGAACATGATTTCGAAATAAAATCTTGAGAAACGATTAAATATCAATTAACACGAAGTTTGATAAAGAAACAAAATTTGCAAATAAGAGCCATTACTAGGAAATAAGGTCAGGAATGATGAATATGCAAACGGTATCGATTAATGGATTTCAAACAATTATCAAATTGTGGATCCGAAACAAGTTTACCGAAATAGGAAACAATATCTCGAAGTAAGTTTCGAATATCCGCCAAGATTCCAAAATAGAAAACAAGAAGTTTCTAGAAATGGTCTAGATGCTAAAAGAATTTTAAGGAGAGACTGGATTGCTAATCAGATACATGGTTTTTCCAACCATGCAAAAGAAATCTTCTGTCTTCAGTCTAACTTCAGTATTTCTCCGGGACTGGAATCTCTTCAACCTTTTTCAACTGTTCTGTCGTAGACTGGTCCCTGTGGTAGTGCTCCATGCTGTTGCTGAACCTGGAGAGACGAGTCCTTCTGTGATACTAGTGCTCCTCGTGCTTGTTCTCGGCAGTGCGATCAACGGTCTCCGGACAATCTTTGACTTGGTGAGTAGGCGATCCACAGTACAAGCGTAGTCTCTATCTTTTATGGCATTCGTCGTAGTGGTGACTCGAGCGGTGGCCGAATTTGCAATTGGTTGTTGGCTGGATTTGAGTCTGAATCCGATGATGCGGCTGAAGAAGCAATGTTTGAGTATGGCAACGCTTTGCTGGCTCCAGGATAGTTGATATCTTCATCATAAGTCTTCATGTCCTTTATGAGCTTCAACTTTCCGTCTCGTTCCATTGTCTGTGCTACATTCTGGATCTCCTGGCTAGTGGCTCCAATCTTTCAGAGGAGTTGGGTCCTCAGAGACTTGGTTGATTTTCAGTGGTTGCTCCAGATTCTCGATCTGCTCCTCGGTGCAAAATATGCGCTCGGTGTTAGAAAAGTCCAAGGGTCTGAGAGTCTGGATTTAGAAGTCCTGCTTGGCTCGGAGAGTGTATTCACAAGTCTGGTTTGAAAAGTATGGCATGCTCCCTCTGGTTGTCAAGGGACTCTTCAAACGTCTCCGTCAACTACGTACTACCCATGGGAATAATAGAGTGATAGAAGGTAGTGGAAGCTCGAAACCTTCAAGTGTAGGTGGATCAACAGTTCTGATGTCTCATGCTTATAGAATATCAATAACCTAGACCTAAATACAACAAGTGTTTATAGAATATCAATATACCTGATATACCTGATATACCCTTATTTCTCGATTTTCCTATGCTGTGATCAAGTTTCCCTAGTGTAATCAAGTCCCCCAATAGTACGCTAAGACCTAGGTACCATTAGGATAGACCTGTATGGGCCTACCACTAAAAACATGTCATGACCCGCTCCCGAATAATCGGACACGAGTCGGACACGCCCAGCCTTCATCGTTAGACACGACGAAGTAAGCTGTACCAAGCTAGGGAAAACTAACCAGATAAACATGAAAGTATATAATCACATCATCTAAAACGTATCCCAGAATGATCACCATAATCCACAATTCTATGTATATAAATGTACTAGTCATCAAGAGTGAAATGTACTATGAATTCTAAATCAATATCTAAAAGCAAGGCTAACAGTCTAAACCTGAAACCTCAAGCTAAGTCATGACCATCCTGCTCAGCTAAGATCCCTGGCTCTGGCCCATACGGTGGAATGATATCCTGTAAGTATACCTGCAACTTATCCAGTCAGGAGCGGAGCAAAGTACAGTTCTAGGTAATGAACAAGACATCATGATATGAAAGTACAAGGGAACATGGTATATAAAGTACAAGAAGAACATGGTGTGTAAAGTACATGAAAGAACATGGTATGTAAGCACAGGAAAGAACATGAAAGAACATGGTATCTCAGGAATCACAGGAACTAAGTACATGATATATCTCCTGAATGTGTGTACAATATTTGAAATATAACTAAGTATGTGACCGGCTAGGGGTAAGCACATGAAAGCACATGAATGGTAAGACTTAGGACCCGCGTGCACGATGCGGGGTCTAAGCTAAACACACCTAAGTTGTTTCTTGCGTTTGGTCACATAAATAGTATATTTTCCTACCCCAGGTACAAGTAATAAGAACAAGGAACATGAGCACCAGAAAATACATGTCGTGTTGCAGTGTGACAATCAAGAAAGCACAGGATATAATGAAATGCACAAGACCATAGAATGTACTTGCCTTTGCTCCGGGAAAAAGTACGGGTAATGAAGCTGATCTGTGTATCCACCTGATTTAATAGGTATAAGTTGGTTAGGATTATTTCTAACATTGCTAGTTTAACACCCTTTTTAACTAGTTAATCATTTCTCTAGTTTAATTGTTAATTATGAGTTTAGCAGACCTGGTATGGTTCCTAAGATAGAAATATTAACTATCAGCTTACCTTTCAATATAAGCTCTTAAAATACTTATTATTATCACAGATAATTCCATGAACAATATTAATAGAAAACCTTCTTCAAAGGACTTTAAAGTCAGCCCATCTATATTGGTTAGCCTAAAGTTTCCTTCATCTAACCAATCTTCAATTTGAAGCCCAAACAGAAAGTTCACTTGCCTTCCGGCTAAGTACACACAGCAGTACAACACACCACATGTTGAATTTAAAGGCCATTAACACATACTCAACTAACCTCCCATGTTACTAACTTTCTCAAATTTATAGCTCCGGATTAGAAGCACAGCAAATAGGAGAAAGGATCACATCATATCCAAGAATTGCATATTTAAACTATAACTAAAAAAATTACAATAATCTGAGAAGAAATCGAAGAACAATTATACAACAAATTGAGAATCAAATAAGGAAAATATTCACTGCTTCCATCCAGAGTGTATTATACAAAATAAATAAAAGAAAAGAGGTAGGCAATCCTCAGTAAAATATTCAACAGAGATCACAACAGTTCAAATGAAAGCAGTCATCAGCTCAAATGGTCGAGGAATGGCTACTGCCATTGAATGCAAACCCGACCCCGTCTCCCTGCAGTTGCAACTCCCACGACCCCATCGTCGATCACAACAGCGAACGCAATCCCTCTAGACACGCATAGATGATGCCTTCCCAGACATGACCGACAGGACACGAATACACGCCACCGATCAACACTACACATACAAGTTACCAGAGAACTAAAAATGTAATCACGACAACTAGAAGAAATGATTGATGTACCTGAGTTGGGATGGTGTCCAGAAATGAAATCACAGAAAATAGGAACTGGACACGGCCTCCTCGTGTCCGCGGGTGGATCAAAGTTCTGCCCGAGCATTCAAACAAGTTTCGATCAGTGAAACGAACAGAGCAATACAGCAAGTTGGAAATTCTTTCCGAGAAAACTTAGATGGGATCTAAACTCCAACATTAAAAACACATACCAATCGAATATCAACAGATCGATCATCAACAAATCGATTTAAACCATCACAATCGAATTTGTCCGATCCAAAAACAACCAGAAGGAAGAAAAACTCACAGTATGAATAATCATCCAATACAGGACAAAATTAGATCCGAGCCAAGTCCCAGGGAAATTTATAGAAGAATTTTATCAATATCAAAGAATCAAATCCGAGCTAGCAACTCACCAGTAGAATGGATCGGGAAAGGAACGGATCTCCAGTGCTCGAAATTCCTGGGTCGATCCTTCTCGAAACTCGACGATCGCCGGAGAATGGATCGACTCGATCGTTGATTCCTACTGGATCCTATCAAAACGAGGGGGAAAGGATGAGTTTAGCCAGATCCGAACTAACCCTAGATCTGAATAAAAGGAGTGTTCGAAATACTCACCGAGGGATGAAACCTAGGTCGGAGAATGGATCGAACTTCTGGGAGAGCTACGCCGCTGTCGTCGCTTCGCAGTCGTCGTCAATGGAGGGAAGAGCAAGTCACGCCGTCGTCGGGAAGGTGGGGGCGCCGTCGCCGTCGCCATCGAAGTCGCCGCCGGCGGGGCCGATCGGGGAAGGAGATGACTCAGAGAACTCTCTCGGATTCGAAAAAATGTTAAAATGGAGAGAATGAAGTTTCTCTCTCCATCGATTCGTTTTTAAAGAAAACAAATGTGCACTTTTGCAGGAAGCCCCCTCCGCCCAACTAAATCTTTCCTAGGTCCCTCCGCGCAGGAAAACTTACAGAAAAACCCTTCCCCTTTTAGAATATTATATAGACAGTTAAAAAAAACAGTTAGAACTTATAATAATTATTATTTAAAATAAAGGTGAGGGGACCACAAAATTGGTTGTAACAACTTTTCAAATTTTGAAAGTTGTTCCCAATTCGAAAATTTTCACTGAAAGCATAAAAATTTATAAAATTATATAAAGCACAATGTTCTGAACAATTGCATACGGAGTATAAGAACGCCCATCCGAAGGGCGTTTTCATTTAAATATGAATAAATTTTGACGTCCGTTAGCGAGTAAACGGAAAAAAGAAATTAAGAAAAAAATTTAATAAGGAAACGCCCATCCGAAGGGCGTTTTCGGTTGACCTGTAATTCTCTCGGGTGCCGCGCCCCCTTAAAAAAATATAAAATATGGAAAACGCCCATCCGAAGGGCGTTTTCGTCTGTCATTCCATCGGTTGCCGCGCCCGCTTCGCTGCCACGCGCCTGCCACGCGCCCGCTGCTTCGTGCCACGCGCCCGCTTCGCTGCTACTGCTTCGTGCCACGCGCCCGCTTTGGACAGGGAGACACACACAGCCCCTGTTTTTCGCATTTATTTACGGACGGATCGTCGTTCAAATTTTAACCCGGTAGGAACCACGAAAAGAAAGGGGAGAGATTTTGGACGGTTGCGGATGGTGATGATGACAGACAAGACACAATGTAATAACAAGTCACTCCACCTTATTTATTATATCCATTTCCCAGCTAATTGCAATTTTGTACTTTTCACTATCGACACTTGTGCGGATACAAGTGGAGGTACTCCACGTAAATAACCTCAATAACCCAAGGGCAATGACGGCGCTCTACTGCAGTTAAAGATGGGCGTTTTCCATATTATGTCAGAAGAAAACGTCCTTCTGATGGACGTTTTCCAAAAAAAAATTCGGACGAAAACGCCCTTCGGATGGACGTTTTCCATATTTTATATATTTTTAAGGGGGGCACGGCACCCGAGAGAATTACAGGTCAGCCGAGAGAATTATAGGTCAACCGAAAACGCCCTTCGGATGGGCGTTTTCCTTATTTAAAACTTTTTTTTTTCTTAAAAGTAGTCTGGCCAAGTCTGAAAACTATGAAGGGGATCGTGTAAAAACATGAAAAATCTCCTTATGCGTCTCAGATCCCTACAGATAAAACTATCTGAGACGCATAGACTCAGTCTGCCGCATGAAGCATGCGGCATGAGTCTTCTGCGTCTTGAGTGTCCCAGGCCGCATGAAAAGACCGCGGTCAAAATGGACTGACAGCAGAATAAGGTTCATCATTAACTTTTTTTCTGCCTCGTCTCCCAAGTCGACGTCTGCCGACGTCTATCCCCATTATCTTAAAAAATGGACTGACATCAAGACAACACCGACTGCAGCGCTTCCACCAATTGAGCCGTGACACGTGGACAAGCAGACAAAATAAGCACTTCATGCGTCTCCTCCCCTTTTGGCATAGATAGGCCGGTGCATACTGCGACCCACCTACGCGGCAACAAAAACCTCTGGCCCATGCGCCTCATACAGAACTTCGCTCATGCGGCACAAACATTCAAGACTCGCAGGCCCCGGCTTCAGCATGTCTTCGCCCTTCGGCACAAATACCTCTGGCCCATGCGCCTCTTGCCCATGTGGCACCAACATTCAAGACTCGAAGGCCCCGGCTTCAGCATGTCTTCGCCCTTGCGGTACAAACACTTCAGGCTCGTGCGTTCCACGTGGCCCCATGCCCATGCGACACCAACATTCAAGATCGTGGGCTCAAACTTCCATGTATCCTTCGTCCATGCAGCACAAAATACTTCAGGCCCGCGCGACAAAAATACTCCGGGCTCGTGCATTCCACGTGACCCCAGGCCCAGCGCCTCTTGCCCATGCGGCACCAACAATCAAACTCTAGGCTCCGACTTCTACGTGTCTTCGCCCATGCGGCACAAACATTCAAGCACATGCTTCCCATACTCCATTTCAACTATGCGAGTTTAGCCCGTGCGCCTCAACCTCCTCAGCATGCCTTGCGTCTCCGACCCATGCGTCTCGGATTCCATGCAGCTCACGAACAACAAAATCACTCCGGATGGAACAAATGGGATCTCCTCTCAGCCAAATGCAGGCCACGTGTCACAAACGACCAAGTCAAGCTAAGAAGCTAAAACAACCTGGGATATCACCAACGGATAAAATCTCAACAAAAATGCCACGCGACATCATCTCTGTAACACTTAGCCACAAGACGCCAACAAAAGTGTTACTACTCAAATCTTTAACGTCCCTACAATCCAGGGCGCATAACGGTCCCCGAGCGGCTATAAAAGGCGGGGATCATCCCACGTAAAAGAGGACAAAAAACACACACATAGGAGAAAACAGACTGATTTTCTTCAAAAATACATAGGCGGGCAAGCATCTCAAAATCTTTCTAAGGGCAAGAGACTTCACTTCCCTGAGTCAGAGCCGAAGAACGACTGCGTCTAGATCGTCTACGGAGTAAACAGAGTTTCTACACTCTTACCCTCTATCTTCACTACCCGGAACTTATAAATTTTTACTTAGGTCGTCCGAAAGGACACTTGTATTCTAAAGTTTGTCAATCAAATACAAGTTCACCCAAAATCCTTGTGTCTTGATTTTAATGGCAAACAAATTACAATCAGAATATTTTGTTAGAAAATTTTTTGTTCAATCAAATTCAAATTCAAATTAAACTCTATATTTTGTTCAATTCAAATTTTAAAATCAATTCATATTTTTTGTCAGAGAAAATTTCCCAAATTTTTTAATTAAATTTTTAATAAAGTAATTAAATTTTTCATTAATTCGTTCATTTTTTTTAAAAATAAAGATTAATTTAATTATTGATTTAATGATTTAAATCCAATTAGACATTCTTTTTTGTGTGCCTAATACTTTTATGTGGCATAAATTTATTTGGTAACAAAAATATATAGTGACAAGACTATAGTTTCTTACTTGTGACTGATACTCTTATGTGACATTATTACAATTTGTAACAAAAAAGAAACTTTCAGAGACAAGTATTGTCATTTGTCACCCAAAACTTATCCTTGACATGAGTCAAAAATTTAATTTCATTTAGTGACAACATGGAATGACAACCAATAAAAACATAGTCATTCAGTGACAACAAATATTAATTGTCACAGACAATTGCTTGAGTGACAACAGAAATACTTGTCACGGAAACATCTTTTTCAGTGACAACAAATATTACTTGTAACTGAAACATCATTTTCTGTGACAAGATTCTTACTTGTCACAAATTGCTTGTCCCAAAAACCAGAATTTCTTGTAGTGATGTTTCCTTTGGCTCTTCAGGTCTTTGCCTCAATATCTGAAGATTGTCCCCTACAAGCCAACAAAAATGGATACATGGTTGAATATGATTATATTACACTACAATTCAACAAAGAATGGTGAAGCAATTTAAGATCACCAGGCTTCTTTCTTGCTAATTTGTGAGCAACTGAAAAATGGATTTAACGAATAATACGTCAGATCACTTAGTTTACAACCATGATTTATATACTAAAATTGTAATTCAATAACATTTATACATTTCACTTAGATATAGAGTGAAGTGCTCCTGAAGGATATTTTAGCTTCCTCTACATGCAAGGCATTCAAATTGACATGAATTCCAACAAGCATTTACAAACTCGTACCTAGTACAGCAAGTTGCTTTCTTCTGGAAAGTCATGCTTCTGAATGATATTAAATTCAAGTACATGGATGATGGAACAGATAGAAAAGATAATCAGATAACTGATATCTACAGCACAAGGGTACAAGTGACTGTCTAGAGAACAGAAATTGTGTATTTTCAATTAGGTAATACGGGCACACAAATTTGTCATAATCCAAACTGATCAAAGTTAAGCTCCTGCAATGTTAAGTACATATATAAATAGTGTACTACATATTCAAATCAAGATATGATTATGCCACATTGTCTATTGCATAGCATTGCACTGTAACATATATTATTCCATATAGAATTAGATACAAATTTAACTTAACTACTGTATAACGTAGGCCTATAAATACATAATCAGGAGAATAACTGCAACATAACTCAGACATATAGATGGAAAATGAGGTGAATACGGTGACAATGCGATATGACAATAAACCAGTGTTAAAGATATCAGCTGATATCTAGATTTGATGATTTGACACCTAAACTGACATATATTGGCCAAATATATTGAGAGGAAAAACCGTCGATATATCGAACAATATGATATTGGTTGATATCTCCAGATATATGAAAATAGTGGATGTTAGACTTAGAGGTGAATTAGTGTTTCGGAGTCGTGTTAGAAGGTTTTCATATTGCTACGGTAATATCAGTATTACTAGTCTTTTATTCGTACTTGTAATTTTGTAATTTTTAGTATGTTATCATGATATGATGTTAGATGTCTTTTTTGTTAGATAGTTACTTTGTTTTAGCCTTTGATGACAACGAAAACACTTAAACCATCTAGATGTTTGAATTTGATAGGACATTTTATATAGATAATAAATATATTTCTTGATATCGGATATTTCAATATATTTTTGATATTTAACTTCAGATAACTCAAAACCCAAATGGATATGAATAGGATATCCGATATCTCGAACACGAAAGTAAACTACCATTTTATATATATATAATTGCCTTATATACTAATTTATAATGCATGATTGAGAACCTTCAAAGACATTCCAATAATTTATGATGCATCACTTGAATTCTCATTGAAGATTAACCAATAAACATGTATATTGCATAATAACTCATAGGCTAAGCTGCATCAACACAAATAAAGACAAGATAGTACGATACAGATACGATAGCTAAGAAATTGTACCAGTTTTGGCATATCCAAGTGTACTTCGGAGTATATGTCATATTTAATACGAATCATACACCATTGTTTGAACTGTCCACGCTTCCCGTCATACCTCCCATAACGTATGCACAAAATCTACAAACAATAATTTCACACTAAAACCATATTGTTTGGACTCGTTATAATCTAGAGAACTCAAACGGTGCTCCTTGTTTTCATGAGATCAAACTGCATAAACAAATACAAGTCCACAAACTGGCACCAACATAAAGGGTTGACATCAGTCACAAAACTTTGCCAATTCTTTTACAAGCAAACGCATTCTGATGAGAGAAGGGTCGGTGAACACAAAATGGTTATAAAGGTGCCTCATTTATAGCCCTACATTATTTCGAACTAAAATGTCTTAACAAAAAATAAATTAGCATAAGAAATACCGACCCTCGACGAGTATTCCCATGACAAGGCCCTCAGTGTCGGTGTTTGGGGCACTTGAGCTCCGCACCTCGAGCTCCCCATCCTGAGCGACTTAACCGCCCTCGCCGACCACCTGACCACCCAAAAAAACCTATCATTAGAAGAAAAAGAAGGAAAAACCCATATAATCGACGAAAATAAATAGAAAAAATCTGCATCACCTGATTATTTTGTCAGCGGCGACCTCAGCCCTGTCTGAGTTTCTGCAGGAAAAACAAAGAATAAATGAGAACACGTAATGGTGTGAAGAGAGGAAAACATGAATTTTACGCGGTGGAGAGCATGGAGAGGACGTCGGTGGCAGTGACGGTGGAGGAGCAGGAGCGAAAGCGGGGGATCGACCGTTGGTAGGTGGAGAGGTCATGCGTGGGGATTCTGATACATTCCTATGTTTCAAGATCATAACTTGGCCGCGTGTAGGGGAAATAAAGTATTTTCTCTCTCCAAATCTTGAATCTCTTGAGCTTTAGAAACCCTAGCAATGGTAGAATCCACTAGATCAACTGGAAATCCGGCTGCTGCAGGAAGGGGACACATCATATTCCGAGGAAGGAGGAGGATTTGAGAGGGAAGCAGAGTTTGGAAGTGGAGGAAGTCTTTTATTTTAAGGAAGCAGCGATGGATGTTGAGATTGGGGAGGAGGAGGAAGTCATTAATTGCATGCCCATTGAATCTAGCCGGGTTCGTGATAGGTAGAAAAGGGACTAGGGTTTGCTAATCTGCGAGCCTAAATTGGTGGAAAGGTTTTAGGAGGGAAAATTTTGGTGTTAAGAGGGAAATAAATTTTTGGTGTTAAGACATCTAAAACAACTGTTATATATAGGGACCTGACGTTTCCATATATAAACGCTTGTTTTAGGAGGGCACAGTTTTGGTGCTAAGACATCTATTCCCAACGTTTGTTTTAAAGCGTCGGTAAATTTTTTTACTAAGACGACATTTACAATAAAATCGAAGAAAAAACGTCGAAAAACCCCATTTTTGTAGTGAGAAATCGACGTTAATACAAATAAGTCATAAATTTTTGAGGTTTCATCTCAACGTCGACTAATTTGTCGACGTTTATTTTATAATGTTGACATATCATGTCGATACCGACGCAACCATAAATGTCGAAAAATAAACGTAAGTAATGATCAACGTTTACAAACAAACGTCGAATTTTATCAACATTTACAACAAAACATCGATATTTCACAACTAAGCCGACGGTTATATAACCGTCGTATAAATAATCGTTGGAAAAGCCATATTTTCTTGTAATTGGAAAGAAATAAGCAATCTGCAAGTTGATAATATACCTGGAGTCCATATGATTTACACCAGCTTCTCTAATACATTCTTATTCTAACATTGCTGCTTGTAAGGCCAACTGCAGTTTAAATATGATTCGTCTATCAGGGAGACACCATTATCATCCTCACAGGAAAAAGACAACCCTTTTGATTAAAGATATTTCCATATTTATTGTCCAGAACCTGGTATTTTGTAATTCTTATCCCTTTTGTATGCCACTATAATATTAAAACTTGGAAAATACTTGCGTGTTGTTTACCTCATTTGCACAATCTGTCTGTGAGAATTAATTTTCCTCAAGTGCTGAACTTTCTCTGCTACTTACAGGTTCTTGCCAATTTCTACCATCTGTGCTAGGCCCTTCTCCTGCTCTTTAGAAATGCATTTTTTATTTTCAAACTCCTGAGATGAGATTGCCTGGAGTAGTATAACAGTAATTCCCATTCCCACCTGTGTTTTATATGACTCCTTATCTTGTAGAGATGATCTTTTATCTTCCATTGTATGTATAACCTTTCTTTATGCCATCCTCAATGTCAAACAAGAAGGAATCTTTGGTTTAATATGCCTGCATTCTCTTGATCTATGGCTTCCTTTGGAAGAACGACAACATGAGAGTGAATTGTTATGGCAAGGGCTGCACTAGAGAAGGAATTGATTCTTAATTCAATACTGAATTTTGCTTCCCTGATATATTCTGTTCCACTGAAATTGTAACCCAACCCTTTTCCCTCAGCTTCACAAGATGAGAAGTCTGAGTTTCAACTTGGAGAATATTGCCCAATGGCCCTTCCTATTGTTCACTGCCTCTGCCTGTAATATTATTTATATTAAGATCACTCTCACCTGAGTTTACTAAAGAATCTTCAAGCCTTCTCTACCCTTGTTTCCTTTCTCAAAACTCGTGAAACCAAAGTTTGTGCCTTCTTTTCCATTAAGTTATTTGACAACATAGGTTGATTTTTTTTTTTTTTGCCCTCTCTTGTTGTTGAATTGGAACACAATAGGACATTGCAGCTTGTCAAAAAACCATGATATAAAATTTGAAGGGTTTGAGACCAATTTGTTGCGCAACCTGTATCATATTGCTGATTTTGCTACAAAAACTCCCTCTCTATGCTGATTTCATCCATTCCCTACGATTCTTGAGGATTAAAGCTCAAGTCTTCCCAAATCGAGAATAGTCGGACAGAAAGAAAGAATCGGGTTTTAAGAAACCATGGATTGAGGATAAGGGTTTTGGAAACCCATGGATTGAGGATTAGGGTTTTGGAGACCTTTGGTGTGAGTGATTCAAAATTAAGGTGGATTTCTGCAGAAAAACTTAATTAATTGCTTTCACCAAGAGCGGGAGGTTACATATATATGATTCCTTTATTTTCTTTTCCATGTGGGACTAAATCTCCATAACTCAACACTCCCCCTCAAGATGGACGATAGATATCAATCATCCCCCATTTAGTTACAAAAGATATCAAACTCTCTAGGACCTAAACCTTTAGTTAAACAATCAACTAACTGTTCCGCTGAGTTTATATGGCTTAAAGTCAAATTTCTCTATTCAGCTTCTTCCTGATGAAGAATCGATCAATCTCCATATGTTTGGTGCGATCATGCTGAACTGGATTGTTTGCAATACTAATGGTCGATTTGTTGTCACACCAAAGTTGCATAGAGTCTCCTCTAAACAAACGCATCTCAGTCAATAAGCTCTTTACCCATATAATCTCGCACATGCTAACTGCCATAGCCCTGTACTCGGTTGTAGACCTAGCCACTAAATCTTGTATTTTGCAGCGCCATGATACAAGATTACCTCCAACAAAAATGTAGTAACCTGTAGTGGATCGGCGATCGTCCATACATCCTGCCCAATCGGCGCACAGTTGCCTTCAACTCTCAAATGTCTAAAGCTTTTTAACCATGACCCCTTTCCTGGACTTCCTTTAATATATCTGAGAATTCTACGAACTGCCTCCATATGCGATTCCCTAGGATCATGCATATATCTAGTCACCACACTCACGACGTGAGTAATATCAGGTATCATATGGCATAGATATATAAGCCAACCATATAATTATTGATATTGCTTCTTCCTTACCTGTTACGACCCGTTCCTGAATAATCGGATACGAGTCGGACACGCCCAGCCTACGTTGGGAAGCAACGTAGTAAGCTGTCTAGACCTCAATAAATTTTCACAAGCAGTTTATATATCATCAATTTAATTCACAACACAGCATCTAATACGACCTATCTAAAAAGCAAAACCAACTGCTATAGCATATACATAATGTGCAATGTAGGGCTGAGCATTTAACGGTTTAAAACCAAAAACTGACCCGAACCGAACCGAACCGAAAGACCCATTCGGTTTGGTTTTTTTTCCCAGTATCGGTTGGAGTTCGGTTCCACCCTACAGAAGAATTCGGTTTTCGGTTCGGGTTTCGGGTCTAGCATTCGGCACCCGAACTGAAAACCGAAATAGAAAATTACCAAAAGTCCCAAACGGGATATATAATATCCCAACGATCCATTGTTGCCCTAGTTGGTATTACCTTTTAAACGTTTCACTAAAAGTCCCAAAACGGAATAATACCAACTAAACGGAACAGCAACGGATAGTGTACAAATATGGTAAAAGTATACTCCATCCACTGCTAATAGCATAGTACAACACGAAGGAGTATTAAGATACAAGAGTGACGCATTAGAAGACCAACTGGGCCATATTCAATTCAACGGTCAACACGAACGAATCTCCTTAACCAGTGAACAAGACAGCAACACTAAATAGTGGACATGGAGATTATGATATATCTCAAGGGGCCTTAGTTATTCTAAGAACACTTGCACTAACAGGTTTGAGGGAAACTATATTATAGAAATATGATAAATGTTCATAGTTGATAAACACTAATGTTTCTTACATGCAAAGTAAAACTTCTCCCAGGGAGAGAGAAAAAAAGAAAAAAAACTGGAATATATAAACTAAGGTATCACTTATTTCTTCCTAGATCCAGTTCCCGAAACTTTCCTCCCATTTCTTCTTTCTTCATCTTGCAGCAAGAGGCTCCTTCACCTGTACATTGGAAAAAAAATGTAAGTAACTTTTAACTTTAGAAAAAAAAAAAAGAACGATCAAATAGAAATTTACTGGTACCGAGGATAGTTCAGCACAACGAATTGCAGTTCAGATTCTGCATATCCATCAAATGAGTCGAGTTCCGCGTAAGGTTCTACGCCAGCGTTTCTAAATGCGTTCCGCCCTAGGGCGCCTAGGCGGTCCCTCTCCGCACGCTTTTCTGTAGGCGGTGGTAGTAGGCGGCCAACGGAGGTTGGCGGCATAGGCGGAGGTCATGCAGCGTAGGCGGACGCATAGGCGGAGAATATTTTACAAAATATTTGGCCAAAAAGGTTTTAAAACATTATGGGCCTATGGTTCACTTTTACAAAACTCAAACTTTTAAATCTTCTTTTCTACAACTTAGTTATGCATGGAACAGTCTTAAAATATGCATATTATGCAAAAAAACAGTGGTTAAAATAGTAAAAATGTTCCAAATGTATGACCGCCTAGGCACCGCCTAGGCGGCCTAGGCGGTAGGCGGACACTCTCCGCCGCGCAACCCGCCTACCGCCATTTATAACCTTGTCTACGTCAAGTCCGCGGGTAAACCCCATATGTCGAGTCTTGTCCTTCCTGGAGGTCAAAACACCTCAGCAAGCTCAGGCCAATGTTAAAGCTAAGGTTGTAGTCGGAGTCAACCTTCATGTACGTCTTTATTCCTTGGGTGGCCAAACCGCTCACAGTACACCTACATCCAGGGCTTGAAGGCTGGGGTTTCTCGTAACAGTGTTGGAAGGTGCTCGAAGAAACTGGACTGTATGACCATAATAGCGATCATCAGCTTTAATCTCGACCAAAACTATATGGGAGGTCACCACTGTCGTGGAAAACAAAAGAGCCGGGGCACTAGCCGAGGCCGCAGCTGCATAGGGAACGTAGCATAAGGAAAACACTCTCATTGCTCTCGGTAAGAACTCAAATGAACGTAGCATAAGGAAACACTCTCATTGCTCTCTGTTATGGCAAAGAATGGTTTCACGTACCGGGCAACTTCCGAGAGAAGTTATAATGGCGAACCAGGCCCAAGCTGAAGTTCTGGGGAGGGACAGTGGAGCTGAACTCACTTCGGAAACACCCTGACGCTTCAAGGTGTGAAGCACGTTCCAGTGATTGCAAAGAACCTGATCCTGGGAGTCTACTTAGCAACGCAAGCTTGAGAATGGACATCAATGCTGGCCAGAGGTGATGTCCAAGAAGGTAACATACTTCGGAAAAGCTTTCAAATCGAAGGGATGTTCAAAATTCAGCATGTAAACCAGCTTAATGAAATTAATACAATCGCTCATTCCGATTATTCTCTTGAGTTATGGCATAATAGGCTAGGGCATGTTCACTGTAAGAGGATTAACAAATATCCAGTCTAGGACTCTCCAAATATAGGGGTAAGGTAGAGAAGTGTGAAGTATGTGCTTAGACGAAGATCACAAGAAATCCTTTCACGAGTCAATAGAAGCACAGATCTTCTAGAGTTGGTACACTCGATATCTGTAACTTCAAACAATTTCTACAAAGGCGGGATGTAGCTTTTACTTACTTTATCGATGACTTCTCAAAGTACGCGTTCGTCTACTTGATCAAGTCAAGACGAAGCATTCGAAAAGTTCAAGGAGTTAGAGCCGAGGCTGAACGGCAAACTGGACAACTCAAGATGCTAAGAAGTGATCGAGGCAGAGGTATCGGTCTCATGAATTCACATCATTCTGCAAAGAACAAGAATCATTAACGAGACTGCTCATATTCTCCTCAATCTAAAAGAACAGAACGTTGACAGAAATGTTGAACTCGATGCTGTTAACTAGGATCTTCCAAAATGTACTGGTGCATATTTTCCTTTTGTACTAGGGCCCTGTGAGGGTGATACATATACATAGGGGACACATATTCAACTTCTGAAGCACAAAAGAAATGAGAAACCAGCAAATAGACTTTGATTATTGCTATAATTGTGCTTATGCAAATCTCTCTCGATAATTGTGAGTAGGCTGCTCGATTTAACCCATATATGCTACCCCTTGTGTCATGTCCTGCATCGGAGATATTGTATAGATTTCTTTAAGAAATTTGAATATGATAGTTCAACCTGGAATATCTAGGAGATAAATAAGGCCTAGCCACAAATAGCTCGAAAGGCGATGTCCATACATTGTCCCGTACAGTAGTCTTTACATGCGGGCCGCGCGCTTCGAATCGTCAAGGAACTCCGTGCCTCGACGCATCCAAGCGAGCTCCGCGCCACGAGCTTCTCCTGTGCCTGCACATGGAACTATGTGGGTGTCAGTACTCAACTGTACTGGTGGAATGAGCTCCTCGCCCACCCATACAAAACCCGCAACGTTTGATTTACTTTGTGCAACATAGTCACTTCTTATCGATTGTCTTTTTAGTCTTGCCTTAGGATCAGTTTTATGACCGACGCCCTGCTTGTTTTGTGTCTTTAGACCATCCCGTGCTCGCAACATAAATGTTAACTCAACAACGTTAACCTATCAAATCGTGTTTGCCTTACGGCCATAATCAGACGCAACTACGCGGTAGTACCCAATTTCCTTATGACCGTGCTACAAATCCTTTGTGTCGTGCCTCGCAACTATGTACGACTCAACCATATCGCCGCCTCGCGGCCCTTTCTACTTTGATCACCAACTGACCCATTCAAGACTTGTGAATCTTTGTGTCACTCAAACAACTTTGCCTTGCGGCGGTTTCCTGACTTAAACTCAAACAGCTCAACCATAAACCATGCAACTTATATGCCGACAACATAAGACTCGACGCCACATCTCGTGCCGAAGCACGACCCCTACGTTGCAGCCAAATCTTAGGCCCAACATTTTGTGTTCCAACTGTACACACACATTCAACTCAACTTCCTTGATATATTACACTCAATACTCGACTCAATCCAAAGGCATACACGCAGATCGCCGCCCATGCCGACTCATCTATATGAACTAGTCACTAGGGCCCAGCCCTATAATGGACTCTTTTTGAGCTTTTGATTAGACGGACGCTCCTTGTCAACGCGAGTAGCTAGCTCCGCTGCAAGTCCCCGCCTAACCCGTGCGGTCATCCAGCACAGCACCGAATGTCTCCATCGCAACGGTTCCCCTGGGCCGCCGGGGTCGCCGTTGGAAAAACAGATTTATTTTACCTTGTACAAGTTGTCCAATGACCATGCAAGACTCGACTCAAACTGACGTCTCACACAGTCAAAGCTACTTCTAGTGTTACCATCTCTTTCAGGGCTAAGTTCAACACTTCTCACATCTGAGATCTTGCCTAGACGACCCGTAGTCGAGAGCATTCTTTCCTACCTCAACGACCCAGTCGTGAGCATTTTTTCTTTCTTTCTTGCCCTATCATTTCACTCACTCAAGAACAACAATCGAAATACTTTCCAAACTCAATGACTCAACCGTGGTCCGTGCCATAAAATACTAAGTCCGTGCATCGTGCCTCAAACCGACTTCTCATCTACGCGACGCTATCGCCCAAGTCATACTTTATATGACGGGCCTTGGGATCATGGGACTATTTAACCTGACAACCGCAGAATGAGCGGGACAACACTTGGAACGACTTAGGTCGACCGGCATAACTTTGCCTAACATACTCAAGCCTACAACTTAACGAGCAAAGGCCGCGTCAAGCCTTGCCTCGATAGAGCGTGCCGTGCACGCGTTCAACTTTGAACGACCAAGTCATTTGGGTGCCTAGACTTATGGCATAAGCTGTGCAACGCAACTTAACTCATGGGGCAAGCCAAGACTATGCCAACCTTGGACGACAGGACCGTGCATGCTTTATGAAGCATTCATGCGGGCGACGCCTATGACTTAGGCTATGTTCATAACTTCGCCGACTCAACCAACTTTCCTTCTCCCAAGCCACGGGACGAAGGATCGAGTGTCATTTTCAAAGCACGCCGTGCACCAACTCTAAGCCGACCGTTGGACCTTTCCATATTCTAACTCAATTCGACCTGTTGGGATTATTCCCTTTAGCTATGTGGATTCGTCTCTTTTATTATCAAGCCTACTTGTGTAAGTTGAAAACATGCGATTTATTATGTGAAGGCTAAGATGAGGCAAGTTCACCGAAACTACCCCACCTAAGCGAGCGGTCGCCTCGACCGAGTGATGTCTTCCAGCAGCCGTTGCAAGGCTAAGGCCGAACGCCGTTGGCGTTTCGATTCCTCCGATTGACTGAGCGGGACGGGACACTACATCATACACCACTCAGAAAAAGTTTCGTCCTCGAAACTAACTGAGTACACTTATCGACTTATCACTTTACTCAACATTCAAGAACTCTCGCATACAATTCTCCTATGCCTTACTCAATTCTGAGCCACGCTCGTGCTACCCTCAATCCTTTCTTCAAAACTTACGATCTCGAAATCCTCGATACTTCCTCGTTCCTCAAACCTTTTTTTTTTGAGTTCAACGTATCACTTAGTATGGATCGTGCACATATCTTAGGCGTCCCCAAAATACATGTATTTCAACCAAGCCTCGTGATAGCGAATCCCGCCATCACCACTCGAGTCGGATCGTGCACGCATTCAAGCGTCCTTGATATACATGCATGTCAACCGAGCCTCATGAGTGGTGCCTTCACCATTCCTATCGCTCCGCACCGGAACGTCTGCCTAACTGCTAGGCTATGTCTTTCCGTCAGTATTGGAATCATGGTTCCCAAACAACGATATCAACACTGACCCCATCCTAAGGTCAAACCAAGTTGATAATACGGAGTTTTCTACCCAAGCTCGCATCACTCCGATTTCTAAACATCGAGCATAGATTGCCTATGCACATCCCAACATTTGTCGCACGGGGTCCGAGTCGTTCAGCAAAGCCATCCTACGATAACTCACGTTCAACCAATCCTCGACATGAACATATCGCTCGTTTATCAAGCCGTTTCACATAGTCTATCTCTTCGCACACGTTCGACATAATCCACCAATCAATCCTCCTCAAGTTAAGCACGCTACGACACAATTCACCGCTAAATCATGATTCACATTCCATACTCCCAACGTCATTTATCACAATTCACGAAATCGATCACAAGGTCGTCCGACTTAACAATGCGTTGCGCCCCGATCCCACGCGAGTCAGATTATCCACGGTGGGCACGAATCACCATGCACGCTCCCGCGAGATAATCATTCTCATCGGGACGTAACTCTTGTTTTGTGTCCAGACCAATTCATTCTCGATGCGCGGATTGGACCTACTCAATCCTCAAGTTTCACTCATTCGCCAATCATAAGTCCTACAATCCTCGAGTCCACCTTCGCATCAAGCCAACAAGTCGAGACAATCAATGTTGCTGCGTCCTGATTTTCTGAGTTCGATCATTCCCGCGACATGAATCACCATGTCAGCGCTCACGCGGAACGATCGCCCCAAACCCGACGCAACGCATGGGCGAGGCTAGAGTTGCGCTCGCGCAAGACAAGATCGTCGACGTTGTGGTTTTCTGCGTAACCATCAAGACACAATCATTTTCATCCAACATTCATCTCGGTCAAAATCCTGAGTATTGCATCCAACCGAACAATAACACTTGCACGATCGTCATTTGCCGAGTCAGAGTACCCCCGAGTTATCGCATATCATCTTTGATACGCTTCAATACCATCGACGATATACGTAACTTGACGATCTTCGTTTGCAACGAATTCTGAGTCGTGCGAATGATGCTATCGTCCGACTGGATAATCTCCTCGACATTCAATTCAAGTTTGATCATTATCCCACGAATCATTCACAACATCAATTTCCTTAATCAATCGATCGACATCCCTGAGGCTATCGCATACACCACTCAGGGATGAAGTCATTCAACAAATCCTCAACTTATCATTCGAATCAAAATCCACTTCTTCAAATCCCGTTCGAACCATTCCTCGAATTCCAAGCACGCTCACCTATATCGCATCAACGTTATCGTCGCTCGATAATACCCCTATCGATAGTCATCTCACTTTACTCAATCGAGTTCAACTCATTTTTGTCCGACACAATTCAATTCCCGCACTTGACTTTTCTAAGGTCGACGCAACTTTGGTGTATATGCCCAGCCCGACTTAGCCAACCGTGCTTACGCGAACCATATTTGTTTTGTTGTCAAAAATTGTTCTCCTATATTTTGCAAAATAGATAGACTTATTGTATGGACATCTCGTGGGACAATTGAGAGAGAGCGCACCAACGACATCAACTTTGCGGATGCAATTTCAAAGTTTGCGGAAACGAGTTAAAGAATTCAATCGATAGTCCAAGGACGTAAAGCCGTGCCCTGATACCATTATGTCACGCCCCGCTCCCGTAGGAGCGATCGTCCTCGCTAAGGCGTGATGCCGCACGAGCCTAGATTGTGTCACGTCCCGACCCGGAATCACCCGAATCATCGTCCTCGCTGGGGCGTGATGCCGCACGAGCCTGGAGTTGTGCTCGTGCAAGGCAAGATGACAAGTTCTCAAATGGTTATCTTTTGAGTTGATATTCACAACGAAAGGAAAACAGAGTATACGAAACAAATCTCTTTATTGATCTTCGAAATCAGATTACAAAGGCTTTCGATAGCCTAAAAGAATTTGCCAGATTGGCTACAACACTCAGGTTCTCTCTTGCCCACAAAGGATTTCGCCGTTCCATACATCATGCCTTCTATATCTCGGCCGCATCAATCCTGTCGCGAGTCCGAGCGTCAAGCAATCGCACGCTTCAATACGCTTCGGCATTCCAAGCCTCAACGCGTTCAAGCAACGCTTCGCCGCGGGCAATCCATTCCCTGCACCCTGCATGAAGCTGGTGGGGGATCAGTACGTTCGTCCTCGCATGTACTGAAGCAAAGATCATCTTTCCAAACCGACATATTAATATTTATGTTGAATCATGCAACTTAGCTTATGATCTTGCTATGTTCTCCTTAGGGTCAATTTCATGGCATATTCGAAAGCGTAAAGCATAGCAAGCATGTTATTCAATTTGCATAAGTAAACAGACAAGCAATCTCTTGTTTGATTCGTGGCGCAACTTACAATATCGACGCACCCGCCCTTGCAACCGACGCAAGGTGAATACGCCTATCCGTTTTCCCTGTCATGTTATAAGTGCCCTCTATTCAGAATCCGTCCATGCAGGATATACGCATACCTTGCACTTCCAAACCCATCGCCCTTATCTATATGAAGGTCACTAGCTTTTCGGGCTAGAATGGACTTATTTCATCAAATCGAAACATAAGACGATGTTAACTCCGTGCGGTTGCTAACCAACATCGGAGGCCACCGAAATAATCGCAGCAAGTGGCTTATCACATTCACCAGAAGGTCGCTACCCTTCTAAATGAAGTGCACCAACAATATCGAAAACGAATCCCTCCTAGGCCGAACGGTCCCAGCGCCCTGGCGCGCCGCGTTCGAGGGAATACCCATGCACGGACTTTTATATCTTTAAGTCCATTTGACCATGCAACGAATCTTATCTTTCAAACAACCAAGCAAGTTCGCTTATCTCTATTTCAATTGGCACAACGCCTGAATGTCCTCAACGAACGCCCGAAGGCCGTGAACATTTCGAAGGGCACCATGCCGCATTATCATCTCGCATTTCTCCGTTAACTTTCTATGTTCTTACGTTTCATTCTTCGTTTCAATGTTTCAATGGCATCATGCCTCAACTCAATGCTCGTCAACCGAACACCTTTCGAGGCATTATGTCATATCCGACAGTTCTGCCACATTCATGCCACAACTGCATTCTCTCGCAACGAAGCCATCTTTTATTATCCCGTGCACGTAGGCACGTTTCGACCGTATTCCGATGTTCTATGACTTAGCATTCAATGTCCGTGGCTTGCGCACTAGGGCGCTCGCCTATTATCTTTCAATGTTCTAGCCGTTCTAACTCGTGCGCGAAGGCACGGTATGGTTCGTGCACTACGGCACTCGCCGAGTACAGTTATCCCATGTTCTTGCGGCTTGCGCACCGAGACGCTCGCCTTTGCGATATTCAATGTTCTGTAGCGACTCGTACAATTGTTGTACGATTCATTTCGATTGTTCTATCTTAGTGTTCGACACGCACTACGTTTATCTCGCTATCAAGCCACGCCCGTGGCATTGATAGGTTAACTCAGCATACAATGATATATTTGACTTATCGAATGAAGGAGTAAAAAGAAGTCAATCCTCCCACCTTGAGTCGATACGCCTTTCTCGTTTCGCCGAGCCGATGCGGCTAGATTTCATAATTTGTTGCACGGCCACTCGCCTGACTTAGCCATTCGAGCACTTCGTGTTTATTGAGTTTGTACGTCCGATTTGCCTTAGCGTGCCAACTCTTCCGTCCGTCGCAAGGCGACGATTTGCTTTCGCGGACCCCTTACTGAATAAGGCAAAAGATCGACCTCTAACATTTCAGCGTAAACGTATAGCCTGCACATGAAACCACTAAAATCATTACTTGCATCGATTTGGACTTGCGCCTTGGTCGATTCGATTTCTTAGAATCCTCGAGCCGTCTCAATGCACTTATCCTTCGAGGCAACGTGGCGCTTCGCATCGATTCACTCGATGCATTCTTTGGGACAAGGCAACTCTTCGCATCGACTTAGTTCGATGCATTGCTTGGGACAACTTAACACTTTGTATCGATTCGCATCGATACGTAATCGGGTCAATGCAACTCTTCGAGTCAACGACTCAGCATAATGCACCGTGCGGAGCGGGGCATTACAGATTGCGCTCGTGCAAGGCGGGTTCCATAACGGCCGATTTCAGCGGCTACGACGGGGTCGTCGCACAGAAGTCCCAAGCAGAGACATTGAATACTAGCAGCGGAATTTAGAACAAACACAAGTTATTCAAAGAAGCTCTTTATTGATATTGAAACAACGATTACATTGGGGGCGCAAGGCCAAGATTACAATCACTCAAGCTCACTCTTCTCACATTTTACAAGTTCACTCAGCTCTCTCTCATCTCTCAATTACAAGTCTAGATCCAGCGGAAGCTTCGGAAGGCGATGTCCATACATTATGTCCCGTATAAGTCTTTATTCCATGCGGCCGCACGCTTCGAATCGCCAAGGAACTCCGTGTCTCGACGCATCCAAGCGAGCTCCGCGCCACGAGCTTCTTCCTGTGCCTGCACATGGAAACTATGTGGGTGTCAGTACTCAACTGTACTGGTAGAATGAGCTCCTCGCCCACCCATACAAAATCCGCACGTTTGATTTACTTTGTGCAACATAGTCACTTCTTATCGATCGTCTTTCTAGTCTTGCCGTAGGATCAGTTTTATGACCGACGCCCTGCTTGTTTTGTGTCTTTAGACCATCCCGTGCTCGCAACATCAATGTTAACTCAACAACTTTAACCTATCAAGTCGTGTTTGCCTTACGGCCATAATCAGAGACGCAACTACGCGGTAGTACCCAATTTCCTTACGACCGTGCTACAAATCCTTTGGGTCGTGCCTCGCAACTATGTACGACTCAACCATATCGCCGCCTCGCGGCCCTTTCTACTTTGATCACCAACTGACCCATTCAAGACTTGTGAATCTTTGTGTCACTCAAACAACTTTGCCTTGCGGCGGTTTCCTGACTTAAACTCAAACAGCTCAACCATAACCATACAACTTATATGCCGACAACATAAGACTCGACGCCACATCTCGTGCCGAAGCACGACGCCTACGTTGCAGCCAAATCTTAGGCCCAACATTTTGTGTTCCAACTGTACACACACATTCAACTCAACTTCCTTGATATATTACACTCAATACTCGACTCAATCCAAAGGCATACACGCGGATCGCCGCCCATGCCGACTCATCTATATGAACTAGTCACTAGGGCCCAGCCCTATAATGGACTCCTTTTGAGCTTTTGATTAGACGGACGCTCCTTGTCAGCGCGAGTAGCTAGCTCCGCTGCAAGTCCCCGCCTAACCCGTGCGGTCATCCAGCACAGCTACGAATGTCTCCATCGCAACGGTTCCCCTGGGCCGCCGGGGTCGCCGTTGGAGAAACAGATTTATTTTACCTTGTACAAGTTGTCCAATGACCATGCAAGACTCGACTCAAACTGACGTCTCACACAGTCAAAGCTACTTCTAGTGTTACCATCTCTTTCAGGGCTAAGTTCAACACATCTCACATCTGAGATCTTGCCTCGACGACCCGTAGTCGCGAGCATTCTTCTTTCTTACCTCAACGACCCAGTCGTGAGCATTCTTTCTTTCTTTCTTGCCCTATCATTTCACTCACTCAAGAACAACAATCGAAATACTTTCCAAACTCAATGACTCAACCGTGGTCCGTGCCATAAAATACTAAGTTCGTGCATCGTGCCTCAAACTGACTTCTCATCTACGCGACGCTATCGCCCAAGTCATACTTTATATGACGGACCTTGGGATCATGGGACTATTTAACCTGACAACCGCAGAATGAGCGGGACAACACTTGGAATGACTTAGGTCGACCGGCATAACTTTGCCTAACTTACTCAAGCCTACAACTTAACGAGCAAAGGCCGCGTCAAGCCTTGCCTCGATGGAGCGTGCCGTGCACGCGTTCAACTTTGAACGACCAAGTCATTTGGGTGCCTAGACTTATGGCATAAGCTGTGCAACGCAACTTAACTCATGGGGCAAGCCAAGACTATGCCAAGCCTCGGACGACAGGACCGTGCATGTTTTATGAAGCATTCATGCGGACGACGCCTATGACTTAGGCTATTTTCATAACTTCGCCGACTCAACCAACTTTCTTCTCCCAAGCCACGGGACGAAGGATCGAGTGTCATTTTCAAAGCACGCCGTGCACCAACTCTAAGCCGACCGTTGGACCTTTCCATATTCTAACTCAATTCGACCTGTCGGGATTATTCCCTTTAGCTATGTGGATTCGTCTCTTTTATTATCAAGCCTACTTGTGAAAGTTGAAAACATGCGATTTATTATGTGAAGGCTAAGATGAGGCAAGTTCACCGAAACTACCCCACCTGAGCGAGCGGTCGCCTCGACCGAGCGATGTCTTCCAGCAGCCGTTGCAAGGCTAAGGCCGAACGCCGTTGGCGTTTCGATTCCTCCGATTGACTGAGCGGAACGGGACACTACATCATACACCACTCAGAAAAAGTTTCGTCCTCGAAACTAACTGAGTACACTTATCGACTTATCACTTTACTCAACATTCAAGAACTCTCGCACACAATTCTCCTATGCCTTACTCAATTCTGAGCCACGCTCGTGCTACCCTCAATCCTTTCTTCAAAACTTACGATCTCGAAATCCTCGATACTTCCTCGTTCCTTAAACCTGTTTTTTTAGTTCAACGTATCACTTAGTATGGATCGTGCACATATCTTAGGCGTCCCCAAAATACATGTATTTCAACCAAGCCTCGTGATAGCGAATCCCGCCATCACCACTCGAGTCGGATCGTGCACGCATTCAAGCGTCCTTGATATACATGCATGTCAACCGAGCCTCATGAGTGGTGCCTTCACCATTCCTATCGCTCCGCACCGGAACGTCTGCCTAACTGCTAGGCTATGTCTTTCCGTCAGTATTGGAATCATGGTTCCCAAACAACGATATCAACACTGACCCCATCCTAAGGTCAAACCAAGTTGATAATACGGAGTTTTCTACCCAAGCTCGCATCACTCCGATTTCTAAACATCGAGCATAGATTGCCTATGCACATCCCAACATTTGTCGCACGGGGTCCGAGTCGTTCAGCAAAGCCATCCTACGATAACTCACGTTCAACCAATCCTCGACATGAACATATCGCTCGTTTATCAAGCCGTTTCACATAGTCTATCTCTTCGCACACGTTCGACATAATCCACCAATCAATCCTTCTAAAGTTAAGCACGCTACGACACAATTCACCGCTAAATCATGATTCACATTCCATACTCCCAACGTCATTTATCACAATTCACGAAATCGATCACAAGGTCGTCCGACTTAACAATGCGTTGCGCCCCGATCCCACGCGAGTCAGATTATCCACGATGGGCACGAATCACCATGCACGCTCCCGCGAGATAATCATTCTCATCGGGACGTAACTCTTGTTTTGTGTCCAGACCAATTCATTCTCGATGCGCGGATTGGACCTACTCAATCCTCAAGTTTCACTCATTCGCCAATCATAAGTCCTACAATCCTCGAGTCCACCTTCGCATCAAGCCAACAAGTCGAGACAATCAACGTTGCTGCGTCATGATTTTCTGAGTTCGATCATTCCCGCGACATGAATCACCATGTCAGCGCTCACGCGGAACGATCGCCCCAAACCCGACGCAACGCATGGGCGAGGCTAGAGTTGCGCTCGCGCAAGACAAGATCGTCGACGTTGTGGTTTTCTGCGTAACCATCAAGACACAATCATTTTCATCCAACATTCATCTCGGTCAAAATCCTAAGTATTGCATCCAACCGAACAATAACACTTGCACGATCGTCATTTGCCGAGTCAGAGTACCCCCGAGTTATCGCATATCATCTTTGATACGCCTCAATACCATCGACGATATACGTAACTTGACGATCTTCGTTTGCAACGAATTCTGAGTCGTGCGAATGATGCTATCGTCCGACTGGATAATCTCCTCGACATTCAATTCAAGTTTGATCATTATCCCACGAATCATTCACAACATCAATTTCCTTAATCAATCGATCGACATCCCTGAGGCTATCGCATACACCACTCAGGGATGAAGTCATTCAACAAATCCTCAACTTACCATTCGAATCAATATCCACTTCTTCAAATCCCGTTCGAACCATTCCTCGAATTCCAAGCACGCTCACCTATATCGCATCAACGTTATCGTCGCTCGATAATACCCCTATCGATAGTCAT
Organism: Iris pallida; assembly: GCA_029216955.1. Classification (NCBI taxonomy): domain Eukaryota; kingdom Viridiplantae; phylum Streptophyta; class Magnoliopsida; order Asparagales; family Iridaceae; genus Iris; species Iris pallida. The sequence continues at coordinate 857,471 of JANAVB010014852.1, read as the reverse complement.
CTCACTTTACTCAATCGAGTTCAACTCATTTTTGTCCGACACAATTCAATTCCCGCACTTAACTTTTCTAAGGTCGACGCAACTTTGGTGTATATGCCCAGCCCGACTTAGCCAACCGTGCTTACGCGAACCATATTTGTTTTGTTGTCAAAAATTGTTCTCCTATGTTTTGCAAAATAGATAGACTTATTGTATGGACATCTCGTGGGACAATTGAGAGAGAGCGCACCAACGACATCAACTTTGCGGATGCAATTTCAAAGTTTGCGGAAACGAGTTAAAGAATTCAATCGATAGTCCAAGGACGTAAAGCCGTGCCCTGATACCATTATGTCACGCCCCGCTCCCGTAGGAGCGATCGTCCTCGCTAAGGCGTGATGCCGCACGAGCCTAGATTGTGTCACGTCCCGACCCGGAATCACCCGAATCATCGTCCTCGCTGGGGCGTGATGCCGCACGAGCCTGGAGTTGTGCTCGTGCAAGGCAAGATGACAAGTTCTCAAATGGTTATCTTTTGAGTTGATATTCACAACGAAAAGAAAACAGAGTATACGAAACAAATCTCTTTATTGATCTTCGAAATCAGATTACAAAGGCTTTCGATAGCCTAAAAGAATTTGCCAGATTGGCTACAACACTCAGGTTCTCTCTTGCCCACAAAGGATTTCGCCGTTCCATACATCATGCCTTCTATATCTCGGCCGCATCAATCCTGTCGCGAGTCCGAGCGTCAAGCAATCGCACGCTTCAATACGCTTCGGCATTCCAAGCCTCAACGCGTTCAAGCAACGCTTCGCCGCGGGCAATCCATTCCCTGCACCCTGCATGAAGCTGGTGGGGGATCAGTACGTTCGTCCTCGCATGTACTGAAGCAAAGATCATCTTTCCAAACCGACATATTAATATTTATGTTGAATCATGCAACTTAGCTTATGATCTTGCTATGTTCTCCTTAGGGTCAATTTCATGGCATATTCGAAAGCGTAAAGCATAGCAAGCATGTTATTCAATTTGCATAAGTAAACAGACAAGCAATCTCTTGTTTGATTCGTGGCGCAACTTACAATATCGACGCACCCGCCCTTGCAACCGACGCAAGGTGAATACGCCTATCCGTTTTCCCTGTCATGTTATAAGTGCCCCCTATTCAGAATCCGTCCATGCAGGATATACGCATACCTTGCACTTCCAAACCCATCGCCCTTATCTATATGAAGGTCACTAGCTTTTCGGGCTAGAATGGACTTATTTCATCAAATCGAAACATAAGACGATGTTAACTCCGTGCGGTTGCTAACCAACATCGGAGGCCACCGAAATAATCGCAGCAAGTGGCTTATCACATTCACCAGAAGGTCGCTACCCTTCTAAATGAAGTGCACCAACAATATCGAAAACGAATCCCTCCTAGGCCGAACGGTCCCAGCGCCCTGGCGCGCCGCGTTCGAGGGAATACCCATGCACGGACTTTTATATCTTTAAGTCCATTTGACCATGCAACGAATCTTATCTTTCAAACAACCAAGCAAGTTCGCTTATCTCTATTTCAATTGGCACAACGCCTGAATGTCCTCAACGAACGTCCGAAGGCCGTGCACATTTCGAAGGGCACCATGCCGCATTATCATCTCGCATTTCTCCGTTAAACTTTCTATGTTCTTACGTTTCATTCTTCGTTTCAATGTTTCAATGGCATCATGCCTCAACTCAATGCTCGTCAACCGAACACCTTTCGAGGCATTATGTCATATCCGACAGTTCTGCCACATTCATGCCACAACTGCATTCTCTCGCAACGAAGCCATCTTTTATTATCCCGTGCACGTAGGCACGTTTCGACCGTATTCCGATGTTCTATGACTTAGCATTCAATGTCCGTGGCTTGCGCACTAGGGCGCTCGCCTATTATCTTTCAATGTTCTAGCCGTTCTAACTCGTGCGCGAAGGCACGGTATGGTTCGTGCACTACGGCACTCGCCGAGTACAGTTATCCCATGTTCTTGCGGCTTGCGCACCGAGGCGCTCGCCTTTGCGATATTCAATGTTCTGTAGCGACTCGTACAATTGTTGTACGATTCATTTCGATTGTTCTATCTTAGTGTTCGACACGCACTACGTTTATCTCGCTATCAAGCCACGCCCGTGGCATTGATAGGTTAACTCAGCATACAATGATATATTTGACTTATCGAATGAAGGAGTAAAAAGAAGTCAATCCTCCCACCTTGAGTCGATACGCCTTTCTCGTTTCGCCGAGCCGATGCGGCTAGATTTCATAATTTGTTGCACGGCCACTCGCCTGACTTAGCCATTCGAGCACTTCGTGTTTATTGAGTTTGTACGTCCGATTTGCCTTAGCGTGCCAACTCTTCCGTCCTTCGCAAGGCGACGATTTGCTTTCGCGGACCCCTTACTGAATAAGGCAAAAGATCGACCTCTAACATTTCAGCGTAAACGTATAGCCTGCACATGAAACCACTAAAATCATTACTTGCATCGATTTGGACTTGCGCCTTGGTCGATTCGATTTCTTAGAATCCTCGAGCCGTCTCAACGCACTTATCCTTCGAGGCAACGTGGCGCTTCGCATCGATTCACTCGATGCATTCTTTGGGACAAGGCAACTCTTCGCATCGACTTAGTTCGATGCATTGCTCGGGACAACTTAACACTTTGTATCGATTCGCATCGATACGTAATCGAGTCAATGCAACTCTTCGAGTCAACGACTCAGCATAATGCACCGTGCGGAGCGGGGCATTACAGATTGCGCTCGTGCAAAGCGGGTTCCATAACGGCCGATTTCAGCGGCTACGACGGGGTCGTCGCACAGAAGTCCCAAGCAGAGACATTGAATACTAGCAGCGGAATTTAGAACAAACACAAGTTATTCAAAGAAGCTCTTTATTGATATTGAAACAACGATTACATTGGGGGCGCAAGGCCAAGATTACAATCACCCAAGCTCACTCTTCTCACATTTTACAAGTTCACTCAGCTCTCTCTCATCTCTCAATTACAAGTCTAGATCCAGCGGAAGCTTCGGAAGGCGATGTCCATACATTATGTCCCGTATAAGTCTTTATTCCATGCGGCCGCGCGCTTCGAATCGCCAAGGAACTCCGTGCCTCGACGCATCCAAGCGAGCTCCGCGCCACGAGCTTCGTCCTGTGCCTGCACATGGAAACTATGTGGGTGTCAGTACTCAACTGTACTGGTGGAATGAGCTCCTCGCCCACCCATACAAAACCCGCACGTTTGATTTACTTTGTGCAACATAGTCAATTCTTCGCGATTGTCTTTTTAGTCTTGCCTTAGGATCAGTTTAATGACCGACGCCCTGCTTGTTTTGTGTCTTTAGACCATCCCGTGCTCGCAACATCAATGTTAACTCAACAACGTTAACCTATCAAGTCGTGTTTGCCTTACGGCCATAATCAGATACGCAACTACGCGGTAGTACCCAATTTCCTTATGACCGTGCTACAAATCCTTTGGGTCGTGCCTCGCAACTATGTACGACTCAACCATATCGCCGCCTCGCGGCCCTTTCTACTTTGATCACCAACTGACCCATTCAAGACTTGTGAATCTTTGTGTCACTCAAACAACTTTGCCTTGCGGCGGTTTCCTGACTTAAACTCAAACAGCTCAACCATAACCATGCAACTTATATGCCGACAACATAAGACTCGACGCCACATCTCGTGCCGAAGCACGACGCCTACGTTGCAGCCAAATCTTAGGCCCAACATTTTGTGTTCCAACTGTACACACACATTCAACTCAACTTCCTTGATATATTACACTCAATACTCGACTCAATCCAAAGGCATACACGCGGATCGCCGCCCATGCCGACTCATCTATATGAACTAGTCACTAGGGCCCAGCCTTATAATGGACTCCTTTTGAACTTTTGATTAGACGGACGCTCCTTGTCAGCGCGAGTAGCTAGCTCCGCTGCAAGTCTCCGCCTAACCCGTGCGATCATCCAGCATAGCTACGAATGTCGCCATCGCAACGGTTCCCCTGGGCCGCCGGGGTCGTCGTTGGAGAAACAGATTTATTTTACCTTGTACAAGTTGTCCAATGACCATGCAAGACTCGACTCAAACTGACGTCTCACACAGTCAAAGCTACTTCTAGTGTTACCATCTCTTTCAGGGCTAAGTTCAACACATCTCACATCTGAGATCTTGCCTCTACGACCCGTAGTCGCGAGCATTCTTCTTTCTTACCGCAACGACCTAGTCGTGAGCATTCTTTCTTTCTTTCTTGCCCTATCATTTTACTCACTCAAGAACAAAAATCGAAATACTTTCCAAACTCAATGACTCAACCGTGGTCCGTGCCATAAAATACTAAGTCCGTGAATCGTGCCTCAAACCGACTTCTCATCTACGCGACGCTATCGCCCAAGTCATACTTTATATGACAGGCCTTGGGATCATGGGACTATTTAACCTGACAACCGCAGAATGAGCGGGACAACACTTGGAACGACTTAGGTCGACCGGCATAACTTTGCCTAACTTACTCAAGCCTACAACTTAACGAGCAAAGGCCGCGTCAAGCCATGCCTCGATGGAGCGTGCCGTGCACGCGTTCAACTTTGAACGACCAAGTCATTTGGGTGCCTAGACTTATGGCATAAGCTGTGCAACGCAACTTAACTCATGGGACAAGCCAAGACTGCCAAGCCTCGGACGACAGGAACGTGCATGCTTTGTGAAGCATTCATGCGGGCGACGCCTATGACTTAGGCTATGTTCATAACTTCACCGACTCAACCAACTTTCCTTCTCCCAAGCCACGGGACGAAGGATCGAGTGTCATTTTCAAAGCACGTCGTACACCAACTCTAAGCCGACCGTTGGACCTTTCCATATTCTAACTCAATTCGACCTGTCGGGATTATTCCCTTTAGCTATGTGGATTCACTGAAACTACCCCACCTGAGCGAGCGGTCGCCTCGACCGAGCGATGTCTTCCAGCAGGCGTTGCAAGGCTAAGGCCGAACGCCGTTGGCGTTTCGATTCCTCCGATTGACTGAGCGGGACGGGGCACTACATCATACACCACTCAGAAAAAGTTTCGTCCTCGAAACTAACTGAGTACACTTATCGACTTGTCACTTTACTCAACATTCAAGAACTCTCGCACACAATTCTCCTATGCCTTACTCAATTCCGAGCCACGCTCGTGCTACCCTCAATCCTTTCTTCAAAACTTACGATCTCAAAATCCTCGATACTTCCTCGTTCCTCAAACCTTTTTTTTTGAGTTCAACGTATCACTTAGTATGGATCGTGCACATATCTTAGGCGTCCCCAAAATACATGCATTTCAACCAAGCCTCGTGATAGCGAATCCCGCCATCACCACTCGAGTCGGATTGTGCACGCATTCAAGCGTCCTTGATATACATGCATGTCAACCGAGCCTCATGAGTGGTGCCTTCACCATTCCTATCGCTCCGCACCGGAACGTCTGCCTAACTGCTAGGCTATGTCTTTCCGTCAGTATTGGAATCATAGTTCCCAAACAACGATATCAACACTGACCCCATCCTAAGGTCAAACCAAGTTGATAGTACGGGGTTTTCTACCCAAGCTCGCATCACTCCGATTTCTAAACATCGAGCATAGATTACCTATGCACATCCCAACATTTGTCGCACGGGGTCCGAGTCGTTCAGCAAAGCCATCCTACGATAACTCATGTTCAACCAATCCTCGACATGAACATATCGCTCGTTTATCAAGCCGTTTCACATAGTCTATCTCTTCGCACACGTTCGACATAATCCACCAATCAATCCTTCTCAAGTTAAGCACGCTACGACACAATTCACCGCTAAATCATGATTCACATTCAATACTCCCTAAGTCATTTATCCCAATTCACGAAATCGATCACAAGGTCGTCCGACTTAACAATGCGTTGCGCCCCGATCTCACGCGAGTCAAATTATCCACGGTGCGCACGAATCACCATGCACGCTCCCGCGAGATAATCATTCTCATCGGGACGTAACTCTTGTTTTGTGTCCAGACCAATTCATTCTCGATGCGCGGATTGGACCTACTCAATCCTCAAGTTTCACTCATTCGCCAATCATAAGTCCTACAATCCTCGAGTCCACCTTCGCATCAAGCCAACAAGTCGAGACAATCAACGTTGCTGCGTCCTGATTTTCTCAGTTCGATGATTCCCGCGACATGAATCACCATGTCAGCGCTCACGCGAAACGATCGCCCCAAACCCGACGCAACGCATGGGCGAGGCTAGAGTTGCGCTCGCGCAAGACAAGATCGTCGACGTTGTGGTTTTCTGCGTAACCATCAAGACAATCATTTTCATCCAACATTCATCTCGGTCAAAATCCTAAGTATTGCATCCAACCGAACAATAACACTTGCACGATCGTCATTTGCCGAGTCAGAGTACCCCCGAGTTATCGCATATCATCTTTGATACGCCTCAATACCATCGACGATATACGTAACTTGACGATTTTCGTTTGCAACGAATTCTGAGTCGTGCGAATGATGCTATCGTCCGACTGGATAATCTCCTCGACATTCAATTCAAGTTTGATCATTATCCCACGAATCATTCACAACATCAATTTCCTTAATCAATCGATCGACATCCCTGAGACTATCGCATACACCACTCAGGGATGAAGTCATTCAACAAATCCTCAACTTATCATTCGAATCAAAATCCACTTCTTCAAATCTCGTTCGAACCATTCCTCGAATTCCAAGCACGCTCATCTATATCGCATCAACGTTATCGTCGCTCGATAGTACCCCTATCGATAGTCATCTCACTTTACTCAATCGAGTTCAACTCATTTTTGTCCGACACAATTCAATTCCCGCACTCGACTTTTCTAAGGTCGACGCAACTTTGGTGTATATGCCCAGCCAGACTTAGCCAACTGTGCTTACGCGAACCATATTTTTGTTTTGTTGTCAAAAATTGTTCTCCTATGTTTTGCAAAATAGATAGACTTATTGTATGGACATCTCGTGGGACAATTGAGACAGAGCGCACCAACGACATCAACTTTGCGGATACAATTTCAAAGTTTGCGGAAACAACGAGTTAAAGAATTCAATCGATAGTCCAAGGACGTAAAGCCGTGCTCTGATACCATTATGTCACGCCCCGCTTCCGTAGGAGCGATCGTCCTCGCTAAGGCGTGATGCCGCACGAGCCTAGATTGCGCTCGTGCAAGGCGGGTTCCATAACGGCCGATTTCAACGGCTGCGACGGGGTCGCCGCACAGAAGTCCCAAGCAGAGACATTGAATACTAGCAGTAGGATTAACAAAATATCCAGTCTAGGACTCATCTCCAAATGTGGGGGTAAGGTAGAGAAGTGTGAAGTATGTGCTTAGACGAAGATCACAAGAAAATTCTTTCACCGAGTCAATAGAAGCACAGATCTTCTGGTGTTGGTACACTCCGATATCTATAACTTCAAACAATTCTCTACAAAGGCCGGGATGAAGTATTTTATTACTTTTATCGATAACTTCTCAAAGTAGTCCAAGATGAAGTTGTTGCTGAGGAGACAACAGTTGAACCAGAACTCGCTGAGCCGTCGCCCAAGCGAGCGAGGAGGCCAAAGAATTTCATAGATGACTTCGTCACCTATCATGTGGAAGCAGATCCGCTTACCTATGATGAGGCGATGAAGACCAGAGATGTTGTTTTCTGGAAGGAGGCGATAGACAATAAAATTGACTCAATCACCTCCAATAACACTTGGGTGTTGGTTGATTTACCTGAAGGAGCAAAATCTATCGGATGCAAGTGGATCTTCAAGAATAAGATGAAAGCTGATGAAACCATTGACAAGTTCAAAGCCAGGCTTGTGGCCAAGGGGTTTTCTCAGAAGCAGAGGATCGACTACTTTGACACGTACGCTCCAGGAGCTCGGATGACAACTATCAGATTGTTAATTGCTCTTACAGCAATACACAAGCTGGTGATACATCAGATGGATGTGAAAACGGCATTCCTAAATAGCGAGCTGACCGAAGAGATCTACATGCAACAGCCAGAAGGGTTTGTCGTCAAAGGTCTTGAAGACAAAGTCTGCAAGTTGGTGAAATCTCTGTATGGTTTAAAGCAAGCTGAGAAATTTGATAAAGTAATAAGGCCAAATGGCTACAGAGTCGGTGAAACAGACAAGTGTGTCTATACGAAGTTTGCTGACGGAAGAGGAGTCATCGTTTGTCTATATGTGGACGACATGCTAATCCTAGGTACGGATATAAGCTGCGTCACTGAGACAAAGAAGTTTCTCTCGACGAAGTTCAGTATGAAGGACTTGGGGGATGCTGATGTTATCTTGGGACTCAAGATCGTCCAGACAGATTCTGGATTGGCGCTGTCACAATCTCATTACATTAAGAAGATGCTCACTCGATACGGATATCATGATCTTCCTATAATTGATACGTCGTATCGAGGTGACCAGAAGCTGGAGCCAAACTCAAAGGAAAGCGTCAGGCAGCTGGAGTACGCTAGCGTCATCGGGAGTTTGATGTACGCTACTACTGCCACTAGACCTGACATAGCTTTCGCCGTAGGAATGCTGAGTCGATTCGCAAGCAATCCAGTCGTTGAGCACTGGAAAGCTGTGAAGCGTGTTATGAGATATCTCAAGAAGACTCAAACATATGTACTGCACTACAGCGGAGATCCGTCAGTAGTGGAAGGCTTCAGTGATGCTAGCTGGTGTTCAGAGGTGGAAAACGAGAAATCCACAGGTGGGTTCATATTTGCCCTGGGTGCACTACGCCAAAACAGGCATTGTCGACAGACCAAAACCATCGTAAATTATGTTAAACGACAGTTTTGATCCGTCAGAGCATCCGTCGTTAATAGCGCGTCCCAAAATATTAACGACAGTTTTGGACTGTCGTTGTTTAGTTGAATAAAATGACAGCTTTTACCTATCAAATAAAAACGACGGACTAAAACTATCATATAATTTGTGAATTGGTCGGCCACAATTTTTTTCCTTTTCAACATTTAAGGTCTGTCATTTTTTTTGGAAACAGAATTCAGAAAAATCTCAATTTATCCATATCAAATCTATTTAAACATGTCCATCCTCTATATAAACCTGAAATACATATGAAAATGAAACTTCATATAAGCATCAATAATCATCAACAATAAAAGAAACTCAATCAAAATTGTATTAACTAATAAATGTGTCGAATTTACATATCAATATTCTACCAAAAAAATAAAAAGTAACTCCAACTTCGCTAGCTCACAATAGCTTAGTTATCACGATGAACAAAAAAAGAGAATGTTATTACTAGCTTACAATGTCAATTGCAGTAGGAAAAAAAAGAACTTGAAAACCTCACAAACTGAACTAAATATTTTGGCCATTTAATCATTTCCCAAACAGTAATGTCATGAAATTTTCTGTCTCTGTCGAACAATATCTCATTGCCGTCAAAAATTTAATCGACAATGATGTTATAATCTTCATCTTTTAGTGGTGCATCTGTATTTACACGTCCAATAGCAACGGCTTTCTTTCTAAAATTCTTGAAAAGACAAGTCTTTATGGACTCGGTAGGCTGATCGTGTCCCAATATACAAACATAAGAAATAAAGATACAAGTAAAGAGCAGTTCTTGTTTCTCCATAAGTATTCAAAAAAAAATTCTCTGAAGTTATTTTTCTAGAATGTAAGAATTGTATAAAGATTCATGGATTTATGGATAATGTTCTAACTTTGACACATGGCTATAATGCAAAGTTCTATCAGGAAGACCAACGACAAGGTGATAGAGGGCATTCAGTTCTTTCCTAAAGTCAGTGGTAAGGATCTTGATCACATCCTTTTCATCTTCATAAACAAAATGATCAGTCAACCTTGCAAAACATAGGCCTAGTTTATCATAAAGACTTCATCAGAAGTCGTACAGTCATATAATATGATATCATGTCAATGTTCTAAGAAGATAACCTTGTGTTCATTTGCAATAACTCACTAGCAGTCTATCATGCGTACACACACAGGAATGGGGTATGTGTATGTATCGTCAATCATGTCAGCAACAGTTCAACATAGGGGACCACATAGGTACATATTTGAAAATGTCAATATCATATCCGTATCGTGTCCGTATCCTGTAACGTAGATAATAGTTAAGCCTAGTAGTCATATGCTCATAGCAGAGCTAAAATAACAACATATCTTTTGGAACAGTACTCCCTTAGGAATACAGAAAATCACTTATTGTATACCAAGGATCTAGTGCGTTTTTTAGCAAAAGGGGTTTTATTGTTTATAAAGTTATTGGGTGTATTTTAGAACATTAGTAAACGGACAGGTTTCCACATGAACTTAATTTAGCATACTACTAACTGCTAATAAGGATATCATTCACCAAAGTCTAGGCATGGAAGAAGGCCACCTTTGAATACTTGGTGCTTCCTTAAGCTCATATTTATGTTTGGATACAAGATTATGGTGGCTTGATGGAAAGAATAAGAGGAAGGTCAAAACCAGGGCATGGTAATTTTCTGTCATTTGCTGGGATAACAGGGCTATCAATCTGCAGGATGGTGGAGTGCTAGATACTTCTAACTTCAACCTGGGGGTGGTGGAGTGCTAGACCACACTATCACAAATTTAGCATATTGAATCAATGAATACAAGAGTTAAATGTCAACAACTATGTTTTCTTTTTATCAATATCTAATACTATTAATGGTGGTGGAGGAAAAAAAATTCCGCATCATACAACCTGGGGGTGTGTTAGAGCTCACTAACACATTGAGGGGGATAGACAAGGAATCAAGATTTATTACTATTTCTGTTTTGGTGCATATTTTTCCTTTTGTACTAGGGCCCTGCTGCAGGTCCACTTCCTGGAGGTCCAGATGAGGGTGATACATATACATAGAGGACAACATATTCAACTTCTGATTGAGAAGCATCTTAACCCAATTGAAGCACAAAGAAACTAGAAACCAGCAAATAGGCTTTGATTATTGCTATAATTGTGCTTATGCAAATCTCTCTCGATAATTGTGAGTAGGCTGTTCGATTTAACCCATATATGCTACCCTTGTGTCATGTCCTGCATCGGAGATATTGTATAGATTTCTTTAAGAAATTTGAATATGATAGTTCGACCTGGAATATAACTAGGAGATAAATAAGGCCTAGCCACAAATCTATAAGGTTGGTTGGTCGGTGACTATGTGGTAGACCTCTCTTTTGGGTTAGTTTAATCTAACTCAACCAAGAAGTGCCTTTCAACTTCCCCCAAACTAGAAGTACGAAGCAAGCTAATACATTTTGCTATATACACTCTTAAATTGGCACATATATAAATTAAGAGGAAAATGAAGTTAAGCAACATGTTATTCTTAATTTTTTTAATGATTTTGAATCTTCTAATGTCGTCACACAAGAATATTTGTCTGTCATTTCCCCCTCCCTGTGTTGATATTGTTGGCACTATTTACAAGTTGCAATGATAGAGAACCTGTGCCATTAGAAGATTAATAAATCATGTTTTGTATACAAAATTCAAGTTTTGTATAGTACTAGTTAAATCAGATATATCTCTGGTTCTTGCAAGTACGACTACTACTCAGTAAATGAACTGTAATGGTATGTTACCATAAGCGCTACTACAGTCAAGAGAACAAACAATAATTATTTTTTAGAAATGGCAACAAATTATCCAGATAAAGAGATCAGAACTGATCTCAGTGGCAAAATCATCTTTATGTGTTACAACTCATGTTCCAGTATCATTAAATAATCAATCTATGATAGGTATGCTTACCTGGATTTATCTTAAACTTGAGGATATTTGCTTGCCTCCTTGATATAAACTTGATTGGATGCTCAGTGGCATGTCTGTGCCGATCTGTGGATGAACTCAACTACAATCAAGACAAAAGTTAATATAAGACTATGGTGATGACCAGCCATTCAAACTTTACATAGATTGAATATCCATTTTAAATCATTGGCAAGGAATGCACCGTAAATTACTTTATCAAAGGTCAACTAAAAATTGGATGCACATAGTTTCCACAAATTATATAGCTAAAAGCTAATTTTAATTATATACCACCTACAAGAAAGAAAGACATCAATTGAGAAGCCATAGATAACATAAGTAAATCAAGGCTTCTATATTAAAAAGGTAATAAGAGAACATGGGTTCCACTGTGAGGCAAATTCACAGTATAAACTATAACACATGCATGTTAAGCAGCTTGGTTGATCCTCAAGGCACATCCTCAATAATGTATTTTACTTTTTAATTCTCATTCATATCTTGTTTTTTGACCTACTTGTATGCATGTAGCTATTTCCCATGATGTTAAAGGATGTTTAATGCGTGGAATTCCCCGTATGTCCGCAGGAACTTCATAGGGGATCCCTTTTCCTAAGGGGTCCCGTAGCAAGTTCTTGTGGGCCTACAGGGAATTCCAAGTGTTTAAACCCAGTTAGTTCCAATGTCAGCATCCATCACATCAAAACCTATCTAAATATGTCGAAAAAAAGTTGTAGGAAAGATATTGTAGCCTTATCCGGATTACAACAATGTGGAATTCCTTGTAGGAACTTAGTGATCTAAGGGGTCCCGTAGGAAGTTCTTGTGGGCCTATGGGGAATTCCAAGAGTTTAAACCCAGTTAGTTCCAATGTCAGCATGCATCACATCATATCCTATCTAAATATATCGGAAGTTGCAGGAAAGTGTTGTAATTGATTGATATTTCATTGATAATCTCATAGGCTTTATATAGCCTTTACATGATAGAATATCCAATGGAATATCATGTGACATATTCTCGCATCCCAAATATGTCCTCAGGATATTCTCATACTAAATATAACATATCCCAAGGATATCCCCATACTAAATATAACATATTCTCTTACTAAATATATCAACACTCCCTCAAGATGGACGAAAGATATTCACTAAGCCAATCTTGTCACATCCTCTCATCATGCTGATAGAGCTAAGCCCCTTGGTCAGTCCGTCTGCTACCTGATCTTTGGCTGGAACGTAGCTCAGCTCTAGTAGTCCACCATCCAGCTTTTCTTTGATGAAGAATCGGTCAATCTCGATATGCTTGGTCGTGTCATGATGTACTGGATTGTTGGCAATACTAATAGCTGACTGGTTGTCACACCATAGCTTCATCTTGGCTCCCTGGTCCAGCTTCAGCTCCGTCAGCATATTCTTCAACCACAATAGCTCTGTGACTCCCAAGGCCATAGCTCTATACTCTGCTTCAGCTGTTGATCTGGCCACCACTGACTACTTCTTACTCCTCCAAGAGACCAAGTTGCCTCCTACAAATATGCAGTATCCCGATGTGGATCTCATGTCGTCAACACAGCTAGCCCAGTCAGAATCACAATAGCCCTCGATGCTCACATGATTATTTCTTCTGAAAATCAGTCCCTTCCCGGGGGCTCCCTTCAAGTACCTCAGAATCTGGTACACTGCGTTCATATGACCCTTCCGGATGTCATGCATGTAGCGGCACACTACGCTGACCGCAAAGCTGATATCAGGTCGGGTGTGGCTCAAGTAGATCAACTTGCCCACCAATCTCTGATATCTATCCCGGTCAACTGGTTCTCCAGCTTCAGCATCCAGCTTGAACTTCTGGTCTATCGGTGTCGTAGCTGGTTTGCATCATATCATCCTTGTTTCCGTAAGCATGTCCAGTGCGTACTTCCTCTGAGAAAGAACAATTCCCTCTCTATCTCGAGCAATCTCAATCCCAAGCATCGAAGATGGCCAAGATCCTTCACCTCGAACTCATTGCCAAGCTATCCCTTGAGTTGGGCGATCTCCTGCTCATCATCGTCTGTGATAATCATATCTTCCACATACACCGCAAGCATGGTGATGTAGCCTCCACTTCGTCTGAAGAATACAGTATGATCAGCATTGATCTGCTGATATCCCAGCCCTATCATTGCTCTCCTGAACTTGTCAAACCATGCTCGAGGAGACTGCTTCAGTCCATAGAGGGACTTCTTCAGCCTGCAGACCTTGCCTTCTGTCTGATTGGTGCCGAATCCTGGTGGTATCTCCATGTACACCTCCTCCACTAGATCCCTATGAAGAAATGCATTCTTCACATCCAGTTGGTGTAGCTTCCATCCTTCATTGGCTGCCAGAGAGATCAAGGTCCTGACAGTACTCATTTTTGCCACTGGTGCAAAGGTCTCGTCATAGTCGATGTCGTACGTCTGACTGTATCCTTTTGCCACCAATCAAGCTTTGTAGCGCTCAACATGTCCATCTGGGTTCTGCTTCACAGTGAAAACCCATTTGCATCTGACTGCTCTCTTCCCTTCTGGCAGTCGCACCAGCTCCCAAGTGCGGTTCTTCTCCAGAGCTCTCAACTCCTCGTGCATCGCTGCTTTCTACCTCGGATCGTTCTTGGCTACCTGCCAATTGTTAGGTACAATAACAATATCCAATGATGCAATAAAAGCTCCACGAGAAGAAGTGATATGATCATATGAGACAAATTTAGCAAGGTCCTAACCATATCTATCGAAAGGTTTTCTCACATTGCTGCGAGTGGACCTCCATAGTGATGATGGTTGGAGAGGAGAAGGAATGATATCACCTAAAGGGGAAGGTGGGGGTGTAGGTGTCTCAGGAGTCAAGACGGGAGCAAGCACGGGACTTAGCACTGGCACTATAGGAACTGGTCCTGCAAGCTGCTTCTCTCGTCTGATATAGATAAGTATCTCCCCTGAGCTGTGGGCCTAACACCTCTTATTTCCTCCCCGTCCCTTTTCACCTTCCTGGACTGTGGGTCTAACACCTCTTATTTCCTCCCCTGTCCCTTTTTACCTTCATGTACCCGATTTGTTCCTCCAAGCCATACTCTGAGATCAGTCAAAATGCTTTCCAACAACTCCCCCTCTCGCCTCATACTTGCAGTATCAGGTGAGATATTTGGGTTTCCCTCCTGACTGTGATATGGCTCATGTTCCCTGAAGTGGACATTCCTACTTACAAATTTTCTTTTCTCCACTGGACTCCAGCATACGTAGCCCTTCTGAGTTCCTGAGTAGCCCACAAAAATACATTTGATTACTCAAGTATCAAGCTTCCCTACCGACGGTATGTTGTCCTTCACGAAGCACACGCAGCCAAACACCTTTAGTGGGCATCCCACTATTATTTCCCTGCAACATCTCGCATGGAGACCTCCATCCCAACATCTTCGAAGGCATCCTGTTGATTAGTTGAGCTGCTATCAACATTGCATATCTCGACAGATTTTGTAGGACATTCATGTCTATCATCATACTTCTCGCCACTTCCAGGAGTTGTCTGTTCTTCCTTTCCGCTACTCCGTTCTGTACTGGTGTATATGCACAGGTGATCTGATGTCTTATCCCTTGGGCGGACAAGTATTCTGCAAGTTCTTGTTGGTGTACTCCGTGCCATTGTCAGACCTCAGTACATTCACCACCGCCTTGTAACATGTTTGTGAAAGTCCCGAAAACAAGAGGGGACGTCACTCTTATTTTTCATCAAGTACAGCCAAGTAGTATGAGAAAAACAATCTATGAAGGTAACAAAATATTTGTAACCATTCATAGTAGTAGTACAAGGCCCCCATACATCAGAGTGTACCACATCAAAAACAGACGAGTACTTCCAACATGTCCTGCAGTGCCTGATCCTCCTCAGTATAGGCAACGTCAGCTGTCTCCTCGCCTTCTGCTACCAGCAGGTTCGTCCGACAACCTCCTCGACCGTTCCGTCGACTCCTACAACCACGATCGCATCCTCCAAACTGTCTACATCTACCGCCTGAATCTCCCTTGGGTGGTTTGGTGCAAGCATACCTCAGATGACCCACCTCCCCGCAGTTGTAGCATTGTCGGAGCTCTCCCTTAGGTCTTGACGGTGCTCTTCGTCCTGTCGAGCCCTCATTCGGTTCTGTCTTCTCTGCGAGGGTTCTCCTTCCCCATCGTGGCCAACTCAGGTAGGTAGTCGGACCATCAAGCTTCAGATCGATGGAGGAAAGTTCCAACTTCGACGACGTTCGTGTCGTGCTCTTACCAGCCGACATCTTCATCAACTTCATCAACGTCTCAACCTCTGCGGGATCCAGCTTCTTGATGATCGCCTCCATCGATGCTTCTCCTCTCCGATCACGTCACACCCGTTCCACGACGCACGCTCGTCCTCGTCCTCCTCTCCTAGATCCGATCATAGTTTTGATACCATGTTGTAATTGATTGATATTTCATTGATAATCTCATAGGCTTTATATAGCCTTTACATAATGGAATATCCAATAGAATATCCTGTGGCATATTCTGGCATCCCAAATATGTCCTCAAGATATTCCCATACTAAATATAACATATCCTCAGGATATCCCCATACTAAATATAACATATTATCTTACTAAATATATCAAGAGAAAGATATGGTCGTCTGTCCGAATTATGATTAAAATCAGGTTTTAGTATATCAAACTATGGAGAATGTTGAAGGCTTTATGTGCATAACTACAAGAAGTATGCATGAACGACTATCTTGAAATATCTGAAGCAAAATTTTGAAGGCTTTATATGATATAATCTCTTATGGAAATTTCATGACCCAAATCAAAATATGTTCTTCTTTTAACAAACCAAATTTACTCAACTTAACACTTTTACATGTCTTCTTTGATATTTTTTGGAACTCGTCTCCAATCCACAATTCTAGATGGATTGTATTTCAAATTTTTTGTTTTACTTTGAAAAATAATATATTTTTTCCTTCAATTTTTAGTTGATTATTCCATTTTTGACCTACATGAGCAGATTGTCCATGACTTGTGCTAATAAGCATATTGTCCATAACTTGTGCTAATAAGCATATTGTGCTAATAAAAAGAATTCTCAACCTACAAAATCATCAAGGCAAAAAGAATCTATGACAAAGTTGTAGTTAATCTCCAACAACCTTGAGGGTAGCTCTATCAACAACGATGTTCAACTCATAACAGGTGATTCTTAGGATGACAGTTAAGAATGAGTTCCACAATAGCATTTAATCTCCAAATTATGTTCCAGTTATATTTCAAGTTCAACAAGCTACCAATTGCTTGCACTAGAAGCACAACAAGACATAAATGTAATCAATGAACTAGAGCATACATCCAGATCAACTAATTAAAGGGGAGGAACACAAAATAATCAGTGTACATACAAGAGGGTCCAAATGCATTGATATGAGTCATCCCTGTGATTCTTATAAAATCAGTTCTTAAGGAATCTGTACAAGTAATCAATGTCAATTCTTTAGTTAGATGTCTACTCGGCGGAATGTCATTTTCAACGTCACCTAACACCAACCTTAGTATCAGGTATTGTATCAAGAATCATAGGATCAATGTCCGAAACTGATAATGAAATCTATTGAAATGCGAGAACTGGTACTCAAAGGAAGGGTTCAAAACTGATAATTGTAACCTTGATATGTATTTATTTGGGAACTTACTTTAATAGTGGGTTATGGAACTTATTTTCTTAAGTACTCATAGATGGAGTTTGTGGTTGTGGCATTACTACTAGAGCATGTTGGATCCAGAACATGAAGCTTGGACAAAACCATTTTCCAGTTTTGCTAGATCTTTAAATACATGACCATTGGTCATGTTCATGAGTAGATGTGAGTTTAGTGTCAACTATGTAAAGATTAATTATTCTTTGTCCTTCAAGGATTATAGGTTACTGTTGATTTGTTAGTATCATTATACTAAAGATAACTTTCTCTTAAGGTACTATAACTTTAAGGAATTCTCTCAAAAATATTTATAGGAATTATTGTGTATTATCAAGTGTTTCATTATTCATCTATGACTAATGCCTTTTTTAGTAGATTTCGATACATTTACCCAAAGATGAATAATATAACTGATATTCTAAGATAATTTAAATGTATACTAGAGCTTTGCAAGTCATATTAGATAGAAAAAAACGAGTATGCTACCGAGAAATGAAAATGGTTCCGATAAATGCATCCATTTGCCTCTAGATCTGGTAGCTTGAGTTTGGAGTATCACTTTGATTTTATTATCTGCATTTTGGAATTTATTATTTGTTGCTTCAGTTATAGCAGCAAAAAAACCAGTGTCTAGAAAAAACATATATTCCTCTATGACCCCTAATCCTAACCATTCAAAAAAAAATCTTACCATTTCTGTTATGTTACTTCCTTGGCTATTGCTTTAGCTCCTGCTGTCATGTTTCTTCCAAGACAGATTGTCTAAGAATCCGGATGATAAGGAAAGTTCGTTGTTGACAACGAATAAACAAAAGCACAAATAACCGAAAGTATAGCAAATAATAATAGTTAAGGATGAAGAATTTTAGTCTACAACTTAGTACTCTCACATTACCATTATTAGTCGTTCAAATCGGCAAGTCGGTTAAATAAAGAGAAAATTATAAAACGAAATCCACTTGTAGAATTATTTAGAAACTATAACAGAATTTGCCCACTTTACGGGACGTATGAAAATCACTCGAGTCAGTTCACGAAAAAAAGCACAATTCTGTAAGCATATCCAAACAAACAGAAGTATCTTACAAGTTGTTCATAGAAGAGAACTTTTGCATTTTTTTGTCTCTTATAACCACTTACATCTCCATTTTTTTCTCATTCATGTGGCCATGTCCACATGCTTGCTATCTCAAGCTAAGGGCTAACATAGACTAAAATGTTGCAGTCCTATTTTGATGAGACGTGCATAGTTCTTTTATGTAACATTTGTAGATATCAGTTTTATCATCTCTCTTTATGGAGAGGAAGGTAGGTTACTTCCAAACTTTAGGGGCTGGTTTATTTAAGCAAAACTGCCCTAGAACAACCAGGTATTAGATCCTAAAATATCAACATGGTATCACAACAATCTGAAATAATTAGTCGTGGTATCAGAGCTTGGTACCTAAAAAATCAATCTTAACAGCCATTGGAAGTAAATGTCTTTGCCAACATAAACCTATCGCGAGCCTAGATCTTTCAATATGGAGCTGAATAACACGAAGAGTAGCCCACTGAACATCACATGCATCCACACTGAAAAATCAAATATTTCATTGAACACCATCAACTTCCTTATACTAATGCTTCCCTTGCAAAACTAAAATAACACAAAAGAGTAGCCCACTGA
This sequence comes from Iris pallida, assembly GCA_029216955.1. Taxonomy (NCBI): domain Eukaryota; kingdom Viridiplantae; phylum Streptophyta; class Magnoliopsida; order Asparagales; family Iridaceae; genus Iris; species Iris pallida. The sequence goes on along the minus strand of JANAVB010014852.1, from coordinate 838,225 downwards.
ATATATACTCATTTCTTCTACATATGCATGAGAATCGGAGGAACTGCAAGCAAATTCTAATTAAAGTAGCACACATCACCCAAAATTTTCTTCACTCCTGCAGCAGAGAGGGCATGACCTGCTCAACAGCTGATACCATTATGTCACGTCCCGATCCCGGAGGATCGAAAATAAGCCACTGGGCGTGATGCCGTACAAGTCTAGATTGCACTTGTACAAGGCAAAACCATTACAGTTCCTGGTAATTCTCAGAAAACATCAAATAAGGCAGCGGAACCAAGCAGATAAATTGAAGTCACACAATTTATATAGAAATGTATCTCTTTATTGATAATCAAAATGGATTACAAGACTTGCAGCGGAATACAGAGTTTACAACTGATTACAAGGCTCGCAGCGAAATACAGAATTTACAACTGATTACAAGGCTCTTGAATAGCCAACTGAATGTATACACTTGTCCTTTAGGCTACAACTGAATATACCGACTTCTTTACAATGACTTGCCAATATGGCTACACGACCGTGGGTAAGAATCACCAAAGGGTGATAACAGTATGCTTTAAATTATGTTGGCTATGAGATTTGCATGCTTTACTTCTTGTCGGCTATAACATGAAATTGACCCTAAGGCAACGAGAAAGACCATTGATAATAATGTTCTGTAACATGATTACTTAGTGCTGTCTTCTTAGGTGAGTTGGGCCAGCACCGCTCGCCAGTACATTGATGATGTACTGACCCACGTTGTGACTCCTCAACAGTCCTAGATCATGAAGTTCAATTTACCTAGGACCAGATACAAGATTAGATTTCGGCTATGTTGCTAATAAGATTGTTCTGTGTTCGGTCCAGTGGCGATAGTTACATAACGTCCACTGATAAATGAATAATAATAGTTCAAGTATGAAGAATTTTAGTCTACAACTTAGTACTCTCACATTTACTTGTTTTTATAATCGTCAACTTGCTAAAGCAAAAATACAATTATCTTTAAATACAGGGGAACATAAAATCCAATTCATAAAAACTAATTATAAATCAATTGTGATGAACTAATAAGAACAAATTGGTTGAACTTTAGTGGGTATTATTCTAGTTTGGGGTCATAGAGACATGTGCTCCAATTCCAACAACCACAATTATGATTTGTGTGATTAGACTTGTACCTCGAAATACTTGCTTGATAGATTGGAAGTTCTTATGTAGAGATCAATAAACCCTAGATTTAGAAGTCTCTTCTTCCACTGCTGACATAGAGAGAAAGAGAGATCCAAAAAATGATGAATAATTACGGAGGTAATAGAAGATTAAGAAAATACAAAAAATTAAACCCTAAAAAAATAAACAAGAGCAAATCCTGAAAACGGTCAATAATTTCTAGTTTGGACATTAGAAAATAAACAAGAGCAAAACCTAGAAAATAAACCATCGAAAACAAACCCTAGAAAATAAACAAGGTCGAATCTCGCTTCTGTTGTTCCCCCGATTTCTCCCGACTGCAGAGGAAGATTGCCACCGTAGTCGTGCCCCACGACTTTGATGCTCTGATCCTGATCTCAGGCCATCGAGGTTCTCCATATCGGTATCGAGCCGGGGCGGGGGCGAGAGTGGTACGAAGTTTTGAGAGGATAACCTATAGAGGTTCCAGGGGCGGTTCCAACGGAGGAAAAAGAAGTTTTGAGAGGAGGAAAAGAGTTTTGAGAAAATGTTTTAGCATCGGGGTTTGGGTAGGGGTGCAACTCGGGCTGGTTGGGTCGAACTCGAGGTCAACCCAAGCCCAACCTGATGAATCATAAGTCTGATCCGAGCCCAAGCCCGGCCCAACTTCGGGTTCAACATATGAAGCCCAAGACCAAGCACGGGGGTCGGGTTTGGCTCGGGTTGGACTTGGGTTGGGTCGGGTCCATCGGGTTTATCGGGCTCTAATATAATATTTGAAATAATTTTAAGAAAAACTAATCTTAAACACAATCAAATAGCAATCAAGTCTTGATCATTACAAAATATAAACTAAAATATGATTTAAGATGAGTTGAAGAGTTTGGGTGGAAAAATTTAGACTGTAAACTTTTTATTTAAGAAGTATGAAACTATATATCTGACTAGAACAAGATAGAAAATCATGGTTAGATAGACATGACTTTAGATCGGAGTTTAGACAAGTCACAAACGAAGTACGGAACCACAATCTGGTAATATACAATTTTGAGGAATTCAATGATCTAACGATAAAATGTTAGAAGTAAAATTTAGCAAGGATTGATTGAGGAGGCGTACGCAATACTCAGGAGATACAGTATGAAATCAGGATGAACGTGCAAGGATCTGTGATTCTCGAAAACCAATAATCATATAAAAAGGGATATAGTTTCCATGGTGTCCGGGAACATATAGCTATTTGAAGTCACTTTGCCTAGAATTCCTACCCCGCCAGTATATATCTGACTGCAGTGGACTTTCGGCTCCGTGACTCAAATAACAATATGTTACCGAATAATCTGTCAACCTTATCCATTTTCCAACAATCATTGACAAAGCAACCCAAGAGATCAAGGTAGGAAGAATAATGACAAGTCTCGACAGTACTCGAAAACCTATGATTGTCTGAAATCACTTCAACTTAAAGTTCCTGCCTCGCCAGTGCGCTACTGGCTGCAGTGAACCCTCACTCTCCATAATCCAGCTAATGGCTGCAGTGCGCAACTGTCATGCCATAGTAGGTCATCGAATAGCCTCTCGACTTTATTCCTAGGAATTTCAAAAGAGTTGCAAGGAGTTCAAAATGAGTTTCAGTAGTCCAAGTCACGGAGATGGTGAAGTTACCTGACTGTTAGAATACAAGGATTTATTAGGTACTAAGAGACAAGGGATCCCATCGGTGAGTACAAAAGGGCAACCAGGAAGATTTAAAATTTTAGACAGGGAGCGAAGTTTCAAATTATAACGGAGTTTCAACTGATATCTAGAATGGTAACGAGATTCCATATGTAGGACGTTATCCCGAAAGGATAACAGAGTCTCGAAGGATGAACTGAGGCAAGTTATTAGACAGGAGACAAGTTTCAAAATAAGAAATAAAATTCCGTACTGGAAACAAGGTTCAACAACATCTCAATTAACAACGAAACCTCAGACAAAATTTCGAAGGAAAAACAACATCCCATAGGATACAAGGTCTCAATTAGAGAACCAATATCAACAAGGTCGTGATTAGGAAATAAAATCTCGACTAGAAAATTTTGACGAGGAACAAGGTTTAGAATAGTGACTAGAAAACAGGTTCTAATAGGAGATAAAGTATTGGATTGTAAACATGAAACAAGCGAATCTCAATAGCAACAAAATCGTAAATAGAGAACAAGTCCCGAATAAAGTCAAGAATAGGAAATAGAATCTCAAACAAACATCAATAGAAGCGAAGGTTCAAACAAGGTTTCAGAATGATATTTCAAGTAGGAATAATTCTGGAATAGTACAAGTTCGATTTGCGAACAGAATATCAATAAACGAGTAGGAACAAGTATCCATGAAACAAGCAAAATCTTGGATAGGAGACAAGATCGAAACAAAATAGTGGACCAACAACTCTCGACTAGAAAATCAAAGTCATGGATGAGGAAACAAGTCTCGAATAGGAAATGAAATCTTCAAAACCCTTAAAGGTATTTGCAACAATGTCTGCATAGGACGGAGCTTTAAACAAGTTTCGAATGAGGAACATGATTTCGAAATAAAATCTTGAGAAACGATTAAATATCAATTAACACGAAGTTTGATAAAGAAACAAAATTTGCAAATAAGAGCCATCACTAGGAAACAAGGTCAGGAATGATGAATATGCAAACGGTATCGATTAATGGATTTCAAACAATTACCAAATTGTGGATCTGAAACAAGTTTACCGAAATAGGAAACAATATCTCGAAGTAAGTTTCGAATATCCGCCAAGATTCCAAAATAGAAAACAAGAAGTTTCAAAAAATGGTCTAGATGCTAAAAGAATTTTAAGGAGAGACTGGATTGCTAATCAGATACATGGTTTTTACAACCATGCAAAAGAAATCTTCTGTCTTCAGTCTAACTTCAATTTTTCTCCGGGACTGGAATCTCTTCAACCTTTTTCAACTGTTCTGTCGTAGACTGGTCCCTGTGGTAGTGCTCCATGCTGTTGTTGAACCTGGAGAGACGAGTCCTTCTGTGATACTGGTGCTCCTCGTGCTTGTTCTCGGCAGTGCGATCAACGGTCTCCGGACAATCTTTGACTTGTTGAGTAGGCGATCCACAGTACAAGCGTAGTCTCTATCTTTTATGGCATTCGTCGTAGTGATGACTCGAGCGATAGCCAAATTTGCAATTGGTTGTTGGCTGGATTTGAGTCTGAATCCGATGATGCGGCTGAAGAAGCAATGTCTGAGTATGGCAACGCTTTGCGGCTCCAGGATAGTTGATATCTTCATCATAAGTCTTCATTTCCTTTATGAACTTCAACTTCCCGTCTCGTTCCATTGTCTGTGCTACATTCTGGATCTCCTGGCTAGTGGCTCCAATCTTTCAGAGGAGTTGGGTCCTCAGAGACTTGGTTGATTTTCAGTGGTTGCTCCAGATTCTCGATCTGCTCCTCGGTGCAAAATATGCGCTCGGTGTCAGAAAAGTCCAAGGGTCTGAGAGTCTGGAAGTCAGAAGTCCTGCTTGGCTCGGAGAGTGTATTCACAAGTCTGGCTTGAAAAGGATGGCATGCTCCCTCTGGTTGTCAAGGGACTCTTCAAACGTCTCCGTCAACTACGTACTACCCATGGGAATAGTAGAGTGATAGAAGGTAGTGGAAGCTCGAAACCTTCAAGTGTAGGTGGATCAACAGTTCCGGTGTCTCATGCTTTTGAACTATCTGAAAAACAGAAAACTGTTAAAATAACCAAGACCTAAATACAACAAGTGTTTATAGAATATCAATATACCTGATATACCCTTATTTCTCGATTTTCCTATGTTGTGATCAAGTCCCCCAATAGTACGCTAAGACCTAGGTACCATTAGGATCTAACGACGAATTAAGCTGTACCAAGCTAGGAAAAACTAACCAGATAAACATGAAAGTATATAATCACAGCATCTAAAACGTATCCCAGAATGATCACCATAATCCACAATTCTATGTATATAAATGTACTAGTCATCAAGAGTGAAATGTACTATGAATTCTAAATCAATATCTAAAAGCAAGACTAACAGTCTAAACCTGAAACCTCAAGCTAAGTCATGAACATCCTGCTCAGCTAAGATCCCGGGCTCTGGCCCATACGGTGGAATAATATCTTGTAAGTATACCTGCAACTTATCCAGTCAGGAGCGGAGCAAAGTACAGTTCTAGGTAATGAACAAGACATCATGATATGAAAGTACAAGGGAACATGGTATGTAAAGTACAAGAAGAACATGGTGTGTAAAGTACATGAAAGAGCATAGTATGTAAGCACAGGAAAGAACATGAAATGTAAGAACATGAAAGAACATGGTATCTCAGGAATCACAGGAACTAAGTACATGATATATCTCCTGAATGTGTGTACAATATTTGAAATATAACTAAGTATGTGACCGACTAGGGGTAAGCACATAAAAGCACATGAAAATACATGAAAGCACATGAATGGTACGGCTTAGGACCCGCGTGCACGATGCGGGATCTAAGCTAAACACACCTGAGTTGTTTCTTGGGTTTGGTCACATAAATAGTATATTTCCCCACCCCAGATACAAGTAATAAGAACAAGGAACATGAGCACCAGAAAATACATGTCGTGTTGCAGTGTGTCAATCAAGAAAGCACAGGATATAATGAAATGCACAAGACCATAGAATGTACTTGCCTTTGCTCCGGGGAAAGTACGGGTAATGAAGCTGATCTGTGTATCCACCTGATTTAATAGGTACAAGTTAGTTAGGATTATTTCTAACACTGCTAGTTTAACACCCTTTTTAACTAGTTAATCATTTCTCTAGTTTAATTGTTAATTATGAGTTTAGCAGACCTAGTATGGTTCCTAAGATAGAAATATTAACTATCAGCTTACCTTTCAATATAAGCTCTTAAAATACTTATTATTATCACGGATAATTCCAGGAACAATATTAATAGAAAACCTTATACAGGACAATTGGAAAAATTAACCAATCTTAATATTACACATAGAGTTATTCTATAAGCTAACTCTAGCCAATGCAATTTCCATTATCCTACTATAATTGCAATTCAGCTCAAACATTCGCTAATTGAATTCAACTCCATATAGCCCAGCTTCTTCAAAGGACTTTAAAGTCAGCCCATCTATATTGGTTAGCCCAAAGTTTCCTTCATCTAACCAATCTTCAATTTGAAGCCCAAACAGAAAGTTCACTTGCCTTCCTGCTAAGTACACACAGCAGTACAACTAACCACATGTTGAATTTAAAGGCCATTAACACATACTCAACTAACCTCCCATGTTACTAACTTCCTCCAAATTTATAGCTCTGGATTAGAAGCACAGCAAATAGGAGAAAGGATCAAACCATATCCAAGAATTGCATATTTAAACTATAACTAAAAAAAATTACAATAATCTGAGAAGAAATCGAAGAACGATTATACAACAAATTGAGAATCAAATAAGGAAAATATTCACTGCTTCCATCCAGAGTGTATTATACAAAATAAATAAAATAAAAGAGGTAGGCAATCCTCAGTAAAATATTCAACAGAGATCACAACAGTTCAAATGAAAGCAGCCATCAGCTCAAATGGTCGAGGAATGGCTACTGCCATTGAATGCAAACCCGACCCCGTCTCCCTGCAGTTACAACTCCCACGACCCCATCGTCGATCACAACAGCGAACGCAATCCCTCTAGACACGCATAGATGATGCCTTCCAGGACACGACCGACAGGACACGAATACACGCCACCGATCAACACTACACATTCAAGTTACCAGAGAACTAAAAATGTAATCACGACAACTAGAAGAAATGATTGATGTACCTGAGTTGGGATGGTGTCCAAAAATGAAATCACAGAAAATAGGAACTGGACACGGCCTCCTCGTGTCCGCGGGTGGATCAAAGTTCTGCCCGAGCATTCAAACAAGTTTCGATCAGTGAAACGAACAGAGCAATACAGCAAGTTGGAAATTCTTTCCGAGAAAACTTAGAGGGATCTAAACTCCAACATTAAAAACACATAGCAATCGAATATCAACAGATCGATCATCAACAAATCGATTTAAACCATCATAATCGAATTTGTCCGATCCAAAAACAACCAGAAGGAAGAAAAACTCACAGTATGAATAATCATCCAACACAGGACAAAATTAGATCCGAGCCAAGTCCAGGGAAATTTATAGAAGAATTTTATCAATATCAAAGAATCAAATCCGAGCTAGCAACTCACCAGTAGAATGGATCGGGAAAGGAACGGATCTCCAGTGCTCGAAATTCCTGGGTCGATCCTTCTCGAAACTCGACGATCGCCGGAGAATGGATCGGCTCGATCGTTGATTCCTACTGGATCCTATCAAAACGAGGGGGGAAGGATGAGTTTAGCCAGATCCGAACTAACCATAGATCTGAATAAAAGGAGTGTTCGAAATACTCACCGAGGGATGAAACCTAGGTCGGAGAATGGATCGAACTTCTGGGAGAGCTACGTCGCTGTCGTCGCTTCGCAGTCGTCGTCAATGGAGGGAAAAGCAAGTCACGCCGTCGTCGGGAAGGTTGGGGCTCGCCGTCGCCATCGAAGTCGCCGCCGGCGGGGTCGATCGGGGAAGGAGATGACTCAGAGAAGTCTCTCGGATTCGAAAAAATGTTAAAATGGAGAGAATGAAGTTTCTCTCCATCGATTCGTTTTTAAAGAAAACAAATGTGCACTTTTGCAGGAAGCCCCCTCCGCCCAACTAAATCTTTCCTAGGTTCCTCCGCTCAGGAAAACTTACAGAAAAACCCTTCCCCTTTTAGAATATTATATAGACAGTTAAAAAAAACAGTTAGAATTTATAATAATAATTATTATTTAAAATAAAGGTGAGGGGACCACAAAATTGGTTGTAACAACTTTTCAAATTTTGAAAGTTGTTCCCAATTTATTTCCCCCCTTAAAATATCCATCATCATAATAATAATTAAATTAAAATTTAACTCTTTATTTGAAACCCAATAAATCAATTGCTATTATTAAAAATTAAAATTTTATATTTTCTCAAAAAATCAGGAAGTGGAGTTACAAATCTCCCCTCCTTAAAATAATTTCGTCCTCGAAATTCGAAAACCCCAAAAATAAATCTCAGCAAATCACAAAAGATCCAAACACCAGTCATTTATTGAAAATAGGATTTCAAAAGAAACAGAGTATAATCAAATCAATCAAACAGATTGGCATAGCGCTCCCGCATCTCGTACTCGCGTTCCCATGTGGACTCTCCCGGAGAGTGATGTCTCCACATGACGCAGACAAGTGGGATAGTCTGATTCCGCAAGCGCTTCTCCCTCCGATCAAGGATCTCCACTGGCTGCTCCTCGTAGGTCAAGCTCGGACCCACCTCTAGCTCTGAATAGTCCACCACATGGCTCGGGTCCGGAATGTAGCGTCGCAGCTGAGACACGTGAAAACATCGTGCACTCCCTCCAAGCTAGCTGGAAGCGCCAGTCGATATGCCACCTCGCCGTTCCGCGCCGTCATATCGAAAGGCCCGATGAATCTCGAGCTGAGCTTCCTGCCTCTGCCGAAACGAAAAATGCCTCGGGTCGGCGAGACCTTCAGGAATACTTTATCCCCAACTGCGAACTCCAGTGGCCGTCTGCTGCTACCCGTCCAGTGCTTCTATCGATCCTGTGCAACTCTGAGACGTCCTGAGCCTTTGAGATCAAATACAATAATTACACACAAGAAAAATAATACGATCTAACAATGATCAAGGATTAAATAGGCACGAATGGAATGAAGTTCAATTATATCTTAGAGGAGCAAAATCATGAAGACACAATTATTAGGTACGATCAAAAATCGATAGTTCAACACAGGTAGACTAGAACAAGATAGAAAATCATGGTTAGATAGACATGACTTTAGATCGGAGTTTAGACAAGTCACAAACGAAGTACGGAACCACAATCTGGTAATATACAATTTTGAGGAATTCAATGATCTAACGATAAAATGTTAGAAGTAAAATTTAGCAAGGATTGATTGAGGAGGCGTACGCAATACTCAGGAGATACAGTATGAAATCAGGATGAACGTGCAAGGATCTGTGATTCTCGAAAACCAATAATCATATAAAAAGGGATATAGTTTCCATGGTGTCCGGGAACATATAGCTATTTGAAGTCACTTTGCCTAGAATCCCTACCCCGCCAGTATATATCTGACTGCAGTGGACTTTCGGCTCCGTGACTCAAATAACAATATGTCACCGAATAATCTGTCAACCTTATCCATTTTCCAACAATCATTGACAAAGCAACCCAAGAGATCAAGGTAGGAAGAATATGACAAGTCTCGACAGTACTCGAAAACCTATGATTGTCTGAAATCACTTCAACTTAAAGTTCCTGCCTCGCCAGTGCGCTACTGGCTGCAGTGAACCCTCAGTCTCCATAATCCAGCTAATGGCTGCAGTGCGCAACTGTCATGCCATAGTAGGTCATCGAATAGCCTCTCGACTTTATTCCTAGGAATTTCAAAAGAGTTTCAAGGAGTTCAAAATGAGTTTCAGTAGTCCAAGTCACGAGATGGTGAAGTTACCTGACTGTTAGAATACAAGAATTTATTAGGTACTAAGAGACGACAAGGGATCCCATCGGTGAGTACAAAAGGGCAACCAGGAAGATTTAAAATTTTAGACAGGGAGCGAAGTTTCAAATTATAACGAAGTTTCAACTGATATCTAGAATGGTAACGAGATTCCATATGTGGGACGTTATCCCGAAAGGATAACAGAGTCTCGAAGGATGAACTGAGACAAGTTATTAGACAGGAGACAAGTTTCAAAATAAGAAATAAAATTCCGTACTGGAAACAAGGTTCAACAACATCTCAATTAACAACGAAACCTCAGACAAAATTTCAAAGGGAAAACAACATCCCATAGGATACAAGGTCTCAATTAGAGAACCAATATCAACAAGGTCGTGATTAGGAAATAAAATCTCGACTAGAAAATTTTGACGAGGAACAAGGTTTAGAATAGTGACTAGAAAACAGGTTCTAATAGGAGACAAAGTATTGGATTGTAAACATGAAACAAGCGAATCTCAATAGCAACAAAATCGTAAATAGAGAACAAGTCCCGAATAAAGTCAAGAATAGGAAATAGAATCTCAAACAAGCATCAATAGAAGCGAAGGTTCAAACAAGGTTTCAAAATGATATTTCAAGTAGGAATAATTCTGGAATAGTACAAGTTCGATTTGCGAACAGAATATCAATAAACGAGTAGGAACAAGTATCCATGAAACAAGCAAAATCTTGGATAGGAGACAAGATCGAAACAAAATAGTGGACCAACAACTCTCGACTAGAAAATCAAAGTCAAGTCATAAATGAGGAAACAAGCCTCGAATAGGAAATGTAATCTTCAAAACCCTTAAAGGTATTTGCAACAATGTTTGCATAGGACGGAGCTTTAAACAAGTTTCGAATGAGGAACATGATTTCGAAATAAAATCTTGAGAAACGATTAAATACCAATTAACACGAAGTTTGATAAAGAAACAAAATTTGCAAACAAGAGACATCACTAGGAAAAAAGGTAAGGAATGATGAATATGCAAACGGTATCGATTAATAGATTTCAAACAATTATCAAATTGTGGATCTGAAACAAGTTTACCGAAATAGGAAACAATATCTCGAAGTAAGTTTCGAATATCCGCCAAGATTCCAAAATAGAAAACAAGAAGTTTCAAGAAATGGTCTAGATGCTAAAAGAATTTTAAGGAGAGATTGGATTGCTAATCAGATACATGGTTTTTCCAACCATGCAAAAGAAATCTTATGTCTTCAGTCTAACTTCAATGTTTCTCCGGGACTGGAATATCTTCAACCTTTTTCAACTGTTCTGTCGTAGACTGGTCCCTGTGGTAGTGCTCCATGCTGTTGCTGAACCTGGAGAGACGAGTCCTTCTGTGATACTGGTGCTCCTCGTGCTTGTTCTCGGCAGTGCGATCAACGGTCTCCGGACAATCTTTGACTTGGTGAGTAGGCGATCCACAGTACAAGCGTAGTCTCTATCTTTTATGGCATTCGTCGTAGTGATGACTCGAGCGGTGGCCAAATTTGTAATTGGTTGTTGGCTGGATTTGAGTCTGAATCCGATGATGCGGCTGAAGAAGCAATGTCTGAGTATGGCAACGCTTTGCGGCTCCAGGATAGTTGATATCTTCATCATAAGTCTTCATGTCCTTTATGAGCTTCAACTTCCCGTCTCGTTCCATTGTCTGTGCTACATTCTCGATCTCCTGGCTAGTGGCTCTAATCTTTCAGAGGAGTTGGGTCCTCAGAGACTTGGTTGATTTTCAGTGGTTGCTCCAGATTCTCGATCTGCTCCTCGGTGCAAAATATGCGCTCGGTGTCAGAAAAGTCCAAGGGTCTGAGAGTCTGGAAGTCAGAAGTCCTGCTTGGCTCGGAGAGTGTATTCACAAGTCTGGCTTGAAAAGGATGGCATGTTCCCTCTGGTTGTCAAGGGACTCTTCAAACGTCTCCGTCAACTACGTACTACCCATGGGAATAGTAGAGTGATAGAAGGTAGTGGAAGCTCGAAACCTTCAAGTGTAGGTGGATCAACAGTTCTGGTGTCTCATGCTTTTGAACTATCTGAAAAACTGAAAACTGTTAAAATAACCTAGACCAAAATACAACAAGTGTTTATAGAATATCAATATACCTGATATACCTGATATACCCTTATTTCTCGATTTTCCTATGTTGTGATCAAGTTTCCCTAGTGTAATGAAGTCCCCCAATAGTACGCTAAGACTACGTACCATTAGGATAGACCCGCATGGGCCACCACTAAAAACATGTCACGACCCGCTCCCGAATAATCGGACACGAGTCGGACACGCCCAGCCTTCGTCGTTAGACACGACGAAGTAAGCTGTACCAAGCTAGGGAAAACTAACCAGATAAACATGAAAGTAAATAATCACAGCATCTAAAACGTATCCCAGAATGATCACCATAATCCACAATTCTATGTATATAAATGTACTAGTCATCAAGAGTGAAATGTACTATGAATTCTAAATCAATATCTAAAAGCAAGGCTAACAGTCTAAACCTGAAACCTCAAGCTAAGTCATGACCATCCTGCTCAGCTAAGATCCCGGGCTCTGGCCCATACGGTGGAATGATATCCTGCAAGTATACCTGCAACTTATCCAGTCAGAAGCGGAGCAAAGTACAGTTCTAGGTAATGAACAAGACATCACGATATGAAAGTACAAGGGAACATGGTATGTAAAGTACAAGAAGAACATAGTGTGTAAAGTACATGAAAGAGCATGGTATGTAAGCACAGGAAAGAACATGAAATGTAAGAACATGAAAGAACATGGTATCTCAGGAATCACAAGAACTAAGTACATGATATATCTCCTGAATGTGTGTACAATATTTGAAATATAACTAAGTATGTGACCGGCTAGGGGTAAGCACATGAATGGTACGACTTAGGACCCGCGTGCACGATGCGGGATCTAAGCTAAACACACCTGAGTTGTTTCTTGGGTTTGGTCACATAAATAGTATATTTTCCAACCCCAGGTATAAGTAATAAGAACAAGGAACATGAGCACCAGAAAATACATGTCGTGTTGCAGTGTGTCAATCAAGAAAGCACAGAATATAATGAAATGCACAAGACCATAGAATGTACTTGCCTTTGCTCCGGGGAAAGTACGGGTAATGAAGCTGATCTGTGTATCCACCTGATTTAATAGGTACAAGTTTGTTAGGATTATTTATAACATTGCTAGTTTAACACCCCTTTTAACTAGTTAATCATTTCTCTAGTTTAATTGTTAATTATGAGTTTAGCATAGGGGTGAGCATTCGGTTTATTCGGTTTAAACCGAACCGAATAACCCAAAACCGAATTGGACCGAAACCGAATAAGCAAAACCGAAACCGAACCGAATTGGCCCAAAACCGAATTAAACCGAATTGGCCCAAAACCGAAACCGAACCGAATTAGCAGACCTGTATGGTTCCTAAGATAGAAATATTAACTATCAGCTTACCTTTCAATATAAGCTCTTAAAATACTTATTATTATCACGGATAATTCCATGAACAATATTAATAGAAAACCTTATACAGGACAATTGGAAAAATTAACCAATCTTAATATTACACATAGAGTTATTCTATAAGCTAACTCTAGACAATGCAATTTCCATTATCCTACTATAATTGCAATTCAGCTCAAACATTCACTAATTGAATTCAACTCCATATAGCCCAGCTTCTTCAAAGGACTTTAAAGTCAGCCCATCTATATTGGTTAGCCCAAAGTTTCCTTCATCTAACCAATCTTCAATTTGAAGCCCAAACAGAAAGTTCACTTGCCTTCCTGCTAAGTACACACAGCAGTACAACTAACCACATGTTGAATTTAAAGGCCGTTAACACATACTCAACTAACCTCCCATGTTACTAACTTTCTCCAAATTTATAGCTCTGGAATAGAAGCACAGCAAATAGGAGAAAGGATCAAATCATATCCAAGAATTGCATATTTAAACTATAACTAAAAAAAATTACAATAACCTGAGAAGAAATCGAAGAACGATTATACAACAAATTGAGAATCAAATAAGGAAAATATTCACTGCTTCCATCCAGAGTGTATTATACAAAATAAATAAAAGAAAAGAGGTAGGCAATCCTCAGTAAAATATTCAACAGAGATCACAACAGTTCAAATGAAAGCAGCCATCAGCTCAAATGGTCGAGGAATGGCTACTGCCATTGAATGCAAACCCGACCCCGTCTCCCTGCAGTTGCAACTCCCACGACCCCATCGTCGATCACAACAGCGAAAGCAATCCCTCTAGACACGCATAGATGATGCCTTCCCGGACACGACCTACAGGACACGAATACACGCCACCGATCAACACTACACATACAAGTTACCAGAGAACTAAAAATGTAATCACGACAACTAGAAGAAATGATTGATGTACCTGAGTTGGGATGGTGTCCAGAAACGAAATCACAGAAAATAGGAACTGGACACGGCCTCCTCGTGTCCGCGGGTGGATCAAAGTTCTGCCCGAGCATTCAAACAAGTTTCGATCAGTGAAACGAACAGAGCAATACAGCAAGTTGGAAATTCTTTCCGAGAAAACTTAGAGGGATCTAAACTCCAACATTAAAAACACATACCAATCGAATATCAACAGATCGATCATCAACAAATCGATTTAAACCATCACAATCGAATTTGTCCGATCCAAAAACAACCAGAAGGAAGAAAAACTCACAGTATGAATAATCATCCAACACAGGACAAAATTAGATCCGAGCCAAGTCCAGGGAAATTTATAGAAGAATTTTATCAATATCAAATAATCAAATCCGAGCTAGCAACTCACCAGTAGAATGGATCGGGAAAGGAACGGATCTCCAGTGCTCGAAATTCCTGGGTCGATCATTCTCGAAACTCGACGATCGCCGTTGAATGGAACGACTCGATCGTTGATTCCTACTGGATCCTATCAAAACGAGGGGGAAAGGATGAGTTTAGCCAGATCCGAACTAACCCTAGATCTGAATAAAAGGAGTGTTCGAAATACTCACCGAGGGATGAAACCTAGGTCGGAGAATGGATCGAACTTCTGGGAGAGCTACGCCGCTGTCGTCGCTTCGCAGTCGTCGTCAATGGAGGGAAGAGCAAGTCACGCCGTCGTCGGGAAGGTGGGGGCTCGCCGTCGCCGTCGCCATCGAAGTCGCCGCCGGCGGGGCCGATCGGGGAAGGAGATGACTCAGAGAACTCTCTCGGATTCGAAAAAATGTTAAAATGGAGAGAATGAAGTTTCTCTCTCCATCGATTCGTTTTTAAAGAAAACAAATGTGCACTTTTGCAGGAAGCCCCCTCCGCCCAACTAAATCTTTCCTAGGTCCCTCCGCGCAGGAAAACTTACAGAAAAACCCTTCCCCTTTTAGAATATTATATAGACAGTTAAAAAAAACAGTTAGAACTTATAATAATTATTATTATTTAAAATAAAGGTGAGGGGACCACAAAATTGGTTGTAACAACTTTTCAAATTTTGAAAGTTGTTCCCAATTCGAAAATTTTCACTGAAAGCATAAAAATTTATAAAATTATATATAAAGCACAATGTTCTGAACAATTGCATACGGAGTATAAGAACGCCCATCCGAAGGGCGTTTTCATTTAAATATGAATAAATTTTGACGTCCGTTAGCGAGTAAACGGAAAAAAGAAATTAAGAAAAAAATTTAATAAGGAAAACGCCCATCCGAAGGGCGTTTTCGGTTGACCTGTAATTCTCTCGGGTGCCGCGCCCCCTTAAAAAAATATAAAATATGGAAAACGCCCATCCGAAGGGCGTTTTCGTCTGTCATTCCATCGGTTGCCGCGCCCGCTTCGCTGCCACGCGCCTGCCACGCGCCCGCTGCTTCGTGCCACGCGCCCGCTTCGCTGCTACTGCTTCGTGCCACGCGCCCGCTTTGGACAGGGAGACACACACAGCCCCTGTTTTTCGCATTTATTTACGGACGGATCGTCGTTCAAATTTTAACCCGGTAGGAACCACGAAAAGAAAGGGGAGAGATTTTGGACGGTTGCGGATGGTGATGATGACAGACAAGACACAATGTAATAACAAGTCACTCCACCTTATTTATTATATCCATTTCCCAGCTAATTGCAATTTTGTACTTTTCACTATCGACACTTGTGCGGATACAAGTGGAGGTACTCCACGTAAATAACCTCAATAACCCAAGGGCAATGACGGCGCTCTACTGCAGTTAAAGATGGGCGTTTTCCATATTATGTCAGAAGAAAACGTCCTTCTGATGGACGTTTTCCAAAAAAAAATTCGGACGAAAACGCCCTTCGGATGGACGTTTTCCATATTTTATATATTTTTAAGGGGGGCACGGCACCCGAGAGAATTACAGGTCAGCCGAGAGAATTATAGGTCAACCGAAAACGCCCTTCGGATGGGCGTTTTCCTTATTTAAAACTTTTTTTTTTCTTAAAAGTAGTCTGGCCAAGTCTGAAAACTATGAAGGGGATCGTGTAAAAACATGAAAAATCTCCTTATGCGTCTCAGATCCCTACAGATAAAACTATCTGAGACGCATAGACTCAGTCTGCCGCATGAAGCATGCGGCATGAGTCTTCTGCGTCTTGAGTGTCCCAGGCCGCATGAAAAGACCGCGGTCAAAATGGACTGACAGCAGAATAAGGTTCATCATTAACTTTTTTTCTGCCTCGTCTCCCAAGTCGACGTCTGCCGACGTCTATCCCCATTATCTTAAAAAATGGACTGACATCAAGACAACACCGACTGCAGCGCTTCCACCAATTGAGCCGTGACACGTGGACAAGCAGACAAAATAAGCACTTCATGCGTCTCCTCCCCTTTTGGCATAGATAGGCCGGTGCATACTGCGACCCACCTACGCGGCAACAAAAACCTCTGGCCCATGCGCCTCATACAGAACTTCGCTCATGCGGCACAAACATTCAAGACTCGCAGGCCCCGGCTTCAGCATGTCTTCGCCCTTCGGCACAAATACCTCTGGCCCATGCGCCTCTTGCCCATGTGGCACCAACATTCAAGACTCGAAGGCCCCGGCTTCAGCATGTCTTCGCCCTTGCGGTACAAACACTTCAGGCTCGTGCGTTCCACGTGGCCCCATGCCCATGCGACACCAACATTCAAGATCGTGGGCTCAAACTTCCATGTATCCTTCGTCCATGCAGCACAAAATACTTCAGGCCCGCGCGACAAAAATACTCCGGGCTCGTGCATTCCACGTGACCCCAGGCCCAGCGCCTCTTGCCCATGCGGCACCAACAATCAAAGACTCGTAGGCTCCGACTTCTACGTGTCTTCGCCCATGCGGCACAAACATTCAAGCACATGCTTCCCATACTCCATTTCAACTATGCGAGTTTAGCCCGTGCGCCTCAACCTCCTCAGCATGCCTTGCGTCTCCGACCCATGCGTCTCGGATTCCATGCAGCTCACGAACAACAAAATCACTCCGGATGGAACAAATGGGATCTCCTCTCAGCCAAATGCAGGCCACGTGTCACAAACGACCAAGTCAAGCTAAGAAGCTAAAACAACCTGGGATATCACCAACGGATAAAATCTCAACAAAAATGCCACGCGACATCATCTCTGTAACACTTAGCCACAAGACGCCAACAAAAGTGTTACTACTCAAATCTTTAACGTCCCTACAATCCAGGGCGCATAACGGTCCCCGAGCGGCTATAAAAGGCGGGGATCATCCCACGTAAAAGAGGACAAAAAAACACACACATAGGAGAAAACAGACTGATTTTCTTCAAAAATACATAGGCGGGCAAGCATCTCAAAATCTTTCTAAGGGCAAGAGACTTCACTTCCCTGAGTCAGAGCCGAAGAACGACTGCGTCTAGATCGTCTACGGAGTAAACAGAGTTTCTACACTCTTACCCTCTATCTTCACTACCCGGAACTTATAAATTTTTACTTAGGTCGTCCGAAAGGACACTTGTATTCTAAAGTTTGTCAATCAAATACAAGTTCACCCAAAATCCTTGTGTCTTGATTTTAATGGCAAACAAATTACAATCAGAATATTTTGTTAGAAAATTTTTTGTTCAATCAAATTCAAATTCAAATTAAACTCTATATTTTGTTCAATTCAAATTTTAAAATCAATTCATATTTTTTGTCAGAGAAAATTTCCCAAATTTTTTAATTAAATTTTTAATAAAGTAATTAAATTTTTCATTAATTCGTTCATTTTTTTTTAAAAATAAAGATTAATTTAATTATTGATTTAATGATTTAAATCCAATTAGACATTCTTTTTTGTGTGCCTAATACTTTTATGTGGCATAAATTTATTTGGTAACAAAAAATATATAGTGACAAGACTATAGTTTCTTACTTGTGACTGATACTCTTATGTGACATTATTACAATTTGTAACAAAAAAGAAACTTTCAGAGACAAGTATTGTCATTTGTCACCCAAAACTTATCCTTGACATGAGTCAAAAATTTAATTTCATTTAGTGACAACATGGAATGACAACCAATAAAAACATAGTCATTCAGTGACAACAAATATTAATTGTCACAGACAATTGCTTGAGTGACAACAGAAATTACTTGTCACGGAAACATCTTTTTCAGTGACAACAAATATTACTTGTAACTGAAACATCATTTTCTGTGACAAGATTCTTACTTGTCACAAATTGCTTGTCCCAAAAACCAGAATTTCTTGTAGTGATGTTTCCTTTGGCTCTTCAGGTCTTTGCCTCAATATCTGAAGATTGTCCCCTACAAGCCAACAAAAATGGATACATGGTTGAATATGATTATATTACACTACAATTCAACAAAGAATGGTGAAGCAATTTAAGATCACCAGGCTTCTTTCTTGCTAATTTGTGAGCAACTGAAAAATGGATTTAACGAATAATACGTCAGATCACTTAGTTTACAACCATGATTTATATACTAAAATTGTAATTCAATAACATTTATACATTTCACTTAGATATAGAGTGAAGTGCTCCTGAAGGATATTTTAGCTTCCTCTACATGCAAGGCATTCAAATTGACATGAATTCCAACAAGCATTTACAAACTCGTACCTAGTACAGCAAGTTGCTTTCTTCTGGAAAGTCATGCTTCTGAATGATATTAAATTCAAGTACATGGATGATGGAACAGATAGAAAAGATAATCAGATAACTGATATCTACAGCACAAGGGTACAAGTGACTGTCTAGAGAACAGAAATTGTGTATTTTCAATTAGGTAATACGGGCACACAAATTTGTCATAATCCAAACTGATCAAAGTTAAGCTCCTGCAATGTTAAGTACATATATAAAATAGTGTACTACATATTCAAATCAAGATATGATTATGCCACATTGTCTATTGCATAGCATTGCACTGTAACATATATTATTCCATATAGAATTAGATACAAATTTAACTTAACTACTGTATAACGTAGGCCTATAAATACATAATCAGGAGAATAACTGCAACATAACTCAGACATATAGATGGAAAATGAGGTGAATACGGTGACAATGCGATATGACAATAAACCAGTGTTAAAGATATCAGCTGATATCTAGATTTGATGATTTGACACCTAAACTGACATATATTGGCCAAATATATTGAGAGGAAAAACCGTCGATATATCGAACAATATGATATTGGTTGATATCTCCAGATATATGAAAATAGTGGATGTTAGACTTAGAGGTGAATTAGTGTTTCGGAGTCGTGTTAGAAGGTTTTCATATTGCTACGGTAATATCAGTATTACTAGTCTTTTATTCGTACTTGTAATTTTGTAATTTTTAGTATGTTATCATGATATGATGTTAGATGTCTTTTTTGTTAGATAGTTACTTTGTTTTAGCCTTTGATGACAACGAAAACACTTAAACCATCTAGATGTTTGAATTTGATAGGACATTTTATATAGATAATATAATATATTTCTTGATATCGGATATTTCAATATATTTTTGATATTTAACTTCAGATAACTCAAAACCCAAATGGATATGAATAGGATATCCGATATCTCGAACACGAAAGTAAACTACCATTTTATATATATATATAATTGCCTTATATACTAATTTATAATGCATGATTGAGAACCTTCAAAGACATTCCAATAATTTATGATGCATCACTTGAATTCTCATTGAAGATTAACCAATAAACATGTATATTGCATAATAACTCATAGGCTAAGCTGCATCAACACAAATAAAGACAAGATAGTACGATACAGATACGATAGCTAAGAAATTGTACCAGTTTTGGCATATCCAAGTGTACTTCGGAGTATATGTCATATTTAATACGAATCATACACCATTGTTTGAACTGTCCACGCTTCCCGTCATACCTCCCATAACGTATGCACAAAATCTACAAACAATAATTTCACACTAAAACCATATTGTTTGGACTCGTTATAATCTAGAGAACTCAAACGGTGCTCCTTGTTTTCATGAGATCAAACTGCATAAACAAATACAAGTCCACAAACTGGCACCAACATAAAGGGTTGACATCAGTCACAAAACTTTGCCAATTCTTTTACAAGCAAACGCATTCTGATGAGAGAAGGGTCGGTGAACACAAAATGGTTATAAAGGTGCCTCATTTATAGCCCTACATTATTTCGAACTAAAATGTCTTAACAAAAAATAAATTAGCATAAGAAATACCGACCCTCGACGAGTATTCCCATGACAAGGCCCTCAGTGTCGGTGTTTGGGGCACTTGAGCTCCGCACCTCGAGCTCCCCATCCTGAGCGACTTAACCGCCCTCGCCGACCACCTGACCACCCAAAAAAACCTATCATTAGAAGAAAAAGAGAAGGAAAAACCCATATAATCGACGAAAATAAATAGAAAAAATCTGCATCACCTGATTATTTTGTCAGCGGCGACCTCAGCCCTGTCTGAGTTTCTGCAGGAAAAACAAAAGAATAAATGAGAACACGTAATGGTGTGAAGAGAGGAAAACATGAATTTTACGCGGTGGAGAGCATGGAGAGGACGTCGGTGGCAGTGACGGTGGAGGAGCAGGAGCGAAAGCGGGGGATCGACCGTTGGTAGGTGGAGAGGTCATGCGTGGGGATTCTGATACATTCCTATGTTTCAAGATCATAACTTGGCCGCGTGTAGGGGAAATAAAGTATTTTCTCTCTCCAAATCTTGAATCTCTTGAGCTTTAGAAACCCTAGCAATGGTAGAATCCACTAGATCAACTGGAAATCCGGCTGCTGCAGGAAGGGGACACATCATATTCCGAGGAAGGAGGAGGATTTGAGAGGGAAGCAGAGTTTGGAAGTGGAGGAAGTCTTTTATTTTAAGGAAGCAGCGATGGATGTTGAGATTGGGGAGGAGGAGGAAGTCATTAATTGCATGCCCATTGAATCTAGCCGGGTTCGTGATAGGTAGAAAAGGGACTAGGGTTTGCTAATCTGCGAGCCTAAATTGGTGGAAAGGTTTTAGGAGGGAAAATTTTGGTGTTAAGAGGGAAATAAATTTTTGTGTGTTAAGACATCTAAAACAACTGTTATATATAGGGACCTGACGTTTCCATATATAAACGCTTGTTTTAGGAGGGCACAGTTTTGGTGCTAAGACATCTATTCCCAACGTTTGTTTTAAAGCGTCGGTAAATTTTTTTACTAAGACGACATTTACAATAAAATCGAAGAAAAAACGTCGAAAAACCCCATTTTTGTAGTGAGAAATCGACGTTAATACAAATAAGTCATAAATTTTTGAGGTTTCATCTCAACGTCGACTAATTTGTCGACGTTTATTTTATAATGTTGACATATCATGTCGATACCGACGCAACCATAAATGTCGAAAAATAAACGTAAGTAATGATCAACGTTTACAAACAAACGTCGAATTTTATCAACATTTACAACAAAACATCGATATTTCACAACTAAGCCGACGGTTATATAACCGTCGTATAAATAATCGTTGGAAAAGCCATATTTTCTTGTAATTGGAAAGAAATAAGCAATCTGCAAGTTGATAATATACCTGGAGTCCATATGATTTACACCAGCTTCTCTAATACATTCTTATTCTAACATTGCTGCTTGTAAGGCCAACTGCAGTTTAAATATGATTCGTCTATCAGGGAGACACCATTATCATCCTCACAGGAAAAAGACAACCCTTTTGATTAAAGATATTTCCATATTTATTGTCCAGAACCTGGTATTTTGTAATTCTTATCCCTTTTGTATGCCACTATAATATTAAAACTTGGAAAATACTTGCGTGTTGTTTACCTCATTTGCACAATCTGTCTGTGAGAATTAATTTTCCTCAAGTGCTGAACTTTCTCTGCTACTTACAGGTTCTTGCCAATTTCTACCATCTGTGCTAGGCCCTTCTCCTGCTCTTTAGAAATGCATTTTTTATTTTCAAACTCCTGAGATGAGATTGCCTGGAGTAGTATAACAGTAATTCCCATTCCCACCTGTGTTTTATATGACTCCTTATCTTGTAGAGATGATCTTTTATCTTCCATTGTATGTATAACCTTTCTTTATGCCATCCTCAATGTCAAACAAGAAGGAATCTTTGGTTTAATATGCCTGCATTCTCTTGATCTATGGCTTCCTTTGGAAGAACGACAACATGAGAGTGAATTGTTATGGCAAGGGCTGCACTAGAGAAGGAATTGATTCTTAATTCAATACTGAATTTTGCTTCCCTGATATATTCTGTTCCACTGAAATTGTAACCCAACCCTTTTCCCTCAGCTTCACAAGATGAGAAGTCTGAGTTTCAACTTGGAGAATATTGCCCAATGGCCCTTCCTATTGTTCACTGCCTCTGCCTGTAATATTATTTATATTAAGATCACTCTCACCTGAGTTTACTAAAGAATCTTCAAGCCTTCTCTACCCTTGTTTCCTTTCTCAAAACTCGTGAAACCAAAGTTTGTGCCTTCTTTTCCATTAAGTTATTTGACAACATAGGTTGATTTTTTTTTTTTTTTGCCCTCTCTTGTTGTTGAATTGGAACACAATAGGACATTGCAGCTTGTCAAAAAACCATGATATAAAATTTGAAGGGTTTGAGACCAATTTGTTGCGCAACCTGTATCATATTGCTGATTTTGCTACAAAAACTCCCTCTCTATGCTGATTTCATCCATTCCCTACGATTCTTGAGGATTAAAGCTCAAGTCTTCCCAAATCGAGAATAGTCGGACAGAAAGAAAGAATCGGGTTTTAAGAAACCATGGATTGAGGATAAGGGTTTTGGAAACCCATGGATTGAGGATTAGGGTTTTGGAGACCTTTGGTGTGAGTGATTCAAAATTAAGGTGGATTTCTGCAGAAAAACTTAATTAATTGCTTTCACCAAGAGCGGGAGGTTACATATATATGATTCCTTTATTTTCTTTTCCATGTGGGACTAAATCTCCATAACTCAACACTCCCCCTCAAGATGGACGATAGATATCAATCATCCCCCATTTAGTTACAAAAGATATCAAACTCTCTAGGACCTAAACCTTTAGTTAAACAATCAACTAACTGTTCCGCTGAGTTTATATGGCTTAAAGTCAAATTTCTCTATTCAGCTTCTTCCTGATGAAGAATCGATCAATCTCCATATGTTTGGTGCGATCATGCTGAACTGGATTGTTTGCAATACTAATGGTCGATTTGTTGTCACACCAAAGTTGCATAGAGTCTCCTCTAAACAAACGCATCTCAGTCAATAAGCTCTTTACCCATATAATCTCGCACATGCTAACTGCCATAGCCCTGTACTCGGTTGTAGACCTAGCCACTAAATCTTGTATTTTGCAGCGCCATGATACAAGATTACCTCCAACAAAAATGTAGTAACCTGTAGTGGATCGGCGATCGTCCATACATCCTGCCCAATCGGCATCACAGTTGCCTTCAACTCTCAAATGTCTAAAGCTTTTTAACCATGACCCCTTTCCTGGACTTCCTTTAATATATCTGAGAATTCTACGAACTGCCTCCATATGCGATTCCCTAGGATCATGCATATATCTAGTCACCACACTCACGACGTGAGTAATATCAGGTATCATATGGCATAGATATATAAGCCAACCATATAATTATTGATATTGCTTCTTCCTTACCTGTTACGACCCGTTCCTGAATAATCGGATACGAGTCGGACACGCCCAGCCTACGTTGGGAAGCAACGTAGTAAGCTGTCTAGACCTCAATAAATTTTCACAAGCAGTTTATATATATCATCAATTTAATTCACAACACAGCATCTAATACGACCTATCTAAAAAGCAAAACCAACTGCTATAGCATATACATAATGTGCAATGTAGGGCTGAGCATTTAACGGTTTAAAACCAAAAACTGACCCGAACCGAACCGAACCGAAAGACCCATTCGGTTTGGTTTTTTTTCCCAGTATCGGTTGGAGTTCGGTTCCACCCTACAGAAGAATTCGGTTTTCGGTTCGGGTTTCGGGTCTAGCATTCGGCACCCGAACTGAAAACCGAAATAGAAAATTACCAAAAGTCCCAAACGGGATATATAATATCCCAACGATCCATTGTTGCCCTAGTTGGTATTACCTTTTAAACGTTTCACTAAAAGTCCCAAACGGAAATACCAACTAGGGCAACGATGTTGATACATAATATGTAAAAAGGTATACTCCATCCACTGCTAATAGCATAGTACAACACGAAGGAGTATTAAGATACAAGAGTGACGCATTAGAAGACCAACTGGGCCATATTCAATTCAACGGTCAACACGAACATGAATCTCCTTAACCAGTGAACAAGACAGCAACACTAAATAGTGGACATGGAGATTATGATATATCTCAAGGGGCCTTAGTTATTCTAAGAACACTTGCACTAACAGGTTTGAGGGAAACTATATTATAGAATATGATGGATAAATGTTCATAGTTGATAAACACTAATGTTTCTTACATGCAAAGTAAAATTAAACTTCTCCCAGGGGAGAGAGAGAAAAAAAAGAAAAAAACTGGAATATATAAACTAAGGTATCACTTATTTCTTCCTAGATCCAGTTCCCGAAACTTTCCTCCCAATTTCTTCTTTCTTCATCTTGCAGCAAAGAGGCTCCTTCACCTGTACATTGGAAAAAAAATGTAAGTAACTTTTAACTTTAGAAAAAAAAAAAGAACGATCAAATAGAAATTTACTGGTACCGAGGATAGTTCAGCACAACGAATTGCAGTTCAGATTCTGCATATCCATCAAATGAGTCGAGTTCCGCGTAAGGTTCTACGTCCAGCGTTCTAAATGGCGTCCGCCTAGGGCGCCTAGGCGGTCCCTCTCCGCACCGCTTTTCTGTAGGCGGTGGAGTAGGCGGCCAACGGAGGTTGGCGGCATAGGCGGAGGTCATGCAGCGTAGGCGGACGCCTAGGCGGAGAAATATTTTACAAAATATTTTGGCCAAAAAGGTTTTTAAAACATTATGGGCCTATGGTTCACTTTTACAAAACTAAAACTTTATAAATCTTCGTTCTACAACTTAGTTATGCATGGAACAGTCTTAAAATATGCATATTATGCAAAAAAACAGTGGTAAAATAGTAAAAATGTTCCAAATGTATCGACCGCCTAGGCACCGCCTAGGCGGCCTAGGCGGTAGGCGGACACTCTCCGCCGCGCACCCGCCTACCGCCATTTATAACCTTGTCTACGTCAAGTCCGCGGGTATAACCCCATATGTCGAGTCTTTGTCCTTCCTGGAGGTCAAACACCTCAGCAAGCTCAGGCCAATTGTTAAAGCTAAGGTTGTAGTCGGAGTCAACCTTCATGTACGTCTTTATTTCCTTGGGTGGCCAACCGCTCACAGTACACCTACATCCAGGGCTTTGAAGGCTGGGGTCTCGTAACAGTGTTGGAAGGTGCTCGAAGAAACTGCAGACTGTATGACCATAATAGCGATCATCAGCTTTAATCTCGACCCAAACTATATGGGAGGTCACCACTGTCGTGGAAAACAAAAGAGCCGGGGCACTAGCCGAGGCCGCAGCTGCATAGGGAACGTAGCATAAGGAAACACTCTCATTGCTCTCGGTAAGAACTCAAATGAACGTAGCATAAGGAAACACTCTCATTGCTCTCTGTTATGGCAAAGAATGGTTCTTCACGTACCGGGCAACTTCCGAGAAAGTTATAATGGCGAACCAGGCCCAAGCTGAAGTTCTGGGGATCGGGACAGTGGAGCTGAAACTCACTTCCGGAAACACCCTGACGCTTCAAGGTGTGAAGCACGTTCCAGTGATTGCAAAGAACCTGATCTCTGGGAGTCTACTTAGCAACGCAAGCTTGAGAATGGACATCAATGCTGGCCAGATGGTGATGTCCAAGAAGGTAACATACTTCGGAAAAGCTTTTCAAATCGAAGGGATGTTCAAAATTCAGCATGTAAACCAGCTTAATGAAATTAATACAATCGCTCATTCCGATTATTCTCTTGAGTTATGGCATAATAGGCTAGGGCATGTTCACTGTAAGAGGATTAACAAAATATCCAGTCTAGGACTCATCTCCAAATATAGGGGTAAGGTAGAGAAGTGTGAAGTATGTGCTTAGACGAAGATCACAAGAAAATCCTTTCACCGAGTCAATAGAAGCACAGATCTTCTAGAGTTGGTACACTCCGATATCTGTAACTTCAAACAATTCTCTACAAAGGCCGGGATGTAGCATTTTATTACTTTTATCGATGACTTCTCAAAGTACGCGTTCGTCTACTTGATCAAGTCTAAAGACGAAGCATTCGAAAAGTTCAAGGAGTTTAGAGCCGAGGCTGAACGGCAAACTGGACAACTCAAGATGCTAAGAAGTGATCGAGGCAGAGAGTATCGGTCTCATGAATTCACATCATTCTGCAAAGAACAAGAATCATTAACGAGACTACTGCTCCATATTCTCCTCAATCTAAAGAACAGAACGTTGACAGAAATGTTGAACTCGATGCTGTTAACTACGGATCTTCCAAAATGCTACTGGTGCATATTTTTCCTTTTGTACTAGGGCCCTGCTGAGGGTGATACATATACATAGGGGACAACATATTCAACTTCTGAAGCACAAAGAAACTGAGAAACCAGCAAATAGACTTTGATTATTGCTATAATTGTGCTTATGCAAATCTCTCTCGATAATTGTGAGTAGGCTGCTCGATTTAACCCATATATGCTACCCTTGTGTCATGTCCTGCATCGGAGATATTGTATAGATTTCTTTAAGAAATTTGAATATGATAGTTCAACCTGGAATATAACTAGGAGATAAATAAGGCCTAGCCACAAATAGCTTCGAAAGGCGATGTCCATACATTGTCCCGTACAAGTCTTTATTCCATGCGGCCGCGCGCTTCGAATCGTCAAGGAACTCCGTGCCTCGACGCATCCAAGCGAGCTCCGCGCCACGAGCTTCTTCCTGTGCCTGCACATGGAAACTATGTGGGTGTCAGTACTCAACTGTACTGGTGGAATGAGCTCCTCGCCCACCCATACAAAACCCGCACGTTTGATTTACTTTGTGCAACATAGTCACTTCTTATCGATTGTCTTTTTAGTCTTGCCTTAGGATCAGTTTTATGACCGACGCCCTGCTTGTTTTGTGTCTTTAGACCATCCCGTGCTCGCAACATAAATGTTAACTCAACAACGTTAACCTATCAAATCGTGTTTGCCTTACGGCCATAATCAGACGCAACTACGCGGTAGTACCCAATTTCCTTATGACCGTGCTACAAATCCTTTGTGTCGTGCCTCGCAACTATGTACGACTCAACCATATCGCCGCCTCGCGGCCCTTTCTACTTTGATCACCAACTGACCCATTCAAGACTTGTGAATCTTTGTGTCACTCAAACAACTTTGCCTTGCGGCGGTTTCCTGACTTAAACTCAAACAGCTCAACCATAACCATGCAACTTATATGCCGACAACATAAGACTCGACGCCACATCTCGTGCCGAAGCACGACCCCTACGTTGCAGCCAAATCTTAGGCCCAACATTTTGTGTTCCAACTGTACACACACATTCAACTCAACTTCCTTGATATATTACACTCAATACTCGACTCAATCCAAAGGCATACACGCAGATCGCCGCCCATGCCGACTCATCTATATGAACTAGTCACTAGGGCCCAGCCCTATAATGGACTCTTTTTGAGCTTTTGATTAGACGGACGCTCCTTGTCAACGCGAGTAGCTAGCTCCGCTGCAAGTCCCCGCCTAACCCGTGCGGTCATCCAGCACAGCACCGAATGTCTCCATCGCAACGGTTCCCCTGGGCCGCCGGGGTCGCCGTTGGAAAAACAGATTTATTTTACCTTGTACAAGTTGTCCAATGACCATGCAAGACTCGACTCAAACTGACGTCTCACACAGTCAAAGCTACTTCTAGTGTTACCATCTCTTTCAGGGCTAAGTTCAACACTTCTCACATCTGAGATCTTGCCTAGACGACCCGTAGTCGAGAGCATTCTTTCCTACCTCAACGACCCAGTCGTGAGCATTTTTTCTTTCTTTCTTGCCCTATCATTTCACTCACTCAAGAACAACAATCGAAATACTTTCCAAACTCAATGACTCAACCGTGGTCCGTGCCATAAAATACTAAGTCCGTGCATCGTGCCTCAAACCGACTTCTCATCTACGCGACGCTATCGCCCAAGTCATACTTTATATGACGGGCCTTGGGATCATGGGACTATTTAACCTGACAACCGCAGAATGAGCGGGACAACACTTGGAACGACTTAGGTCGACCGGCATAACTTTGCCTAACATACTCAAGCCTACAACTTAACGAGCAAAGGCCGCGTCAAGCCTTGCCTCGATAGAGCGTGCCGTGCACGCGTTCAACTTTGAACGACCAAGTCATTTGGGTGCCTAGACTTATGGCATAAGCTGTGCAACGCAACTTAACTCATGGGGCAAGCCAAGACTATGCCAACCTTGGACGACAGGACCGTGCATGCTTTATGAAGCATTCATGCGGGCGACGCCTATGACTTAGGCTATGTTCATAACTTCGCCGACTCAACCAACTTTCCTTCTCCCAAGCCACGGGACGAAGGATCGAGTGTCATTTTCAAAGCACGCCGTGCACCAACTCTAAGCCGACCGTTGGACCTTTCCATATTCTAACTCAATTCGACCTGTTGGGATTATTCCCTTTAGCTATGTGGATTCGTCTCTTTTATTATCAAGCCTACTTGTGTAAGTTGAAAACATGCGATTTATTATGTGAAGGCTAAGATGAGGCAAGTTCACCGAAACTACCCCACCTAAGCGAGCGGTCGCCTCGACCGAGTGATGTCTTCCAGCAGCCGTTGCAAGGCTAAGGCCGAACGCCGTTGGCGTTTCGATTCCTCCGATTGACTGAGCGGGACGGGACACTACATCATACACCACTCAGAAAAAGTTTCGTCCTCGAAACTAACTGAGTACACTTATCGACTTATCACTTTACTCAACATTCAAGAACTCTCGCATACAATTCTCCTATGCCTTACTCAATTCTGAGCCACGCTCGTGCTACCCTCAATCCTTTCTTCAAAACTTACGATCTCGAAATCCTCGATACTTCCTCGTTCCTCAAACCTTTTTTTTTTGAGTTCAACGTATCACTTAGTATGGATCGTGCACATATCTTAGGCGTCCCCAAAATACATGTATTTCAACCAAGCCTCGTGATAGCGAATCCCGCCATCACCACTCGAGTCGGATCGTGCACGCATTCAAGCGTCCTTGATATACATGCATGTCAACCGAGCCTCATGAGTGGTGCCTTCACCATTCCTATCGCTCCGCACCGGAACGTCTGCCTAACTGCTAGGCTATGTCTTTCCGTCAGTATTGGAATCATGGTTCCCAAACAACGATATCAACACTGACCCCATCCTAAGGTCAAACCAAGTTGATAATACGGAGTTTTCTACCCAAGCTCGCATCACTCCGATTTCTAAACATCGAGCATAGATTGCCTATGCACATCCCAACATTTGTCGCACGGGGTCCGAGTCGTTCAGCAAAGCCATCCTACGATAACTCACGTTCAACCAATCCTCGACATGAACATATCGCTCGTTTATCAAGCCGTTTCACATAGTCTATCTCTTCGCACACGTTCGACATAATCCACCAATCAATCCTCCTCAAGTTAAGCACGCTACGACACAATTCACCGCTAAATCATGATTCACATTCCATACTCCCAACGTCATTTATCACAATTCACGAAATCGATCACAAGGTCGTCCGACTTAACAATGCGTTGCGCCCCGATCCCACGCGAGTCAGATTATCCACGGTGGGCACGAATCACCATGCACGCTCCCGCGAGATAATCATTCTCATCGGGACGTAACTCTTGTTTTGTGTCCAGACCAATTCATTCTCGATGCGCGGATTGGACCTACTCAATCCTCAAGTTTCACTCATTCGCCAATCATAAGTCCTACAATCCTCGAGTCCACCTTCGCATCAAGCCAACAAGTCGAGACAATCAATGTTGCTGCGTCCTGATTTTCTGAGTTCGATCATTCCCGCGACATGAATCACCATGTCAGCGCTCACGCGGAACGATCGCCCCAAACCCGACGCAACGCATGGGCGAGGCTAGAGTTGCGCTCGCGCAAGACAAGATCGTCGACGTTGTGGTTTTCTGCGTAACCATCAAGACACAATCATTTTCATCCAACATTCATCTCGGTCAAAATCCTGAGTATTGCATCCAACCGAACAATAACACTTGCACGATCGTCATTTGCCGAGTCAGAGTACCCCCGAGTTATCGCATATCATCTTTGATACGCTTCAATACCATCGACGATATACGTAACTTGACGATCTTCGTTTGCAACGAATTCTGAGTCGTGCGAATGATGCTATCGTCCGACTGGATAATCTCCTCGACATTCAATTCAAGTTTGATCATTATCCCACGAATCATTCACAACATCAATTTCCTTAATCAATCGATCGACATCCCTGAGGCTATCGCATACACCACTCAGGGATGAAGTCATTCAACAAATCCTCAACTTATCATTCGAATCAAAATCCACTTCTTCAAATCCCGTTCGAACCATTCCTCGAATTCCAAGCACGCTCACCTATATCGCATCAACGTTATCGTCGCTCGATAATACCCCTATCGATAGTCATCTCACTTTACTCAATCGAGTTCAACTCATTTTTGTCCGACACAATTCAATTCCCGCACTTGACTTTTCTAAGGTCGACGCAACTTTGGTGTATATGCCCAGCCCGACTTAGCCAACCGTGCTTACGCGAACCATATTTGTTTTGTTGTCAAAAATTGTTCTCCTATATTTTGCAAAATAGATAGACTTATTGTATGGACATCTCGTGGGACAATTGAGAGAGAGCGCACCAACGACATCAACTTTGCGGATGCAATTTCAAAGTTTGCGGAAACGAGTTAAAGAATTCAATCGATAGTCCAAGGACGTAAAGCCGTGCCCTGATACCATTATGTCACGCCCCGCTCCCGTAGGAGCGATCGTCCTCGCTAAGGCGTGATGCCGCACGAGCCTAGATTGTGTCACGTCCCGACCCGGAATCACCCGAATCATCGTCCTCGCTGGGGCGTGATGCCGCACGAGCCTGGAGTTGTGCTCGTGCAAGGCAAGATGACAAGTTCTCAAATGGTTATCTTTTGAGTTGATATTCACAACGAAAGGAAAACAGAGTATACGAAACAAATCTCTTTATTGATCTTCGAAATCAGATTACAAAGGCTTTCGATAGCCTAAAAGAATTTGCCAGATTGGCTACAACACTCAGGTTCTCTCTTGCCCACAAAGGATTTCGCCGTTCCATACATCATGCCTTCTATATCTCGGCCGCATCAATCCTGTCGCGAGTCCGAGCGTCAAGCAATCGCACGCTTCAATACGCTTCGGCATTCCAAGCCTCAACGCGTTCAAGCAACGCTTCGCCGCGGGCAATCCATTCCCTGCACCCTGCATGAAGCTGGTGGGGGATCAGTACGTTCGTCCTCGCATGTACTGAAGCAAAGATCATCTTTCCAAACCGACATATTAATATTTATGTTGAATCATGCAACTTAGCTTATGATCTTGCTATGTTCTCCTTAGGGTCAATTTCATGGCATATTCGAAAGCGTAAAGCATAGCAAGCATGTTATTCAATTTGCATAAGTAAACAGACAAGCAATCTCTTGTTTGATTCGTGGCGCAACTTACAATATCGACGCACCCGCCCTTGCAACCGACGCAAGGTGAATACGCCTATCCGTTTTCCCTGTCATGTTATAAGTGCCCTCTATTCAGAATCCGTCCATGCAGGATATACGCATACCTTGCACTTCCAAACCCATCGCCCTTATCTATATGAAGGTCACTAGCTTTTCGGGCTAGAATGGACTTATTTCATCAAATCGAAACATAAGACGATGTTAACTCCGTGCGGTTGCTAACCAACATCGGAGGCCACCGAAATAATCGCAGCAAGTGGCTTATCACATTCACCAGAAGGTCGCTACCCTTCTAAATGAAGTGCACCAACAATATCGAAAACGAATCCCTCCTAGGCCGAACGGTCCCAGCGCCCTGGCGCGCCGCGTTCGAGGGAATACCCATGCACGGACTTTTATATCTTTAAGTCCATTTGACCATGCAACGAATCTTATCTTTCAAACAACCAAGCAAGTTCGCTTATCTCTATTTCAATTGGCACAACGCCTGAATGTCCTCAACGAACGCCCGAAGGCCGTGAACATTTCGAAGGGCACCATGCCGCATTATCATCTCGCATTTCTCCGTTAACTTTCTATGTTCTTACGTTTCATTCTTCGTTTCAATGTTTCAATGGCATCATGCCTCAACTCAATGCTCGTCAACCGAACACCTTTCGAGGCATTATGTCATATCCGACAGTTCTGCCACATTCATGCCACAACTGCATTCTCTCGCAACGAAGCCATCTTTTATTATCCCGTGCACGTAGGCACGTTTCGACCGTATTCCGATGTTCTATGACTTAGCATTCAATGTCCGTGGCTTGCGCACTAGGGCGCTCGCCTATTATCTTTCAATGTTCTAGCCGTTCTAACTCGTGCGCGAAGGCACGGTATGGTTCGTGCACTACGGCACTCGCCGAGTACAGTTATCCCATGTTCTTGCGGCTTGCGCACCGAGACGCTCGCCTTTGCGATATTCAATGTTCTGTAGCGACTCGTACAATTGTTGTACGATTCATTTCGATTGTTCTATCTTAGTGTTCGACACGCACTACGTTTATCTCGCTATCAAGCCACGCCCGTGGCATTGATAGGTTAACTCAGCATACAATGATATATTTGACTTATCGAATGAAGGAGTAAAAAGAAGTCAATCCTCCCACCTTGAGTCGATACGCCTTTCTCGTTTCGCCGAGCCGATGCGGCTAGATTTCATAATTTGTTGCACGGCCACTCGCCTGACTTAGCCATTCGAGCACTTCGTGTTTATTGAGTTTGTACGTCCGATTTGCCTTAGCGTGCCAACTCTTCCGTCCGTCGCAAGGCGACGATTTGCTTTCGCGGACCCCTTACTGAATAAGGCAAAAGATCGACCTCTAACATTTCAGCGTAAACGTATAGCCTGCACATGAAACCACTAAAATCATTACTTGCATCGATTTGGACTTGCGCCTTGGTCGATTCGATTTCTTAGAATCCTCGAGCCGTCTCAATGCACTTATCCTTCGAGGCAACGTGGCGCTTCGCATCGATTCACTCGATGCATTCTTTGGGACAAGGCAACTCTTCGCATCGACTTAGTTCGATGCATTGCTTGGGACAACTTAACACTTTGTATCGATTCGCATCGATACGTAATCGGGTCAATGCAACTCTTCGAGTCAACGACTCAGCATAATGCACCGTGCGGAGCGGGGCATTACAGATTGCGCTCGTGCAAGGCGGGTTCCATAACGGCCGATTTCAGCGGCTACGACGGGGTCGTCGCACAGAAGTCCCAAGCAGAGACATTGAATACTAGCAGCGGAATTTAGAACAAACACAAGTTATTCAAAGAAGCTCTTTATTGATATTGAAACAACGATTACATTGGGGGCGCAAGGCCAAGATTACAATCACTCAAGCTCACTCTTCTCACATTTTACAAGTTCACTCAGCTCTCTCTCATCTCTCAATTACAAGTCTAGATCCAGCGGAAGCTTCGGAAGGCGATGTCCATACATTATGTCCCGTATAAGTCTTTATTCCATGCGGCCGCACGCTTCGAATCGCCAAGGAACTCCGTGTCTCGACGCATCCAAGCGAGCTCCGCGCCACGAGCTTCTTCCTGTGCCTGCACATGGAAACTATGTGGGTGTCAGTACTCAACTGTACTGGTAGAATGAGCTCCTCGCCCACCCATACAAAATCCGCACGTTTGATTTACTTTGTGCAACATAGTCACTTCTTATCGATCGTCTTTCTAGTCTTGCCGTAGGATCAGTTTTATGACCGACGCCCTGCTTGTTTTGTGTCTTTAGACCATCCCGTGCTCGCAACATCAATGTTAACTCAACAACTTTAACCTATCAAGTCGTGTTTGCCTTACGGCCATAATCAGAGACGCAACTACGCGGTAGTACCCAATTTCCTTACGACCGTGCTACAAATCCTTTGGGTCGTGCCTCGCAACTATGTACGACTCAACCATATCGCCGCCTCGCGGCCCTTTCTACTTTGATCACCAACTGACCCATTCAAGACTTGTGAATCTTTGTGTCACTCAAACAACTTTGCCTTGCGGCGGTTTCCTGACTTAAACTCAAACAGCTCAACCATAACCATACAACTTATATGCCGACAACATAAGACTCGACGCCACATCTCGTGCCGAAGCACGACGCCTACGTTGCAGCCAAATCTTAGGCCCAACATTTTGTGTTCCAACTGTACACACACATTCAACTCAACTTCCTTGATATATTACACTCAATACTCGACTCAATCCAAAGGCATACACGCGGATCGCCGCCCATGCCGACTCATCTATATGAACTAGTCACTAGGGCCCAGCCCTATAATGGACTCCTTTTGAGCTTTTGATTAGACGGACGCTCCTTGTCAGCGCGAGTAGCTAGCTCCGCTGCAAGTCCCCGCCTAACCCGTGCGGTCATCCAGCACAGCTACGAATGTCTCCATCGCAACGGTTCCCCTGGGCCGCCGGGGTCGCCGTTGGAGAAACAGATTTATTTTACCTTGTACAAGTTGTCCAATGACCATGCAAGACTCGACTCAAACTGACGTCTCACACAGTCAAAGCTACTTCTAGTGTTACCATCTCTTTCAGGGCTAAGTTCAACACATCTCACATCTGAGATCTTGCCTCGACGACCCGTAGTCGCGAGCATTCTTCTTTCTTACCTCAACGACCCAGTCGTGAGCATTCTTTCTTTCTTTCTTGCCCTATCATTTCACTCACTCAAGAACAACAATCGAAATACTTTCCAAACTCAATGACTCAACCGTGGTCCGTGCCATAAAATACTAAGTTCGTGCATCGTGCCTCAAACTGACTTCTCATCTACGCGACGCTATCGCCCAAGTCATACTTTATATGACGGACCTTGGGATCATGGGACTATTTAACCTGACAACCGCAGAATGAGCGGGACAACACTTGGAATGACTTAGGTCGACCGGCATAACTTTGCCTAACTTACTCAAGCCTACAACTTAACGAGCAAAGGCCGCGTCAAGCCTTGCCTCGATGGAGCGTGCCGTGCACGCGTTCAACTTTGAACGACCAAGTCATTTGGGTGCCTAGACTTATGGCATAAGCTGTGCAACGCAACTTAACTCATGGGGCAAGCCAAGACTATGCCAAGCCTCGGACGACAGGACCGTGCATGTTTTATGAAGCATTCATGCGGACGACGCCTATGACTTAGGCTATTTTCATAACTTCGCCGACTCAACCAACTTTCTTCTCCCAAGCCACGGGACGAAGGATCGAGTGTCATTTTCAAAGCACGCCGTGCACCAACTCTAAGCCGACCGTTGGACCTTTCCATATTCTAACTCAATTCGACCTGTCGGGATTATTCCCTTTAGCTATGTGGATTCGTCTCTTTTATTATCAAGCCTACTTGTGAAAGTTGAAAACATGCGATTTATTATGTGAAGGCTAAGATGAGGCAAGTTCACCGAAACTACCCCACCTGAGCGAGCGGTCGCCTCGACCGAGCGATGTCTTCCAGCAGCCGTTGCAAGGCTAAGGCCGAACGCCGTTGGCGTTTCGATTCCTCCGATTGACTGAGCGGAACGGGACACTACATCATACACCACTCAGAAAAAGTTTCGTCCTCGAAACTAACTGAGTACACTTATCGACTTATCACTTTACTCAACATTCAAGAACTCTCGCACACAATTCTCCTATGCCTTACTCAATTCTGAGCCACGCTCGTGCTACCCTCAATCCTTTCTTCAAAACTTACGATCTCGAAATCCTCGATACTTCCTCGTTCCTTAAACCTGTTTTTTTAGTTCAACGTATCACTTAGTATGGATCGTGCACATATCTTAGGCGTCCCCAAAATACATGTATTTCAACCAAGCCTCGTGATAGCGAATCCCGCCATCACCACTCGAGTCGGATCGTGCACGCATTCAAGCGTCCTTGATATACATGCATGTCAACCGAGCCTCATGAGTGGTGCCTTCACCATTCCTATCGCTCCGCACCGGAACGTCTGCCTAACTGCTAGGCTATGTCTTTCCGTCAGTATTGGAATCATGGTTCCCAAACAACGATATCAACACTGACCCCATCCTAAGGTCAAACCAAGTTGATAATACGGAGTTTTCTACCCAAGCTCGCATCACTCCGATTTCTAAACATCGAGCATAGATTGCCTATGCACATCCCAACATTTGTCGCACGGGGTCCGAGTCGTTCAGCAAAGCCATCCTACGATAACTCACGTTCAACCAATCCTCGACATGAACATATCGCTCGTTTATCAAGCCGTTTCACATAGTCTATCTCTTCGCACACGTTCGACATAATCCACCAATCAATCCTTCTAAAGTTAAGCACGCTACGACACAATTCACCGCTAAATCATGATTCACATTCCATACTCCCAACGTCATTTATCACAATTCACGAAATCGATCACAAGGTCGTCCGACTTAACAATGCGTTGCGCCCCGATCCCACGCGAGTCAGATTATCCACGATGGGCACGAATCACCATGCACGCTCCCGCGAGATAATCATTCTCATCGGGACGTAACTCTTGTTTTGTGTCCAGACCAATTCATTCTCGATGCGCGGATTGGACCTACTCAATCCTCAAGTTTCACTCATTCGCCAATCATAAGTCCTACAATCCTCGAGTCCACCTTCGCATCAAGCCAACAAGTCGAGACAATCAACGTTGCTGCGTCATGATTTTCTGAGTTCGATCATTCCCGCGACATGAATCACCATGTCAGCGCTCACGCGGAACGATCGCCCCAAACCCGACGCAACGCATGGGCGAGGCTAGAGTTGCGCTCGCGCAAGACAAGATCGTCGACGTTGTGGTTTTCTGCGTAACCATCAAGACACAATCATTTTCATCCAACATTCATCTCGGTCAAAATCCTAAGTATTGCATCCAACCGAACAATAACACTTGCACGATCGTCATTTGCCGAGTCAGAGTACCCCCGAGTTATCGCATATCATCTTTGATACGCCTCAATACCATCGACGATATACGTAACTTGACGATCTTCGTTTGCAACGAATTCTGAGTCGTGCGAATGATGCTATCGTCCGACTGGATAATCTCCTCGACATTCAATTCAAGTTTGATCATTATCCCACGAATCATTCACAACATCAATTTCCTTAATCAATCGATCGACATCCCTGAGGCTATCGCATACACCACTCAGGGATGAAGTCATTCAACAAATCCTCAACTTACCATTCGAATCAATATCCACTTCTTCAAATCCCGTTCGAACCATTCCTCGAATTCCAAGCACGCTCACCTATATCGCATCAACGTTATCGTCGCTCGATAATACCCCTATCGATAGTCATCTCACTTTACTCAATCGAGTTCAACTCATTTTTGTCCGACACAATTCAATTCCCGCACTTAACTTTTCTAAGGTCGACGCAACTTTGGTGTATATGCCCAGCCCGACTTAGCCAACCGTGCTTACGCGAACCATATTTGTTTTGTTGTCAAAAATTGTTCTCCTATGTTTTGCAAAATAGATAGACTTATTGTATGGACATCTCGTGGGACAATTGAGAGAGAGCGCACCAACGACATCAACTTTGCGGATGCAATTTCAAAGTTTGCGGAAACGAGTTAAAGAATTCAATCGATAGTCCAAGGACGTAAAGCCGTGCCCTGATACCATTATGTCACGCCCCGCTCCCGTAGGAGCGATCGTCCTCGCTAAGGCGTGATGCCGCACGAGCCTAGATTGTGTCACGTCCCGACCCGGAATCACCCGAATCATCGTCCTCGCTGGGGCGTGATGCCGCACGAGCCTGGAGTTGTGCTCGTGCAAGGCAAGATGACAAGTTCTCAAATGGTTATCTTTTGAGTTGATATTCACAACGAAAAGAAAACAGAGTATACGAAACAAATCTCTTTATTGATCTTCGAAATCAGATTACAAAGGCTTTCGATAGCCTAAAAGAATTTGCCAGATTGGCTACAACACTCAGGTTCTCTCTTGCCCACAAAGGATTTCGCCGTTCCATACATCATGCCTTCTATATCTCGGCCGCATCAATCCTGTCGCGAGTCCGAGCGTCAAGCAATCGCACGCTTCAATACGCTTCGGCATTCCAAGCCTCAACGCGTTCAAGCAACGCTTCGCCGCGGGCAATCCATTCCCTGCACCCTGCATGAAGCTGGTGGGGGATCAGTACGTTCGTCCTCGCATGTACTGAAGCAAAGATCATCTTTCCAAACCGACATATTAATATTTATGTTGAATCATGCAACTTAGCTTATGATCTTGCTATGTTCTCCTTAGGGTCAATTTCATGGCATATTCGAAAGCGTAAAGCATAGCAAGCATGTTATTCAATTTGCATAAGTAAACAGACAAGCAATCTCTTGTTTGATTCGTGGCGCAACTTACAATATCGACGCACCCGCCCTTGCAACCGACGCAAGGTGAATACGCCTATCCGTTTTCCCTGTCATGTTATAAGTGCCCCCTATTCAGAATCCGTCCATGCAGGATATACGCATACCTTGCACTTCCAAACCCATCGCCCTTATCTATATGAAGGTCACTAGCTTTTCGGGCTAGAATGGACTTATTTCATCAAATCGAAACATAAGACGATGTTAACTCCGTGCGGTTGCTAACCAACATCGGAGGCCACCGAAATAATCGCAGCAAGTGGCTTATCACATTCACCAGAAGGTCGCTACCCTTCTAAATGAAGTGCACCAACAATATCGAAAACGAATCCCTCCTAGGCCGAACGGTCCCAGCGCCCTGGCGCGCCGCGTTCGAGGGAATACCCATGCACGGACTTTTATATCTTTAAGTCCATTTGACCATGCAACGAATCTTATCTTTCAAACAACCAAGCAAGTTCGCTTATCTCTATTTCAATTGGCACAACGCCTGAATGTCCTCAACGAACGTCCGAAGGCCGTGCACATTTCGAAGGGCACCATGCCGCATTATCATCTCGCATTTCTCCGTTAAACTTTCTATGTTCTTACGTTTCATTCTTCGTTTCAATGTTTCAATGGCATCATGCCTCAACTCAATGCTCGTCAACCGAACACCTTTCGAGGCATTATGTCATATCCGACAGTTCTGCCACATTCATGCCACAACTGCATTCTCTCGCAACGAAGCCATCTTTTATTATCCCGTGCACGTAGGCACGTTTCGACCGTATTCCGATGTTCTATGACTTAGCATTCAATGTCCGTGGCTTGCGCACTAGGGCGCTCGCCTATTATCTTTCAATGTTCTAGCCGTTCTAACTCGTGCGCGAAGGCACGGTATGGTTCGTGCACTACGGCACTCGCCGAGTACAGTTATCCCATGTTCTTGCGGCTTGCGCACCGAGGCGCTCGCCTTTGCGATATTCAATGTTCTGTAGCGACTCGTACAATTGTTGTACGATTCATTTCGATTGTTCTATCTTAGTGTTCGACACGCACTACGTTTATCTCGCTATCAAGCCACGCCCGTGGCATTGATAGGTTAACTCAGCATACAATGATATATTTGACTTATCGAATGAAGGAGTAAAAAGAAGTCAATCCTCCCACCTTGAGTCGATACGCCTTTCTCGTTTCGCCGAGCCGATGCGGCTAGATTTCATAATTTGTTGCACGGCCACTCGCCTGACTTAGCCATTCGAGCACTTCGTGTTTATTGAGTTTGTACGTCCGATTTGCCTTAGCGTGCCAACTCTTCCGTCCTTCGCAAGGCGACGATTTGCTTTCGCGGACCCCTTACTGAATAAGGCAAAAGATCGACCTCTAACATTTCAGCGTAAACGTATAGCCTGCACATGAAACCACTAAAATCATTACTTGCATCGATTTGGACTTGCGCCTTGGTCGATTCGATTTCTTAGAATCCTCGAGCCGTCTCAACGCACTTATCCTTCGAGGCAACGTGGCGCTTCGCATCGATTCACTCGATGCATTCTTTGGGACAAGGCAACTCTTCGCATCGACTTAGTTCGATGCATTGCTCGGGACAACTTAACACTTTGTATCGATTCGCATCGATACGTAATCGAGTCAATGCAACTCTTCGAGTCAACGACTCAGCATAATGCACCGTGCGGAGCGGGGCATTACAGATTGCGCTCGTGCAAAGCGGGTTCCATAACGGCCGATTTCAGCGGCTACGACGGGGTCGTCGCACAGAAGTCCCAAGCAGAGACATTGAATACTAGCAGCGGAATTTAGAACAAACACAAGTTATTCAAAGAAGCTCTTTATTGATATTGAAACAACGATTACATTGGGGGCGCAAGGCCAAGATTACAATCACCCAAGCTCACTCTTCTCACATTTTACAAGTTCACTCAGCTCTCTCTCATCTCTCAATTACAAGTCTAGATCCAGCGGAAGCTTCGGAAGGCGATGTCCATACATTATGTCCCGTATAAGTCTTTATTCCATGCGGCC
The DNA here is from genome assembly GCA_029216955.1 of Iris pallida. Classification (NCBI taxonomy): domain Eukaryota; kingdom Viridiplantae; phylum Streptophyta; class Magnoliopsida; order Asparagales; family Iridaceae; genus Iris; species Iris pallida. Next base: position 797,178 of record JANAVB010014852.1, on the reverse strand, counting down.
GCGCGCTTCGAATCGCCAAGGAACTCCGTGCCTCGACGCATCCAAGCGAGCTCCGCGCCACGAGCTTCGTCCTGTGCCTGCACATGGAAACTATGTGGGTGTCAGTACTCAACTGTACTGGTGGAATGAGCTCCTCGCCCACCCATACAAAACCCGCACGTTTGATTTACTTTGTGCAACATAGTCAATTCTTCGCGATTGTCTTTTTAGTCTTGCCTTAGGATCAGTTTAATGACCGACGCCCTGCTTGTTTTGTGTCTTTAGACCATCCCGTGCTCGCAACATCAATGTTAACTCAACAACGTTAACCTATCAAGTCGTGTTTGCCTTACGGCCATAATCAGATACGCAACTACGCGGTAGTACCCAATTTCCTTATGACCGTGCTACAAATCCTTTGGGTCGTGCCTCGCAACTATGTACGACTCAACCATATCGCCGCCTCGCGGCCCTTTCTACTTTGATCACCAACTGACCCATTCAAGACTTGTGAATCTTTGTGTCACTCAAACAACTTTGCCTTGCGGCGGTTTCCTGACTTAAACTCAAACAGCTCAACCATAACCATGCAACTTATATGCCGACAACATAAGACTCGACGCCACATCTCGTGCCGAAGCACGACGCCTACGTTGCAGCCAAATCTTAGGCCCAACATTTTGTGTTCCAACTGTACACACACATTCAACTCAACTTCCTTGATATATTACACTCAATACTCGACTCAATCCAAAGGCATACACGCGGATCGCCGCCCATGCCGACTCATCTATATGAACTAGTCACTAGGGCCCAGCCTTATAATGGACTCCTTTTGAACTTTTGATTAGACGGACGCTCCTTGTCAGCGCGAGTAGCTAGCTCCGCTGCAAGTCTCCGCCTAACCCGTGCGATCATCCAGCATAGCTACGAATGTCGCCATCGCAACGGTTCCCCTGGGCCGCCGGGGTCGTCGTTGGAGAAACAGATTTATTTTACCTTGTACAAGTTGTCCAATGACCATGCAAGACTCGACTCAAACTGACGTCTCACACAGTCAAAGCTACTTCTAGTGTTACCATCTCTTTCAGGGCTAAGTTCAACACATCTCACATCTGAGATCTTGCCTCTACGACCCGTAGTCGCGAGCATTCTTCTTTCTTACCGCAACGACCTAGTCGTGAGCATTCTTTCTTTCTTTCTTGCCCTATCATTTCACTCACTCAAGAACAAAAATCGAAATACTTTCCAAACTCAATGACTCAACCGTGGTCCGTGCCATAAAATACTAAGTCCGTGAATCGTGCCTCAAACCGACTTCTCATCTACGCGACGCTATCGCCCAAGTCATACTTTATATGACAGGCCTTGGGATCATGGGACTATTTAACCTGACAACCGCAGAATGAGCGGGACAACACTTGGAACGACTTAGGTCGACCGGCATAACTTTGCCTAACTTACTCAAGCCTACAACTTAACGAGCAAAGGCCGCGTCAAGCCATGCCTCGATGGAGCGTGCCGTGCACGCGTTCAACTTTGAACGACCAAGTCATTTGGGTGCCTAGACTTATGGCATAAGCTGTGCAACGCAACTTAACTCATGGGACAAGCCAAGACTGCCAAGCCTCGGACGACAGGAACGTGCATGCTTTGTGAAGCATTCATGCGGGCGACGCCTATGACTTAGGCTATGTTCATAACTTCACCGACTCAACCAACTTTCCTTCTCCCAAGCCACGGGACGAAGGATCGAGTGTCATTTTCAAAGCACGCCGTGCACCAACTCTAAGCCGACCGTTGGACCTTTCCATATTCTAACTCAATTCGACCTGTCGGGATTATTCCCTTTAGCTATGTGGATTCGTCTCTTTTATTATCAAGCCTACTTGTGCAAGTTGAAAACATGCGATTTATTATGTGAAGGCTAAGATGAGGCAAGTTCACCGAAACTACCCCACCTGAGCGAGCGGTCGTCTCGACCGAGCGATGTCTTCCAGCAGCCGTTGCAAGGCTAAGGCCGAACGTCGTTGACGTTTCGATTCCTCCGATTGACTGAGCGGGACGGGGCACTACATCATATACCACTCAGAAAAAAGTTTCGTCCTCGAAACTAACTGAGTACACTTATCGACTTATCACTTTACTCAACATTCAAGAACTCTCGCACACAATTCTCCTATGCCTTACTCAAATCCGAGCTACGCTCGTGCTACCCTCAATCCTTTCTTCAAAACTTACGATCTCAAAATCCTCGATACTTCCTCGTTCCTCAAACCTTTTTTTTTGAGTTCAACGTATCACTTAATATGGATCGTGCACATATCTTAGGCGTCCCCAAAATACATGCATTTCAACCAAGCCTCGTGATAGCGAATCCCGCCATCACCACTCGAGTCGGATCGTGCACGCATTCAAGCGTCCTTGATATACATGCATGTCAACCGAGCCTCATGAGTGGTGCCTTCACCATTCCTATCGCTCCGCACCGGAACGTCTGTCTAACTGCTAGGCTATGTCTTTCCGTCAGTATTGGAATCATAGTTCCCAAACAACGATATCAACACTGACCCCATCCTAAGGTCAAACCAAGTTGATAGTACGGGGTTTTCTACCCAAGCTCGCATCACTCCGATTTCTAAACATCGAGCATAGTTTGCCTATGCGCATCCCAACATTTGTCGCACGGGGTCCGAGTCGTTCAGCAAAGCCATCCTACGATAACTCACGTTCAACCAATCCTCGACATGAACATATCGCTCGTTTATCAAGACGTTTCACATAGTCTATCTCTTCGCACACGTTCGACATAATCCACCAATCAATCCTTCTCAAGTTAAGCACGCTACGACACAATTCACCGCTAAATCATGATTCACACTCCATACTCCCTACGTCATTTATCACAATTCACGAAATCGTTCACAAGGTCGTCCGACTTAACAATGCGTTGCGCCCCGATCTCACGCGAGTCAGATTATCCACGGTGGGCACGAATCACCATGCACGCTCCCGCGAGATAATCATTCTCAACGGGACGTAACTCTTGTTTTGTGTCCAGACCAATTCATTCTCGATGCGCGGATTGGACCTACTCAATCCTCAAGTTTCACTCATTCGCCAATCATAAGTCATACAATCCTCGAGTCCACCTTCGCATCAAGCCAACAAGTCGAGACAATCAACGTTGCTGCGTCCTGACTTTCTGAGTTCGATCATTCCCGCGACATGAATCACCATGTCAGCGCTCACGCGGAACGATCGTCCCAAACCCGACGCAACGCATGGGCGAGGCTAGAGTTGCGCTCGCGCAAGACAAGATCGTCGACGTTGTGGTTTTCTGCGTAACAATCAAGACAATCATTTTCATCCAACATTCATCTCGGTCAAAATCCTAAGTATTGCATCCAACCGAACAATAACACTTACACGATCGTCATTTGCCGAGTCAAAGTACCCCCGAGTTATCGCATATCATCTTTGATACGCCTCAATACCATCGACGATATACGTAACTTGACGATCTTCGTTTGCAACGAATTCTGAGTCGTGCGAATGATGCTATCGTCCGACTGGATAATCTCCTCGACATTCAATTCAAGTTTGGTCATTATCCCACGAATCATTCACAACATCAATTTCCTTAATCAATCGATCGACATCCCTGAGGCTATCGCATACACCACTCAGGGATGAAGTCATTCAACAAATCCTCAACTTATCATTCGAATCAAAATCCACTTCTTCAAATCCCGTACGAACCATTCCTCGAATTCCAAGCACGCTCATCTATATCGCATCAACGTTATCGTCGCTCGATAGTACCCCTATCGATAGTCATCTCACTTTACTCAATCGAGTTCAACTCATTTTTGTCCGACACAATTCAATTCCCGCACTCGACTTTTCTAAGGTCGACGCAACTTTGGTGTATATGCCCAGCCCGACTTAGCCAACCGTGCTTACGCGAACCATATTTTTGTTTTGTTGTCAAAAACTGTTCTCCTATGTCTTGCAAAATAGATAGACTTATTGTATGGACATCTCGTGGGACAATTGAGAGAGAGCGCACCAACGACATCAACTTTGCGGATGCAATTTCAGAGTTTGCGGAAACAACGAGTTAAAGAATTCAATCGATAGTCCAAGGACGTAAAGCCGTGCCCTTATACCATTATGTCACGCCCCGCTCCCGTAGGAGCGATCGTCCTCGCTAAGGCGTGATGCCGCACGAGCCTAGATTGCGCTCGTACAAGGCGGGTTCCATAACGGCCGATTTCAGCGGCTGCGACAGAGTCGTCGCACAGAAGTCCCAAGCAGAGACATTGAATACTAGCAGCGGAATTTAGAACAAACACAAGTTATTCAAAAGAAGCTCTTTATTGATATTGAAACAACGATTACATTGGGGACGCAAGGCCAAGATTACAATCACTCAAGCTCACTCTTTTCACATTTTACAAGTTCACTCAGCTCTCTCTCATCTCTCAATTACAAGTCTAGATCCAGCGGAAGCTTCGGAAGGCGATGTCCATACATTATGTCCCGTATAAGTCTTTATTCCATGCTGTTGCGCGCTTCGAATCGCCAAGGAACTCCGTGCCTCGACGCATCCAAGCGAGCTCCGCGCCACGAGCTTCTTCCTGTGCCTGCACATGGAAACTATGTGGGTGTCAGCACTCAACTGTACTGGTGGAATGAGCTCCTCGCCCACCCATACAAAATCCGCACGTTTGATTTACTTTGTGCAACAAAGTCACTTCTTATCGATACTCAAACTGACGTCTCACACAGTCAAAGCTACTTCTAGTGTTACCATCTCTTTCAGGGCTAAGTTCAACACATCTCACATCTGAGATCTTGCCTCGACGACCCGTAGTCGCGAGCATTCTTCTTTCTTACCTCAACGACCCAGCCGTGAGCATTCTTTCTTTCTTTCTTGCCCTATCATTTCACTCACTCAAGAACAATCGAAATACTTTCCAAACTCAATGACTCAACCGTGGTCCGTGCCATAAAATACTAAGTCCGTGCATCGTGCCTCAAACCGACTTCTCATCCACGCGACGCTATCGCCCAAGTCATACTTTATATGACGGGCCTTGGGATCATGGGACTATTTAACCTGACAACCGCAGAATGAGCGGGACAACACTTGGAATGACTTAGGTCGACCGGCATAACCTTGCCTAACTTACTCAAGCCTACAACTTAACGAGCAAAGGCCGCGTCAAGCCTTGCCTCGATAGAGCGTGCCGTGCACGCGTTCAACTTTGAACGACCAAGTCATTTGGGTGCCTAGACTTATGGCATAAGCTGTGCAGCGCAACATAACTCATGGGGCAAGCCAAGACTATGCCAACCCTCGGACGACAGGACTGTGCATGCTTTATGAAGCATTCATGCGGGCGACGCCTATGACTTAGGCTATGTTCATAACTTCGCCGACTCAACCAACTTTCCTTCTCCCAAGCCACGGGACGAAGGATCGAGTGTCATTTTCAAAGCACGCCGTGTACCAACTCTAAGCCGACCGTTGGACCTTTCCATATTCTAACTCAATTCGACCCGTCGGGATTATTCCCTTTAGCTATGTGGATTCGTCTCTTTTATTATCAAGCATGCTTGTGCAAGTTGAAAACATGCGATTTACTATGTGAAGGCTAAGATGAGGCAAGTTCACCGAAACTACCCCACCTGAGCGAGCGGTCGCCTCGACCGAGCGATGTCTTCCAGCAGCCGTTGCAAGGCTAAGGCCGAACGCCGTTGGCGTTTCGATTCCTCCGATTAACTGAGCGGGACGGGACACTACATCATACACCACTCAGAAAAAGTTTCGTCCTCGAAACTAACTGAGTACACTTATCGACTTATCACTTTACTCAACATTCAAGAACTCTCGCACACAATTCTCCTATGCCTTACTCAATTCCGAGCCACGCTCGTGCTGCCCTCAATCCTTTCTTCAAAACTTACGATCTCAAAATCCTCGATACTTCCTCGTTCCTCAAACCTTTTTTTTTGAGTTCAACGTATCATTAGTATGGATCGTGCACATATCTTAGGCGTCCCCAAAATACATGCATTTCAACCAAGCCTCGTGATAGCGAATCCTGCCATCACCACTCGAGTCGGATCGTGCACGCATTCAAGCGTCCTTGATATACATGCATGTCAACCGAGCCTCATGAGTGGTGCCTTCACCATTCCTATCGCTCCGCACCGGAACGTCTGCCTAACTACTTGTCTTTCCGTCAGTATTGGAATCATAGTTCCCAAACAACGATATCAACACTAACCCCATCCTAAGGTCAAACCAAGTTGATAGTACGGGATTTTCTACCCAAGCTCGCATCACTCCGATTTCTAAACATCGAGCATAGATTGCTTATGCACATCCCAACATTTGTTGCACGGGGTCCGAGTCGTTCAGCAAAGCCATCCTACAATAACTCACGTTCAACCAATCCTCGACATGAACATATCGCTCGTTTATCAAGCCGTTTCACATAGTCTATCTCTTCGCACACGTTCGACATAATCCACCAATCAATCCTTCTCAAGTTAAGCACGCTACGACACAATTCACCGCTAAATCATGATTCCAATTCCATACACCCTACGTCATTTATCACAATTCACGAAATCGTTCACAAGGTCGTCCGACTTGACAATACGTTGCGCCCCGATCTCACGCGAGTCAGATTATCCACGGTTGGCACGAATCACCGTGCACGCTCCCGCGAGATAATCATTCTCATCGGGACGTAACTCTTGTTTTGTGTCCAGACCAATTCATTCTCGATGCGCGGATTGGACCTATTCAATCCTCAAGTTTCACTCATTCGCCAATCATAAGTCCTACAATCCTCGAGTCCACCTTCGCATCAAGCCAACAAGTCGAGACAATCAACGTTGCTGCGTCCTGACTTTCTGAGTTCGATCATTCCCGCGACATGAATCACCATGTCAGCGCTCACGCGGAACGATCGCCCCAAACCCGACGCAACGCATGGGCGAGGCTAGAGTTGCGCTCGCGCAAGACAAGATCGTCGACGTTGTGGTTTTCTGCGTAACCATCAAGACACAATCATTTTCATCCAACATTCATCTCGATCAAAATCCTAAGTATTGCATCCAACCGAACAATAACACTTGCACGATCGTCATTTGCCGAGTCAGAGTACCCCCCGAGTTATCGCATATCATCTTTGATACGCCTCAATACCATCGACGATATACGTAACTTGACGATCTTCGTTTGCAACGAATTCTGAGTCGTGCGAATGATGCTATCGTCCGACTGGATAATCTCCTCGACATTCAATTCAAGTTTGATCATTATCCCACGAATCATTCACAACATCAATTTCCTTAATCAATCGATCGACATCCCTGAGGCTATCGCATACACCACTCAGGGATGAAGTCATTCAACAAATCCTCAACTTATCGTTCGAATCAAAATCCACTTCTTCAAATCCCGTTCGAACCATTCCTCGAATTCCAAGCACGCTCATCTATATCGCATCAGCGTTATCGTCGCTCGATAGTACCCCTATCGATAGTCATCTCACTTTACTCAATCGAGTTCAACTCATTTTTGTCCGACACAATTCAATTCCCGCACTCGACTTTTCTAAGTCGACGCAACTTTGGTGTATATGCCCAGCCCGACTTAGCCAATCGTGCTTACGCGAACCATATTTTTGTTTTGTTGTCAAAAACTGTTCTCCTATGTTTTGCAAAATAGATAGACTTATTGTATGGACATGTCGTGGGACAATTGAGAGAGAGCGCACCAACGACATCAACTTTGCGGATGCAATTTCAAAGTTTGCGGAAACAACGAGTTAAAGAATTCAATCGATAGTCCAAGGACGTAAAGTCGTGCCCTGATACCATTATGTCACGCCCCGCTCCCGTAGGAGCGATCGTCCTCGCTAAGGCGTGATGCCGCACGAGCCTAGATTGCGCTCGTGCAAGGCGGGTTCCATAACGGCCGATTTCAGCGGCTGCGACGGGGTCGTCGCACAGAAGTCCCAAGCAGAGACATTGAATACTAGCAGCGGAATTTAGAACAAACACAAGTTATTCAAAGAAGCTCTTTATTGATATTGAAACAACGATTACATTGGGGGCGCAAGGCCAAGATTACAATCACTCAAGCTCACTCTTCTCACATTTTACAAGTTCACTCAGCTCTCTCTCATCTCTCAATTACAAGTCTCCAGCGAAAGCTTCGGAAGGCGATGTCCATACATTATGTCCCGTATAAGTCTTTATTCCATGCGGCCGCGCGCTTCGAATCACCAAGGAACTCCGTGTCTCAACGCATCCAAGCGAGCTCCGCGCCACGGGCTTCTTCCTGTGCCTGCACATGGAAACTATGTGGGTGTCAGTACTCAACTGTGCTGGTGGAATGAGCTCCTCGCCCACCCATACAAAACTCGTACGTTTGATTTACTTTGTGCAACATAGTCACTTCTTATCGATTGTCTTTCTAGACTTGCCTTAGGATCAGTTTTATGATCGACGCCCTGCTTGTTTTGTGTCTTTAGACCATCCCGTGCTCGCAACATCAATGTTAACTCAACAACGTTAACCTATCAAGTCGTGTTTGCCTTACGGCCATAATCAGAGACGCAACTACGCGGTAGTACCCAATTTCCTTATGACCGTGCTACAAATCATTTGTGTCGTGCCTCGCAACTATGTGCGACTCAACCATATCGCCGCCTCGCGGCCCTTTCTACTTTGATCACCAACTGACCCATTCAAGACTTGTGAATCTTTGTGTCACTCAAACAACTTTGCCTTGCGGCGGTTTCTTGACTTAAACTCAAACAGCTCAACCATAACCATGCAACTTATATGCCGACAACATAAGACTCGACGCCACATCTCGTGCCGAAGCACGACGCCTACGTTGCAGCCAAATCTTAGGCCCAACATTTTGTGTTCCAACTGTACACACATTCAACTCAACTTCCTTGATATATTACACTCAATACTCGACTCAATCCAAAGGCATACACGCAGATCACCGTCCATGCCGACTCATCTATATGAACTAGTCACTAGGGCCCAGCCCTATAATGGACTCCTTTTGAGCTTTTGATTAGACGGACGCTCCTTGTCAGCGCGAGTAGCTCGCTCCGCTGCAAGTCCCCGCCTAACCCGTGCGGTCATCCAGCACAGCTACGAATGTCTCCATCGCAACGGTTCCCCTGGGCCACCGGGGTCGCCGTTGGAGAAACAGATTTATTTTACCTTGTACAAGTTGTCCAATGACCATGTAAGACTCGACTCAAACTGACGTCTCACACAGTCAAAGCTACTTCTAGTGTTACCATCTCTTTCAGGGCTAAGTTCAACACATCTCACATCTGAGATCTTGCCTCGACGACCCGTAGTCGCGAGCATTCTTCTTTCTTACCTCAACGACCCAGTCGTGAGCATTCTTTCTTTCTTTCTTGCCCTATCATTTCACTCACTCAAGAACAACAATCGAAATACTTTCCAAACTCAATGACTCAACCGTGGTCCGTGCCATAAAATACTAAGTCCGTGCATCGTGCCTCAAACCGACTTCTCATCTACGCGACGCTATCGCCCAAGTCATACTTTATATGACGGGCCTTGGGATCATGGGACTATTTAACCTGACAACCGCAGAATGAGCAGGACAACACTTGGAACGACTTAGGTCGACCGGCATAACTTTGCCTAACTTACTCAAGCCTACAACTTAACGAGCAAAGGCCGGGTCAAGCCTTGCCTCGATAGAGCGTGCCGTGCACGCGTTCAACTTTGAACGACCAAGTCATTTGGGTGCCTAGACTTATGGCATAAGCTGTGCAACGCAACTTAACTCATGGGGCAAGCCAAGACTATGCCAACCCTCGGACGACAGGACCGTCATGCTTTATGAAGCATTCATGCGGGCGACGCCTATGACTTAGGCTATGTTCATAACTTCGCCGACTCAACCAACTTTCCTTCTCCCAAGCCACGGGACGAAGGATCGAGTGTCATTTTCAAAGCACGTCGTGCACCAACTCTAAGCCGACCGTTGGACCTTTCCATATTCTAACTCAATTCGACCTGTCGGGATTATTCCCTTTAGCTATGTGGATTCGTCTCTTTTATTATCAAGCCTACTTGTGCAAGTTGAAAACATGCGATTTATTATGTGAAGGCTAAGATGAGGCAAGTTCACTGAAACTACCCCACCTGAGCGAGCGGTCGCCTCGACCGAGCGATGTCTTCCAGCAGCCGTTGCAAGGCTAAGGCCGAACGCCGTTGGCGTTTCGATTCCTCCGATTGACTGAACGGGACGGGACACTACATCATACACCACTCAGAAAAAGTTTCGTCCTCGAAACTAACTGAGTACACTTATCGACTTGTCACTTTACTCAACATTCAAGAACTCTCGCACACAATTCTCCTATGCCTTACTCAATTCCGAGCCACGCTCGTGCTACCCTCAATCCTTTCTTCAAAACTTACGATCTCAAAATCCTCGATACTTCCTCGTTCCTCAAACCTTTTTTTTTGAGTTCAACGTATCACTTAGTATGGATCGTGCACATATCTTAGGCGTCCCCAAAATACATGCATTTCAACCAAGCCTCGTGATAGCGAATCCCGCCATCACCACTCGAGTCGGATTGTGCACGCATTCAACCGTCCTTGATATACATGCATGTCAACCGAGCCTCATGAGTGGTGCCTTCACCATTCCTATCGCTCCGCACCGGAACGTCTGCCTAACTGCTAGGCTATGTCTTTCCGTCAGTATTGGAATCATAGTTCCCAAACAACGATATCAACACTGACCCCATCCTAAGGTCAAACCAAGTTGATAGTACGGGGTTTTCTACCCAAGCTCGCATCACTCCGATTTCTAAACATCGAGCATAGATTGCCTATGCACATCCCAACATTTGTCGCACGGGGTCCGAGTCGTTCAGCAAAGCCATCCTATGATAACTCACGTTCAACCAATCCTCGACATGAACATATCGCTCGTTTATCAAGCCGTTTCACATAGTCTATCTCTTCGCACACGTTCGACATAATCCACCAATCAATCCTTCTCAAGTTAAGCACGCTACGACACAATTCACCGCTAAATCATGATTCACATTCCATACTCCCTACGTCATTTATCACAATTCACGAAATCGTTCACAAGGTCGTCCGACTTGACAATGCGTTGCGCCCCGATCTCACGCGAGTCAGATTATCCACGGTTGGCACGAATCACCACGCACGCTCCCGCGAGATAATCATTCTCATCGGGACGTAACTCTTGTTTTGTGTCCAGACCAATTCATTCTCGATGCGCGGATTGGACCTACTCAATCCTCAAGTTTCACTCATTCGCCAATCATAAGTCCTACAATCCTCGAGTCCACCTTCGCATCAAGCCAACAAGTCGAGACAATCAACGTTGCTGCGTCCTGATTTTCTGAGTTCGATCATTCCCGCGACATGAATCACCATGTCAGCGCTCACGCGGAACGATCGCCCCAAACCCGACACAACGCAAGGGCCAGGCTAGAGTTGCGCTCGCGCAAGACAAGATCGTCGACGTTGTGGTTTTCTGCGTAACCATCAAGATAATCATTTTCATCCAACATTCATCTCGGTCAAAATCCTAAGTATTGCATCCAACCGAACAAATAACACTTGCACGATCGTCATTTGCCGAGTCAAAGTATCCACGAGTTATCGCATATCATCTTTGATACGCCTCAATACCATCGACGATATACGTAACTTGACGATCTTCGTTTGCAACGAATTCTGAGTCGTGCGAATGATGCTATCGTCCGACTGGATAATCTCCTCGACATTCAATTCAAGTTTGATCATTATCCCACGAATCATTCACAACATCAATTTCCTTAATCAATCGATCGACATCCCTGAGGCTATCGCATACACCACTAAGGGATGAAGTCATTCAACAAATCATCAACTTATCATTCGAATCAAAATCCACATTTTCAAATCTCGTTCGAACCCTCGAATTCCAAGCACGCTTATCTATATCGCATCAACGTTATCGTCGCTTGATAGTACCCCTATCGATAGTCATCTCACTTTACTCAATCGAGTTCAACTCATTTTTGTCCGACACAATTCAATTCCCGCATTCGACTTTTCTAAGGTCGACGCAACTTTGGTGTATATGCCCAGCCCGACTTAAAAACCGTGCTTACGCGAAACATATTTTTGTTTTGTTGTCAAAAAATGTTCTCCTATGTTTTGCAAAATAGATAGACTTATTGTATGGACATCTCGTGGGACAATTGAGAGAGAGTGCACCAACGACATCAACTTTACGGATGCAATTTCAGAGTTTGCGGAAACAACGAGTTAAAGAATTCAATCGATAGTCCAAGGACGTAAAGCCATGCCCTGATACCATAATGTCACGTCCCGCTCCCGTAGGAGCGATCGTCCTCGCTAAGGCGTGATGCCGCACGAGCCTAGATTGCGCTCGTGCAAGGCGGGTTCCATAACGGCCGATTTCAGCGGCTGCGACGGGGTCGTCGCACAGAAGTCCCAAGCAGAGACATTGAATACTAGCAGCGGAATTTAGAACAAACACAAGTTATTCAAAGAAGCTCTTTATTGATATTGAAACAACGATTACATTGGGGGCGCAAGGCCAAGATTACAATCACTCAAGCTCACTCTTCTCACATTTTACAAGTTCACTCAGCTCTCTCTCATCTCTCAATTACAAGTCTAGATCCAGCGGAAGCTTCGGAAGGCGATGTCCATACATTATGTCCCGTATAAGTCTTTATTCCATGCGGCCGCGCGCTTCGAATCGCCAAGGAACTCCATGCCTCGACGCATCCAAGCGAGCTCCGCGCCACGAGCTTCTTCTTGTGCCTGCACATGGAAACTATGTGGGTGTCAGTACTCAACTGTACTGATGGAATGAGCTCCTCGCCCACCCATACAAAACCCGTACGTTTGATTTACTTTGTGCAACAGTCACTTCTTATCGATTGTCTTTCTAGTCTTGCCTTAGGATCAGTTTTATGACCGACGCCCTGCTTGTTTTGTGTCTTTAGACCATCCCGTGCTTGCAACATCAATGTTAACTCAACAACGTTAACCTATCAAGTCGTGTTTGCCTTACGGCCATAATCAGAGACGCAACTACGCGGTAGTACCCAATTTCCTTATGACCGTGCTACAAATCCTTTGTGTCGTGCCTCGCAACTATGTACGACTCAATCATATCGCCGCCTCGCGGCCCTTTCTACTTTGATCACCAACTGACCCATTCAAGACTTGTGAATCTTTGTGTCACTCAAACAACTTTGCCTTGCGGCGGTTTCCTGACTTAAACTCAAACAGCTCAACCATAACCATGCAACTTATATGCCGACAACATAAGACTCGACGCCACATCTCGTGCCGAAGCACGACGCCTACGTTGCAGCCAAATCTTAGGCCCAACATTTTGTGTTTCAACTGTACACACACATTCAACTCAACTTCCTTGATATATTACACTCAATACTCGACTCAATCCAAAGGCATACACGCGGATCGCCGCCCATGCCGACTCATCTATATGAACTAGTCACTAGGGCCCAGCCCTATAATGGACTCTTTTTGAGCTTTTGATTAGACGGACGCTCCTTGTCAGCGCGAGTAGCTAGCTCCGCTGCAAGTCCTCGCCTAACCCGTGCGGTCATCCAGCACAGCTACGAATGTCTCCATCGCAACGGTTCCCCTGGGCCGCCGGGGTCGTCGTTGGAGAAACAGATTTATTTTACCTTGTACAAGTTGTCCAATGACCATGCAAGACTCGACTCAAACTGACGTCTCACACAGTCAAAGCTACTTCTAGTGTTACCATCTCTTTCAGGGCTAAGTTCAACACATCTCACATCTGAGATCTTGCCTCGACGACCCGTAGTCGCGAGCATTCTTCTTTCTTACCTCAACGACCCAGTCGTGAGCATTCTTTCTTTCTTTCTTGCCCTATCATTTCACTCACTCAAGAACAACAATCGAAATACTTTCCAAACTCAATGACTCAACCGTGGTCCGTGCCATAAAATACTAAGTTCGTGCATCGTGCCTCAAACTGACTTCTCATCTACGCGACGCTATCGCCCAAGTCATACTTTATATGACGGGCCTTGGGATCATGGGACTATTTAACCTGACAACCGCAGAATGAGCGGGACAACACTTGGAATGACTTAGGTCGACCGGCATAACTTTGCCTAACTTACTCAAGCCTACAACTTAACGAGCAAAGGCCGCGTCAAGCCTTGCCTCGATGGAGCGTGCCGTGCACGCGTTCAACTTTGAACGACCAAGTCATTTGGGTGCCTAGACTTATGGCATAAGCTGTGCAACGCAACTTAACTCATGGGGCAAGCCAAGACTATGCCAAGCCTCGGACGACAGGACCGTGCATGTTTTATGAAGCATTCATGCGGGCGACGCCTATGACTTAGGCTATGTTCATAACTTCGCCGACTCAACCAACTTTCTTCTCCCAAGCCACGGGACGAAGGATCGAGTGTCATTTTCAAAGCACGCCGTGCACCAACTCTAAGCCGACCGTTGGACCTTTCCATATTCTAACTCAATTCGACCTGTCGGGATTATTCCCTTTAGCTATGTGGATTCGTCTCTTTTATTATCAAGCCTACTTGTGAAAGTTGAAAACATGCGATTTATTATGTGAATGCAAGATGAGGCAAGTTCACCGAAACTACCCCACCTGAGCGAGCGGTCGCCTCGACCGAGCGATGTCTTCCAGCAGCCGTTGCAAGGCTAAGGCCGAACGCCGTTGGCGTTTCGATTCCTCCGATTGACTGAGCGGGACGGGACACTACATCATACACCACTCAGAAAAAGTTTCGTCCTCGAAACTAACTGAGTACACTTATCGACTTATCACTTTACTCAGCATTCAAGAACTCTCGCACACAATTCTCCTATGCCTTACTCAAATCCGAGCCACGCTCGTGCTACCCTCAATCCTTTCTTCAAAACTTACGATCTCAAAATCCTCGATACTTCCTCGTTCCTCAAACTTTTTTTTTTGAGTTCAACGTATCACTTAGTATGAATCGTGCACATATCTTAGGCGTCCCCAAAATACAAGCATTTCAACCAAGCCCTCGTGATAGCGAATCCCGCCATCACCACTCGAGTCGGATCGTGCACGCATTCAAGCGTCCTTGATATACATGCATGTCAACCGAGCCTCATGAGTGGTGCCTTCACCATTCCTATCGCTCCGCACCGGAACGTCTGCCTAACTGCTAGGCTATGTCTTTCCGTCAGTATTGGAATCATAGTTCCCAAACAACGATATCAACACTGACCCCATCCTAAAGTCAAACCAAGTTGATAGTACGGGGTTTTCTACCCAAGCTCGCATCACTCCGATTTCTAAACATCGAGCATAGATTGCCTATGTACATCCCAACATTTGTCGCACGGGGTCCGAGTCGTTCAGCAAAGCCATCCTACGATAACTCACGTTCAACCAATCCTCGACATGAACATATCGCTCGTTTATCAAGCCGTTTCACATAGTCTATCTCTTCGCACACGTTCGACATAATCCACCAATCAATCCTTCTCAAGTTAAGCACGCTACGACACAATTCACCGCTAAATCATGATTCACATTCCATACTCCCTACGTCATTTATCCCAATTCACGAAATCGTTCACAAGGTCGTCCGACGTGACAATGCGTTGCGCCCCGATCTCACGCGAGTCAGATTATCCACGGTTGGCACGAATCACCACGCACGCTCCCGCGAGATAATCATTCTCATCGGGACGTAACTCTTGTTTTGTGTCCAGACCAATTCATTCTCGATGCGCGGATTGGACCTACTCAATCCTCAAGTTTCACTCATTCGCCAATCATAAGTCCTACAATCCTCGAGTCCACCTTCGCATCAAGCCAACAAGTCGAGACAATCAACGTTGCTGCGTCCTGATTTTCTCAGTTCGATGATTCCCGCGACATGAATCACCATGTCAGCGCTCACGCGAAACGATCGCCCCAAACCCGACGCAACGCATGGACGAGGCTAGAGTTGCGCTCGCGCAAGACAAGATCGTCGACGTTGTGGTTTTCTGCGTAACCATCAAGACAATCATTTTCATCCAACATTCATCTCGGTCAAAATCCTAAGTATTGCATCCAACCGAACAATAACACTTGCACGATCGTCATTTGCCGAGTCAAAGTACCCCCGAGTTATCGCATATCATCTTTGATACGCCTCAATACCATCGACGATATACGTAACTTGACGATTTTCGTTTGCAACGAATTCTGAGTCGTGCGAATGATGCTATCGTCCGACTGGATAATCTCCTCGACATTCAATTCAAGTTTGATCATTATCCCACGAATCATTCACAACATCAATTTCCTTAATCAATCGATCGACATCCCTGAGGCTATCGCATACACCACTCAGGGATGAAGTCATTCAACAAATCCTCAACTTATCATTCGAATCAAAATCCACTTCTTCAAATCTCGTTCGAACCATTCCTCGAATTCCAAGCACGCTCATCTATATCGCATCAACGTTATCGTCGCTCGATAGTACCCCTATCGATAGTCATCTCACTTTACTCAATCGAGTTCAACTCATTTTTGTCCGACACAATTCAATTCCCGCACTCGACTTTTCTAAGGTCGACGCAACTTTGGTGTATATGCCCAGCCAGACTTAGCCAACTGTGCTTACGCGAACCATATTTTTGTTTTGTTGTCAAAAATTGTTCTCCTATGTTTTGCAAAATAGATAGACTTATTGTATGGACATCTCGTGGGACAATTGAGACAGAGCGCACCAACGACATCAACTTTGCGGATACAATTTCAAAGTTTGCGGAAACAACGAGTTAAAGAATTCAATCGATAGTCCAAGGACGTAAAGCCGTGCTCTGATTCCATTATGTCACGTCCCGCTCCCGTAGGAGCGATCGTCCTCGCTAAGGCGTGATGCCGCACGAGCCTAGATTGCGCTCGTGCAAGGCGGGTTCCATAACGGCCGATTTCAACGGCTGCGACGGGGTCGCCGCACAGAAGTCCCAAGCAGAGACATTGAATACTAGCAGTAGAATTTAGAACAAACACAAGTTATTCAAAGAATCTCTTTATTGATATTGAAACAACGATTACATTGGGGGCGCAAGGCCAAGATTACAATCACTCAAGCTCACTCTTCTCACATTTTACAAGTTCACTCAGCTCTCTCTCATCTCTCAATTACAAGTCTAGATCCAGCGGAAGCTTCGGAAGGCGATGTCCATACATTATGTCCCGTATAAGTCTTTATTCCATGCGGCCGCGCGCTTTGAATCGCCAAGGAACTCCGTGCCTCGACGCATCCAAGCGAGCTCCGCGCCACGAGCTTCTTCCTGTGCCTGCACATGGAAACTATGTGGGTGTCAGTACTCAACTGTACTGGTAGAATGAGCTCCTCGCCCACCCATACAAAACCCGCACGTTTGATTTACTTTGTGCAACATAGTCACTTATTATCGATTGTCTTTCTAGTCTTGCCTTAGGATCAGTTTTATGACCTACGTCCTGCTTGTTTTGTGTCTTTAGACCATCCCGTGCTCGCAACATCAATGTTAACTCAACAACGTTAACCTATCAAGTCGTGTTTGCCTTACGGCCATAATCAGAAACGCAACTACGCGGTAGTACACAATTTCCTTATGACCGTGCTACAAATCCATTGTGTCGTGCCTCGCAACTATGTACGACTCAACCATATCGTCGCCTCACGGCCCTTTCTACTTTGATCACCAACTGACCTATTCAAGACTTGTGAATCTTTGTGTCACTCAAACAACTTTGCCTTGCGGCGGTTTCCTGACTTAAACTCAAACAGCTCAACCATAACCATGCAACTTATATGCCGACAACATAAGACTCGACTCCACGTCTCGTGCCGAAGCACGATGCCTACGTTGCAGCCAAATCTTAGGCCCAACATTTTGTGTTCCAACTGTACACACACATTCAACTCAACTTCCTTGATATATTACACTCAATACTCGACTCAATCCAAAGGCATACACGCGAATCGCCGCCCATGCCGACTCATCTATATGAACTAGTCACTAGGGCACAGCCCTATAATGGACTCATTTTGAGCTTTTGATTAGACGGACGCTCCTTGTCAGCGCGAGTAGCTAGCTCCGTTGCAAGTCCCCGCCTAACCCGTGCGGTCATCCAGCACAGCTACGAATGTCTCCATCGCAACGGTTCCCCTGGGCCGCCGGGGTCGCCGTTGGAGAAACAGATTTATTTTACCTTGTACAAGTTGTCCAATGACCATGCAAGACTCGACTCAAACTGACGTCTCACACAGTCAAAGCTACTTCTAGTGTTACCATCTCTTTCAGGGCTAAGTTCAACACATCTCACATCTGAGATCTTGCCTCGACGACCCGTAGTCGCGAGCATTCTTCTTTCTTACCTCAACGACCCGGTCGTGAGCATTCTTTCTTTCTTTCTTGCCCTATCATTTCACTCACTCAAGAACAACAATCGAAATATTTTCCAAACTCAATGACTCAACCGTGGTCCGTGCCATAAAATACTAAGTCCGTGCATCGTGCCTCAAACCGACTTCTCATCTACGCGACGCTATCGCCCAAGTCATACTTTATATGACGGGCCTTGGGATCATGGGACTATTTAACCTGACAACCGCAGAATGAGCGGGACAACACTTGGAACGTCTTAGGTCGACCGGCATAACTTTGCCTAACTTACTCAAGCCTACAACTTAACGAGCAAAGGCCGCATCAAGCCTTGCCTCGATGGAGCGTGTCGTGCACGCGTTCAACTTTGAACGACCAAGTCATTTGGGTGCCTAGACTTATGGCATAAGCTGTGCAACGCAACTTAACTCATGGGACAAGCCAAGACTATGCCAAGCCTCGGACGACAGGACCGTGCATGCTTTATGAAGCATTCATGCGGACGACGCCTATGACTTAGGCTATGTTCATAACTTCGCCGACTCAACCAACTTTCCTTCTCCCAAGCCACGGGACGAAGGATCGAGTGTCATTTTCAAAGCACGCCGTGCACTAACTCTAAGCCGACCGTTGGACCTTTCCATATTCTAACTCAATTCGACCCGTCAGGATTATTCCCTTTAGCTATGTGGATTCGTCTCTTTTATTATCAAGCCTACTTGTGCAAGTTGAAAACATGTGGTTTATTATGTGAAGGCTAAGATGAGACAAGTTCACCGAAACTATCCCACCTGAGCGAACGGTCGCCTCGACTGAGCGATGTCTTCCAGCAGCCGTTGCAAGGCTATGGCCGAACGCCGTTGGCATTTCGATTCCTCCGATTGACTGAGCGGGACGGGACACTACATCTGCTTCGGCGCCTGAGAGTTTCTGTCCGTCCGAGGAGTCTGCGTGTTGGTCGAGCGTTCCAGAGTTCCGACGAACTTGCTGGTTCCTGGAAGCTAACCGTGTGGGCGGATCTAGCTTTAAGTGTCGGTGTTCTTACACCCCAACAGAACTTCAGCTTGGGCCTGGTTCCAGTGAAGCACGTTCCAGTGATTGCAAAGAACCTGATCTCTGGGAGTCTGTTTAGCAACGCAAGCTTGAGAATGGACATCAATGCTGGCCAGATGGTGATGCCCAAGAAGGTAATATACTTCGAAAAAGCTTTTCAAATCGAAGGGATGTTCAAAATTCAGCATGTAAACCAGCTTAATGAAATTAATACAATCGCTCATTCCGATTATTCTCTTGAGTTGTGGCATAATAGGCTAGGGCATGTTCACTGTAAGAGGATTAACAAAATATCCAGTCTAGGACTCATCTCCAAATGTGGGGGTAAGGTAGAGAAGTGTGAAGTATGTGCTTAGACGAAGATCACAAGAAAATTCTTTCACCGAGTCAATAGAAGCACAGATCTTCTGGAGTTGGTACACTCCGATATCTGTAACTTCAAACAATTCTCTACAAAGGCCGGGATGAAGTATTTTATTACTTTTATCGATGACTTCTCAAAGTAGTCCAAGATGAAGTTGTTGCTGAGGAGACAACAGTTGAACCAGAACTCGCTGAGCCGTCGCCCAAGCGAGCGAGGAGGCCAAAGAATTTCATAGATGACTTCGTCACCTATCATGTGGAAGCAGATCCGCTTACCTATGATGAGGCGATGAAGACCAGAGATGTTGTTTTCTGGAAGGAGGCGATAGACAATGAAATTGACTCAATCACCTCCAATAACACTTGGGTGTTGGTTGATTTACCTGAAGGAGCAAAATCTATCGGATGCAAGTGGATCTTCAAGAATAAGATGAAAGCTGATGAAACCATTGACAAGTTCAAAGCCAGGCTTGTGGCCAAGGGGTTTTCTCAGAAGCAGAGGATCGACTACTTTGACACGTACGCTCCAGGAGCTCGGATGACAACTATCAGATTGTTAATTGCTCTTACAGCAATACACAAGCTGGTGATACATCAGATGGATGTGAAAACGGCATTCCTAAATAGCGAGCTGACCGAAGAGATCTACATGCAACAGCCAGAAGGGTTTGTCGTCAAAGGTCTTGAAGACAAAGTCTGCAAGTTGGTAAAATCTCTGTATGGTTTAAAGCAAGCTGAGAAATTTGATAAAGTAATAAGGCCAAATGGCTACAGAGTCGATGAAACAGACAAGTGTGTCTATACGAAGTTTGCTGACGGAAGAGGAGTCATCGTTTGTCTATATGTGGACGACATGCTAATCCTAGGTACGGATATAAGCTGCGTCACTGAGACAAAGAAGTTTCTCTCGACGAAGTTCAGTATGAAGGACTTGGGGGATGCTGATGTTATCTTGGGACTCAAGATCGTCCAGACAGATTCTGGATTGGCGCTGTCACAATCTCATTACATTAAGAAGATGCTCACTCGATACGGGTATCATGATCTTCCTATAATTGATACGTCGTACCGAGGTGACCAGAAGCTGGAGCCAAACTCAAAGGAAAGCGTCAGGCAGCTGGAGTACGCTAGCGTCATCGGGAGTTTGATGTACGCTACTACTGCCACTAGACCTGACATAGCTTTCGCCGTAGGAATGCTGAGTCGATTCGCAAGCAATCCAGTCGTTGAGCACTGGAAAGCTGTGAAGCGTGTTATGAGATATCTCAAGAAGACTCAAACATATGTACTGCACTACAGCGGAGATCCGTCAGTAGTGGAAGGCTTCAGTGATGCTAGCTGGTGTTCAGAGGTGGAAAGCGAGAAATCCACAGGTGGGTTCATATTTGCCCTGGGTGCACTACGCCAAAACAGGCATTGTCGACAGACCAAAACCATCGTAAATTATGTTAAACGACAGTTTTGATCCGTCAGAGCATCCGTCGTTAATAGCGCGTCCCAAAATATTAACGACAGTTTTGGACTGTCGTTGTTTAGTTGAATAAAATGACAGTTTTTACCTATCAAATAAAAACGACGGACTAAAACTATCATATAATTTGTGAATTGGTCGGCCACAATTTTTTTCCTTTTCAACATTTAAGGTCTGTCATTTTTTTTGGAAACAGAATTCAGAAAAATCTCAATTTATCCATATCAAATCTATTTAAACATGTCCATCCTCTATATAAACCTGAAATACATATGAAAATGAAACTTCATATAAGCATCAATAATCATCAACAATAAAAGAAACTCAATCAAAATTGTATTAACTAATAAATGTGTCGAATTTACATATCAATATTCTACCAAAAAAATAAAAAGTAACCCCAACTTCGCTAGCTCACAATAGCTTAGTTATCACGATGAACAAAAAAAGAGAATGTTATTACTAGCTTACAATGTCAATTGCAGTAGGAAAAAAAAGAACTTGAAAACCTCACAAACTGAACTAAATATTTTGGCCATTTAATCATTTCCCAAACAGTAATGTCATGAAATTTTCTGTCTCTGTCGAACAATATCTCATTGCCGTCAAAAATTTAATCGACAATGATGTTATAATCTTCATCTTTTAGTGGTGCATCTGTATTTACACGTCCAATAGCAACGGCTTTCTTTCTAAAATTCTTGAAAAGACAAGTCTTTATGGACTCGGTAGGCTGATCGTGTCCCAATATACAAACATAAGAAATAAAGATACAAGTAAAGAGCAGTTCTTGTTTCTCCATAAGTATTCAAAAAAAAATTCTCTGAAGTTATTTTTCTAGAATGTAAGAATTGTATAAAGATTCATGGATTTATGGATAATGTTCTAACTTTGACACATGGCTATAATGCAAAGTTCTATCAGGAAGACCAACGACAAGGTGATAGAGGGCATTCAGTTCTTTCCTAAAGTCAGTGGTAAGGATCTTGATCACATCCTTTTCATCTTCATAAACAAAATGATCAGTCAACCTTGCAAAACATAGGCCTAGTTTATCATAAAGACTTCATCAGAAGTCGTACAGTCATATAATATGATATCATGTCAATGTTCTAAGAAGATAACCTTGTGTTCATTTGCAATAACTCACTAGCAGTCTATCATGCGTACACACACAGGAATGGGGTATGTGTATGTATCGTCAATCATGTCAGCAACAGTTCAACATAGGGGACCACATAGGTACATATTTGAAAATGTCAATATCATATCCGTATCGTGTCCGTATCCTGTAACGTAGATAATAGTTAAGCCTAGTAGTCATATGCTCATAGCAAAGCTAAAATAACAACATATCTTTTGGAACAGTACTCCCTTAGGAATACAGAAAATCACTTATTGTATACCAAGGATCTAGTGCGTTTTTTAGCAAAAGGGGTTTTATTGTTTATAAAGTTATTGGGTGTATTTTAGAACATTAGTAAACGGACAGGTTTCCACATGAACTTAATTTAGCATACTACTAACTGCTAATAAGGATATCATTCACCAAAGTCTAGGCATGGAAGAAGGCCAGCTACCTTTGAATACTTGGTGCTTCCTTAAGCTCATATTTATGTTTGGATACAAGATTATGGTGGCTTGATGGAAAGAATAAGAGGAAGGTCAAAACCAGGGCATGGTAATTTTCTGTCATTTGCTGGGATAACAGGGCTATCAATCTGCAGGATGGTGGAGTGCTAGATACTTCTAACTTCAACCTGGGGGTGGTGGAGTGCTAGACCACACTATCACAAATTTAGCATATTGAATCAATGAATACAAGAGTTAAATGTCAACAACTATGTTTTCTTTTTATCAATATCTAATACTATTAATGGTGGTGGAGGAAAAAAAATTCCGCATCATACAACCTGGGGGTGTGTTAGAGCTCACTAACACATTGAGGGGGATAGACAAGGAATCAAGATTTATTACTATTTCTGTTTTGGTGCATATTTTTCCTTTTCTACTAGGGCCCTGCTGCAGGTCCACTTCCTGGAGGTCCAGATGAGGGTGATACATATACATAGAGGACAACATATTCAACTTCTGATTGAGAAGCATCTTAACCCAATTGAAGCACAAAGAAACTAGAAACCAGCAAATAGGCTTTGATTATTGCTATAATTGTGCTTATGCAAATCTCTCTCGATAATTGTGAGTAGGCTGTTCGATTTAACCCATATATGCTACCCTTGTGTCATGTCCTGCATCGGAGATATTGTATAGATTTCTTTAAGAAATTTGAATATGATAGTTCGACCTGGAATATAACTAGGAGATAAATAAGGCCTAGCCACAAATCTACAAGGTTGGTTGGTCGGTGACTATGTGGTAGACCTCTCTTTTGGGTTAGTTTAATCTAACTCAACCAAGAAGTGCCTTTCAACTTCCCCCAAACTAGAAGTACGAAGCAAGCTAATACATTTTGCTATATACACTCTTAAATTGGCACATATATAAATTAAGAGGAAAATGAAGTTAAGCAACATGTTATTCTTAATTTTTTTAATGATTTTGAATCTTCTAATGTCGTCACACAAGAGTATTTGTCTGTCATTTCCCCCTCCCTGTGTTGATATTGTTGGCACTATTTACAAGTTGCAATGATAGAGAACCTGTGCCATTAGAAGATTAATAAATCATGTTTTGTATACAAAATTCAAGTTTTGTATACTACTAGTTAAATCAGATATATCTCTGGTTCTTGCAAGTACGACTACTACTCAGTAAATGAACTGTAATGGTATGTTACCATAAGCGCTACTACAGTCAAGAGAACAAACAATAATTATTTTTAGAAATGGCAACAAATTATCCAGATAAAGAGATCAGAACTGATCTCAGTGGCAAAATCATCTTTATGTGTTAGAACTCATGTTCCAGTATCATTAAATAATCAATCTATGATAGGTATGCTTACCTGGATTTATCTTAAACTTGAGGATATTTGCTTGCCTCCTTGATATAAACTTGATTGGATGCTCAGTGGCATGTCTGTGCCGATCTGTGGATGAACTCAACTACAATCAAGACAAAAGTTAATATAAGACTATGGTGATGACCAGCCATTCAAACTTTACATAGATTGAATATCCATTTTAAATCATTGGCAAGGAATGCACCGTAAATTACTTTATCAAAGGTCAACTAAAAATTGGATGCACATAGTTTCCACAAATTATATAGCTAAAAGCTAATTTTAATTATATACCACCTACAAGAAAGAAAGACATCAATTGAGAAGCCATAGATAACATAAGTAAATCAAGGCTTCTATATTAAAAAGGTAATAAGAGAACATGGGTTCCACTGTGAGGCAAATTCACAGTATAAACTATAACACATGCATGTTAAGCAGCTTGGTTGATCCTCAAGGCACATCCTCAATAATGTATTTTACTTTTTAATTCTCATTCATATCTTGTTTTTTGACCTACTTGTATGCATGTAGCTATTTCCCATGATGTTAAAGGATGTTTAATGCGTGGAATTCCCCGTATGTCCGCAGGAACGTCATAGGGGATCCCTTTTCCTAGGTCCCGTAGCAAGTTCTTGTGGGCCTACAGGGAATTCCAAGTGTTTAAACCCAGTTAGTTCCAATGTCAGCATCCATCACATCAAAACCTATCTAAATATGTCGAAAAAAAGTTGTAGGAAAGATATTGTAGCCTTATCCGGATTACAACATGTGGAATTCCTTGTAGGAACTTAGTGATCTAAGGGGTCCCGTAGGAAGTTCTTGTGGGCCTATGGGGAATTCCAAGTGTTTAAACCCAGTTAGTTCCAATGTCAGCATACATCACATCATATCCTATCTAAATATATCGGAAGTTGCAGGAAAGTGTTGTAATTGATTGATATTTCATTGATAATCTCATAGGCTTTATATAGCCTTTACATGATGGAATATCCAATGGAATATCATGTGACATATTCTCGCATCCCAAATATGTCCTCAGGATATTCTCATACTAAATATAACATATCCTCAGGATATCCCCATACTAAATATAACATATTCTCTTACTAAATAAATCAACACTCCCTCAAGATGGACGAAAGATATTCACTAAGCCAATCTTGTCACATCCTCTCATCATGCTGATAGAGCTAAGCCCCTTGGTCAGTCCGTCTGCTACCTGATCTTTGGCTGGAACGTAGCTCAGCTCTAGTAGTCCACCATCCAGCTTTTCTTTGATGAAGAATCGGTCAATCTCGATATGCTTGGTCATGTCATGATGTACTGGATTGTTGGCAATACTAATAGCTGACTGGTTGTCACACCATAGCTTCATCTTGGCTCCCTGGTCCAGCTTCAGCTCCGTCAGCATATTCTTCAACCACAATAGCTCTGTGACTCCCAAGGCCATAGCTCTATACTCTGCTTCAGCTGTTGATCTGGCCACCACTGACTACTTCTTACTCCTCCAAGAGACCAAGTTGCCTCCTACAAATATGCAGTATCCCGATGTGGATCTCATGTCGTCAACACAGCTAGCCCAGTCAGAATCACAATAGCCCTCGATGCTCACATGATTATTTCTTCTGAAAATCAGTCCCTTCCCGGGGGCTCCCTTCAAGTACCTCAGAATCTGGTACACTGCGTTCATATGACCCTTCCGGATGTCATGCATGTAGCGGCTCACTACGCTGACCGCAAAGCTGATATCAGGTCGGGTGTGGCTCAAGTAGATCAACTTGCCCACCAATCTCTGATATCTATCCCGGTCAACTGGTTCTCCAGCTTCAGCATCCAGCTTGAACTTCTGGTCTATCGGTGTCGTAGCTGGTTTGCATCATATCATCCTTGTTTCCGTAAGCATGTCCAGTGCGTACTTCCTCTGAGAAAGAACAATTCCCTCTCTATCTCGAGCAATCTCAATCCCAAGTATCGAAGATGGCCAAGATCCTTCACCTCGAACTCATTGCCAAGCTTTCCCTTGAGTTGGGCGATCTCCTGCTCATCATCGTCTGTGATAATCATATCTTCCACATACACCGCAAGCATGGTGATGTAGCCTCCACTTCGTCTGAAGAATACAGTATGATCAGCATTGATCTGCTGATATCCCAGCCCTATCATTGCTCTCCTGAACTTGTCAAACCATGCTCGAGGAGACTGCTTCAGTCCATAGAGGGACTTCTTCAGCCTGCAGACCTTGCCTTCTGTCTGATTGGTGCCGAATCCTGGTGGTATCTCCATGTACACCTCCTCCACTAGATCCCTATGAAGAAATGCATTCTTCACATCCAGTTGGTGTAGCTTCCATCCTTCATTGGCTGCCAGAGAGATCAAGGTCCTGACAGTACTCATTTTTGCCACTGGTGCAAAGGTCTCGTCATAGTCGATGTCGTACGTCTGACTGTATCCTTTTGCCACCAATCGAGTTTTGTAGCGCTCAACATGTCCATCTGGGTTCTGCTTCACAGTGAAAACCCATTTGCATCTGACTGCTCTCTTCCCTTCTGGCAGTCGCACCAGCTCCCAAGTGCGGTTCTTCTCCAGAGCTCTCAACTCCTCGTGCATCGCTGCTTTCTACCTCGGATCGTTCTTGGCTACCTGCCAATTGTTAGGTACAATAACAATATCCAATGATGCAATAAAAGCTCCACGAGAAGAAGTGATATGATCATATGAGACAAATTTAGCAAGGTCCTAACCATATCTATCGAAAGGTTTTCTCACATTGCTGCGAGTGGACCTCCATAGTGATGATGGTTGGAGAGGAGAAGGAATGATATCACCTAAAGGGGAAGGTGGTGGTGTAGGTGTCTCAGGAGTCAAGACGGAAGCAAGCACGGGACTTAGCACTGGCACTATAGGAACTGGTCCTGCAAGCTGCTTCTCTCGTCTGATATAGATAAGTATCTCCCCCTGAGCTGTGGGCCTAACACCTCTTATTTCCTCCCCCTGTCCCTTTTCACCTTCGGGTCTAACACCTCTTATTTCCTCCCATGTCCCTTTTCACCTTCATGTACCCGATTTGTTCCTCCAAGCCATACTCTGAGATCAGTCGAAATGCTTCCCAACAACTCCCCCTCTCGCCTCATACTTGCAGTATCAAGTGAGATATTTGGGTTTCCCTCCTGACTGTGGTATGGCTCATGTTCCCTGAAGTGGACATTCCTACTTACAAATTTTCTTTTCTCCACTGGACTCCAGCATACGTAGCCCTTCTGAGTTCCTAAGTAGCCCACAAAGATACACTTGATTGCTCGAGTATCAAGCTTCCCTACCGACGGTCTGTTGTCCTTCACGAAGCACACGCAGCCAAACACCTTTAGTGGGCATCCCACTATTATTTCCCTGCAACATCTCGCATGGAGACCTCCATCCCAACATCTTCGAAGGCATCTTGTTGATTAGTTGAGCTGCTGTCAACATTGCATATCTCGACAGATTTTGTGGGACATTCATGTCTATCGTCATACTTCTCGCCACTTCCAGGAGTTGTTTGTTCTTCCTTTCCGCTACTCCGTTCTGTACTGGTGTATATGCACAGGTGATCTGATGTCTTATCCCTTGGGCGGACAAGTATTCTGCAAGTTCTTGTTGGTGTACTCCGTTCCATTGTCAGACCTCAGTAACTTCACCACCGCCTTGTAACATGTTTGTGAAAATCCCGAAAACAGGAGGGGACCTCACTCTTATTTTTTATCAAGTACAGCCAAGTAGTATGAGAAAAACAATCTATGAAGGTAACAAAATATTTGTAACCATTCATAGTAGTAGTACAAGGCCCCCATACATCAGAGTGTACCACATCAAAAACAGACGAGCTCCTATGACCGCTACTCACATATGAACTCCTAGTGAGTTTGCCTAACTCACAAGCATCACAAACTAGGTTCTCTTTATTTACTTCTTCATAAATTGTAGGGTATAATTTGCTTAACGTACCAAATGAAGAGTGTCCCAATCTCCTGTGGTGTTGCAATGTATCTTCCGCACTCATCTTCTTCAGTCCTTCCATCCCTGTCTTTTCTGCCATAGAAACTAATGCTAAATCCAGCCCTTCTCGATGCAAGTACCACAATCCATTATACCAAGTGTCAGTCCCAAGTCTTCGTCCCGTCTCTTTCTCCTGAAAATCACCTTAGGAATATCAAAGCAGACTGCATTTTAATTGGAGGATTATAGAACTAATGGACAAAAGACTGACTGGAAAAGAAGCATACAAAACATTGGATAATTTTACTGAACATGTACAATCAACAGTACCCTTACCGATCACTGGCTGAAAAGTACCATCAGTTGTTTGAATGCTATATGCCGATGCTAGATGAGTGTAGGAAGAAAACTTACTAGCATTCCCTGTCACGTGTCGTGTCACGTGTCGAGACGCACCCGAATCGATAATCCAATCCGACGATCTGAGGGAAGACATAGATGCAAGGGCGAGTGAGTCGTCAGTGCCTTCCGCCGACGGATGGGCATACATGGCAGCGTTGTCTCTGGCAAAAAATGAGGTGGACGCCTCCTCGGTGCCACCTCTCTTGTCTCCATCACCCGACTCTCTCTGCCTCCTCCTGAGTACTTCCAACATGTCCTGCAGTGCCTGATCCTCCTCAGTATAGACACCGTCAGCTGTCTCCTCGCCTTCTGCTACCAGCAGGTTCGTCCGACAACCTCCTCGACCGTCCCGTCGACTCCTACAACCACGATCGCATCCTCCAAACTGTCTACATCTACCGCCTGAATCTCCCTTGGGTGGTTTGGTGCAAGAATACCTCAGATGACCCACCTCCCTGCAGTTGTAGCATTGTCGGAGCTCTCCCTTAGGTCTTGATGGTGCTCTTCGTCCTGTCGAGCCCTCATTCGGTTCTGTCTTCTCTGCGAGGGTTCTCCTTCCCCGTCGTGGCCAACTCAGGTAGGTAGTATGTCCATCAAGCTTCAGATCGATGGAGGAAAGTTCCAACTTCGACGACGTTCGTGTCGTGCTCTTACCAGCCGACATCTTCATCAACTTCATCAACGTCTCAACCTCTGCGGGATCCAGCTTCTTGATGATCGCCTCCATCGATGCTTCTCCTCTCCGATCACGTCACACCCATTCCACGACGCACGCTCGTCCTCGTCCTCCTCTCCTAGATCCGATCATAGCTTTGATACCATGTTGTAATTGATTGATATTTCATTGATAATCTCATAGGCTTTATATAGCCTTTACATGATGGAATATCCAATGGAATATCCTGTGGCATATTCTGGCATCCCAAATATGTCCTCAGAATATTCCCATACTAAATATAACATATCCTCAGGATATCCCCATACTAAATATAACATATTCTCTTACTAAATATATCAACAGAAAGATATGGTAGTTTGTCCGAATTATGATTAAAATCAGGTTTTAGTATATCAAACTATGGAGAATGTTGAAGGCTTTATGTGCATAACTACAAGAAGTATGCATGAACGACTATCTTGAAATATCTGAAGCAGAAAACCGTGCAAAATTTTGAAGGCTTTATATGATCTAATCTCTTATGGAAATTTCATGACCCAAATCAAAATATGTTCTTCTTTTAACAAACCAAATTTACTCAACTTAACACTTTTACATGTCTTCTTTGATATTTTTTGGAACTCGTCTCCAATCCACAATTCTAGATGGATTGTATTTCAAATTTTTTGTTTTACTTTGAATAATAATATATTTTCCTTCAATTTTTAGTTGATTATTCCATTTTTGACCTACATGAGCAGATTGTCCATGACTTGTGCTAATAAGCATATTGTCCATAACTTGTGCTAATAAGCATATTGTGCTAATAAAAAGAATTCTCAACCTACAAAATCATCAAGGCAAAAAGAATCTATGACAAAGTTGTAGTTAATCTCCAACAACCTTGAGGGTAGCTCTATCAACAACGATGTTCAACTCATAACAGGTGATTCTTAGGATGACAGTTAAGAATGAGTTCCACAATAGCATTTAATCTCCAAATTATGTTCCAGTTATATTTCAAGTTCAACAAGCTACCAATTGCTTGCACTAGAAGCACAACAAGACAGAAATGTAATCAATGAACTAGAGCATACATCCAGATCAACTAATTAAAGGGGAGGAACACAAAATAATCAGTGTACATACAAGAGGGTCCAAATGCATTGATATGAGTCATCCCTGTGATTCTTATAAAATCAGTTCTTAAGGAATCTGTACAAGTAATCAATGTCAATTCTTTAGTTAGATGTCTACTCGGCGGAATGTCATTTTCAACGTCACCTAACACCAACCTTAGTATCAGGTATTGTATCAAGAATCATAGGATCAATGTCCGAAACTGATATTGAAATCTATTGAAATGCGAGAACTGGTACTCAAAGGAAGGGTCCAAAACTGATAATTGTAACCTTGATATGTATTTATTTGGGAACTTACTTTAATAGTGGGTTATGGAACTTATTTTCTTAAGTACTCATAGATGGAGTTTGTGGTTGTGGCATTACCACTAGAGCATGTTGGATCCAGAACATGAAGCTTGGACAAAACCATTTTCCAGTTTTGCTAGATCTTTAAATACATGACCATTGGTCATGTTCATGAGTAGATGTGAGTTTAGTGTCAACTATGTAAAGATTAATTATTCTTTGTCCTTCAAGGATTATAGGTTACTGTTGATTTGTTAGTATCATTATACTAAAGATAACTTTCTCTTAAGGTACTATAACTTTAAGGAATTCTCTCAAAAATATTTATAGGAATTATTGTGTATTATCAAGTGTTTCATTATTCATCTATGACTAATGCCTTTTTTAGTAGATTTCGATACATTTACCCAAAGATGAATAATATAACCGATATTCTAAGATAATTTAAATGTATACTAGAGCTTTGCAAGTCATATTAGATAGAAAAAAACGAGTATGCTACCGAGAAATGAAAATGGTTCCGATAAATGCATCCATTTGCCTCTAGATCTGGTAGCTTGAGTTTGGAGTATCACTTTGATTTTATTATCTGCATTTTGGAATTTATTATTTGTTGCTTCAGTTATAGCAGCAAAAAAACCAGTGTCTAGAAAAAACATATATTCCTCTATGACCCCTAATCCTAACCATTCAAAAAAAAAAAATCTTACCATTTCTGTTATGTTACTTCCTTGGCTATTGCTTTAGCTCCTGCTGTCATGTTTCTTCCAAGACAGATTGTCTAAGAATCCGGATGATAAGGAAAGTTCGTTGTTGACAACGAATAAACAAAAGCACAAATAACCGAAAGTATAGCAAATAATAATAGTTAAGGATGAAGAATTTTAGTCTACAACTTAGTACTCTCACAATACCATTATTAGTCGTTCAAATCGGCAAGTCGGTTAAATAAAGAGAAAATTATAAAACGAAATCCACTTGTAGAATTATTTAGAAACTATAACAGAATTTGCCCACTTTACGGGACGTATGAAAATCACTCGAGTCAGTTCACGAAAAAAAGCATAATTCTGTAAGCATATCCAAACAAACAGAAGTATCTTACAAGTTGTTCATAGAAGAGAACTTTTGCATTTTTTTGTCTCTTATAACCACTTACATCTCCATTGTTTTCTCATTCATGTGGCCATGTCCACATGCTTGCTATCTCAAGCTAAGGGCTAACATAGACTAAAATGTTGCAGTCCTATTTTGATGAGACGTGCATAGTTCTTTTATGTAACATTTGTAGATATCAGTTTTATCATCTCTCTTTATTGAGAGGAAGGTAGGTTACTTCCAAACTTTAGGGGCTGGTTTATTTAAGCAAAAGAGTGGGGACCGTTGCTTACCGGATCGCGCTACCTCCTGCCCTGGCCGAAGTGCACGACGTCTTCCATGTCTCCCAACTTCGGAAGTACGTGCATGACCCAAGTCATGTGATTAGTTTCGATCAGTTGGAGCTACGCGCCGATCTATCATACTCGGAGGAGCCCGTGCAAATTTTGGACCGTAAAGAAAAGATCATGCGGAGCCGATCGATGTCCTTGATTCGCGTACTCTAGCGCAACCATTCCGTTGAGGAGTCGACGTGGGAACTAGAGACGGAGATGAAGGAGAAGTACCCTTCACTTTTCGCCGACGAAGGTCAGACCCTTGTTCTTAAGTTTCGGGACGAAACTTTTTCTTAGTGGTATATTATGTAGTGCCCCGCTCCCGTTGGGGCGAAGCACTATGTAATAGGCTCGTGCCAAGTTAGACATGGTCGGAAACATAGATGGCTAGTCTGACTCGGCGACGAGTTTGGTATACAAAAACTATGGCATCAATAAAATCGATTTGGACGAGTGATATGAGTACTGTTCCAACTAATGGATCGACTACTGTTGGAATAAGTCCTAGATGCGGTAGGCGGCGTCTTGGCGAAGGAACTCCCGAATAATCGAACACGAGTCGGACACGTCCAGCCTTCATCGTTAGACACGACGAAGTAAGCTGTACCAAGCTAGGAAAAACTAACCAGATAAACATGAAAGTATATAATCACAGCATCTAAAACGTATCCCAGAATGGTGATCATAATCCACAATTCTATGTATATAAATGTACTAGTCATCAAGAGTGAAATGTACTATGAATTCTAAATCAATATCTAAAAGCAAGGCTAACAGTCTAAACCTGAAACCTCAAGCTAAGTCATGACCATCCTGCTCAGCTAAGATCCCGGGCTCTGGCCCATACGGTGGAATGATATCCTGCAAGTATACCTGCAACTTATCCAGTCAAGAGCGGAGCAAAGTACAGTTCTAGGTAATGAACAAGACATCATGATATGAAAGTACAAGGGAACATGGTATGTAAAGTACAAGAAGAACATGGTGTGTAAAGTACATGAAAGAGCATGGTATGTAAGCACAGGAAAGAACATGAAATGTAAGAACATGAAAGAACATGGTATCTCAGGAATCACAGGAACTAAGTACATGATATATCTCCTGAATGTGTGTACAATATTTGAAATATAACTAAGTATGTGACCGGCTAGGGGTAAGCACATGAAAGCACATGAAAGTACATGAAAGCACATGAATGGTACGGCTTAGGACCCGCGTGCACGATGCGGGTTTGGTCACATAAATAGTATATTTCTCCACCCCAGGTACAAGTAATAAGAACAAGGAACATGAGCACCAGAAAATACATATCGTGTTGCAGTGTGTCAATCAAGAAAGCACAGGATATAATGAAATGCACAAGACCATAGAATGTACTTGCCTTTGCTCCGGGGAAAGTACGGGTAATGAAGCTGATCTGTGTATCCACCTGATTTAATAGGTACAAGTTGGTTAGGATTATTTCTAACATTGCTAGTTTAATACCATTTTTAACTAGTTAATCATTTCTCTAGTTTAATTGTTAATTATGAGTTTAGCAGACCTGGTATGGTTCCTAAGATAGAAATATTAACTATCAGCTTACCTTTCAATATAAGCTCTTAAAATACTTATTATTATCACGGATAATTCCATGAACAATATTAATAGAAAACCTTATACAGGACAATTGGAAAAATTAACCAATCTTAATATTACACATAGAGTTATTCTATAAGCTAACTCTAGCCAATGCAATTTCCATTATCCTACTATAATTGCAATTCAGCTCAAACATTCACTAATTGAATTCAACTCCATATAGCCCAGCTTCTTCAAAGGACATTAAAGTCAGCCCATCTATATTGGTTAGCCCAAAGTTTCCTTCATCTAACCAATCTTCAATTTGAAGCCCAAACAGAAAGTTCACTTGCCTTCCTGCTAAGTACACACAGCAGTACAACTAACCACATGTTGAATTTAAAGGCCATTAACACATACTCAACTAACCTCCCATGTTACTAACTTTCTCCAAATTTATAGCTCTGGATTAGAAGCACAGCAAATA
Source organism: Iris pallida (assembly GCA_029216955.1). Lineage (NCBI taxonomy): Eukaryota > Viridiplantae > Streptophyta > Magnoliopsida > Asparagales > Iridaceae > Iris > Iris pallida. The sequence goes on along the minus strand of JANAVB010014852.1, from coordinate 762,865 downwards.
GGAGAAAATATTCACTGCTTCCATCCAGAGTATATTATACAAAATAAATAAAAGAAAAGAGGTAGGCAATCCTCAGTAAAATATTCAACAGAGATCACAACAGTTCAAATGAAAGCAACCATCAGCTCAAATGGTCGAGGAATGGCTACTGCCATTGAATGCAAACCCGACCCCGTCTCCCTGCAGTTGCAACTCCCACGACCCCATCGTCGATCACAACAGAGAACGCAATCCCTCTAGACACGCATAGATGATGCCTTCCCGGACACGACCGACAGGACACGAATACACGCCACCGATCAACACTACACATACAAGTTACCAGAGAACTAATCACGACAACTAGAAGAAATGATTGATGCACCTGAGTTGGGATGGTGTCCAGAAACGAAATCACAGAAAATAGGAACTGGACACGGCCTCCTCGTGTCCGCGGGTGGATCAAAGTTCTGCCCGAGCATTCAAACAAGTTTCGATCAGTGAAACGAACAGAGCAATACAGCAAGTTGGAAATTCTTTCCGAAAAAACTTAGAGGGATCTAAACTCCAACATTAAAAACACATACCAATCGAATATCAACAGATCGATCATCAACAAATCGATTTAAACCATCACAATCGAATTTGTCCGATCCAAAAACAACCAGTAGGAAGAAAAACTCACAGTATGAATAATCATCCAACACAGGACAAAATTAGATCCGAGCCAAGTCCAGGGAAATTTATAGAAGAATTTTATCAATATCAAAGAATCAAATCCGAGCTAGCAACTCACCAGTAGAATGGATCGGGAAAGGAACGGATCTCCAGTGCTCGAAATTCCTGGGTCGATCCTTCTCGAAACTCGACGATCGCCGGAGAATGGATCGGCTCGATCGTTGATTCCTACTGGATCCTATCAAAACGAGGGGGAAAGGATGAGTTTAGCCAGATCCGAACTAACCCTAGATCTGAATAAAAGGAGTGTTCGAAATACTCACCGAGGGATGAAACCTAGGTCGGAGAATGGATCGAACTTCTGGGAGAGCTACGCCGCTGTCGTCGCTTCGCAGTCGTCGTCAATGGAGGGAAGAGCAAGTCACGCCGTCGTCGGGAAAGTGGGGGCTCGCCGTCGCCATCGAAGTCGCCGCCGGCGGGGTCGATCGGGGAAGGAGATGACTCAGAGACTCTCGGATTCGAAAAAATGTTAAAATGGAGAGAATGAACTTTCTCTCTCCATCGATTCGTTTTTAAAGAAAACAAATGTGCACTTTTGCAGTAAGCCCCCTTCGTCCAACTAAATCTTTCCTAGGTCCCTCCGCTCAGGAAAACATACAGAAAAATCCTTCCCCTTTTAGAATATTATATAGACAGTTAAAAAAAAACAGTTAAAACTTATAATAATTATTATTATTATTTAAAATAAAGGTGAGAGGGCCACAAAATTTGTTGTAACAACTTTTCAAATTTTGAAAGTTGTTCCCAATTTATTTCCCCCCTTAAAATATCCATCATCATAATAATAATTAAATTAAAATTTAACTCTTTATTTGAAACCCAATAAATCAATTGCTATTATTAAAAATTAAAATTTTATATTTTCTCAAAAATTAGGAAGTGGAGTTACACTGGGCCACATATGTAACCTTATAATTGTGTTAACATTAGTGAGCTCATAAATTGCTATCTTAATCCTTAGGGTATATCCGGACAATCTCGTCCATTAACCATATCAACATAGGATCAAAGCGGCATTCGTCACATATAGCGTAACTAAACCATCAATGGTCACATATACCAATATAGCTAAACGACATATATCAATCATGGATGGGTAGCGTGGAAATTACACGCAATATGATCAATACATGTCTATTTCCAACTGGTCCTCCTTAACTTTAATGAGATCAATACTTTAACATAATGAAAACAGAATGAACTGAATTTCCATATATCTGATCAGATATATATCCAAAATACTTTAATACATAAATGTGTCAAAAACAAATAGCACCCAAATACATAAAATACAAACTCCCACTAAACTGACATATCATCAAATGAGATAACACCCATACGAGCAGTGTGCTCATGAAAGACCTTGGGTGGTAACCCTTTTGTGAGCGGATCCGCTAACATAGAGTTTATCTGTCACGACCCGGTCCGAAATTGTTGGGTCGAATCGGATCATGTCTAGCCTGCACCATTGTGAGACGACGGCAGTAAGCTGTATCCAAATGCAGGTAATCACAACAACACAATCTATTTTGTCACAACATCTGAATTTCGAATATTTAAAATAAACTTTGTCCAACAAAATACAACTGAAATAAAAACTGAATTAAACTCTTTATTTAACATCAATACTAAAAGATAAAACGTCCCCTAGAGTGTTGGCTCATCAGCCACAATGTCATCATCCTCCAAATGGGACTCTAGTAGCACTGCTGGATAAAGCACCGGGTCGTAGTAGCTATTTATCAATAGCTCAGCTTCATCAAACGAACCTATTGGGGGTGGGGGATCCACTTAGGAAAGGAGCAAAGTACAATTATGAAAATTTAACAATTTAACTAATAATTAGAAATTTGCAGTTTAAACAGTTGAAATACTTGAACAATATTTTACAGCAATTTTCCACAATTGAAAACAATGTGATTTGAGTATGTAACGTTTATGACCGGCTTGGATTGTACAATAGTATACTAGTGATACGATACGGCTTATCCCCGTGTGTAAGAGGGGTAAGCTCGCACAATCAAAATGCAATATGAGGGTTATTGGTCATAATACACTACACTACTTTCCCAATCCCACAATCAATACTCTCGGAGAGAGTTCCGTGTAGCAATGTGGTTTAATCTTGCAATATTACTATTATTAACTAAATTGAAAATAAACACAACCGTACTTGCCTTTGTTTATGACTGGTTGAAAAATTGGTTCCGGGATAGACAATCAGACTCGTCTTCGAAATCCTACATTGAGAATCCTGACTTAGTATTAGAGAGGAAACCATATCTAGGTGTGCTAGTTAGAATCTCTAGAAATGGTCATAATCCAGTTTTATGTTATTTACAAATTCTACCAAAACACGTTTATCGATGTGATTTATTAGTTATTAATTTACGAAGGAAAAGTCCATTTAACATTTATTGAAAAATCGTATTTTTTGATTATTTGGCAAAACTTAGTATTTTGTAATATTATATATAAAACTAATATTTTTCTTTAAGTGAGAAAAACGTGAATTTGTTTAAATAACAAACTTGTAATTTTCCTAGTTATTTAATGTGAGAAAAATAATATTAATTTCTATAAAATAGTCAGTTATTTATTATTTTACGTGTTTACGTCAAACCAACAAACCAGGAAATAAAACTACTCTACATTATTACAGAACCACATAAAAGAAATAAAAGTTAGGCTTATGCCCTACAATTATTTACATAAATGAATGGAATAAAATAAATATACTGATGAATTCTGAACGCCGGGAAGCGATCCATTCAGCAGGCCGAGGCCCTGCACCAAAATATGATTTGGCCAGTAACCAGTTCTAAATAATAAATTATTATTAAATATAATATAAAAATAGGTCTCAGACTTGGTTCAAAAATCATGTTTACAATTAGCTAATGCCTCAACGTCCGGAACAATGCCGGTTTCGTTTGCATTTCACTAAGGGTCCATTGACCGATACGGTCGAGTAATCGGAATTCAAATCAAAAAGCCTAATTTAGAAATTTATATAGAAAACTCTTTTAAAAATATTTTTCTGAAAATTCGGGCAGCATTCCCTCTGTATTTGGGACAACCCAATACTGGGAATTTGTGCCAATCAACACACTAATAATATCCCAACCAGGGAATTAACCCATGAAATTATTTCCACCATAATATTAAAACCCGAAAAATAACATCGAACCCGAAAATACATCCACATCATGTTTCCGGTATTCGGTAAACCGAAATTATTCAGAACACGAAAATACCATAAAACCAATCTCCAGAATATATCCGAACATAACTCGGAATTTCCGAGAAGCCACAGGAACAAAAACCACAGAACCCAATAGTTTCGGAAATTTCGAAACTAAACCAAAGAACTTAAATTCTCCAACCAGCACAACTAAAGAGGACTTCGGAAATTTTTCGAAATCGAACTCATCTAAACCGAATCCCGCAACGGGATCAGAGAACCAAAATCATCATCGACTCGGGAGGGACGAACTACAGAGATTATCAGAATTTACCCAATATTCGTTGGTCGGGGAACCGCGGGATAATCTCGGGAATGAAAACTGGACAGCGGGAACGGCCACGAAAAACCACGGACCACAGATCGAGCACGGGGCAGCCGGATCGGGGACCACAGAAGGTCGGGCACGGGTACGGGGTCACCGGCGAAGGGGTCGGTGTAAAATTCGGGATACTCAACAGTCATCCGCGTAAAAGTGGGGATATCCAACAGTCGGCGTAATTTCAGGGAATTTGAACCAGTTTGAATTTCTCTATAAATAGATCTTTTCAGAGAGAGAAAATACTTTTACTCATCTTCTTGCAATCCCGAATTCCTTTGCCTTCTCCTTCTTCGAAACCTCACTTTGATCTGATGGCTCCCAAGAAATCATCCACCGCTAGCAACAAGGGGAAGAAACCCGCCGTCGATTCATCATCGGCCGATCGTGTGAAAACCCCCGTCCGGACATCAACATCACCCCGACAGCCTAACCCAGCCGTAGCTCCGCTTATGATGGGTAAAACCCTATTCTTTGGCTAGAAAAACTCGTCGGGGACGAAGGAGATAACCCGAACATTCAGTTTTTTTATGCCCACGTCATGCGTGTCAGCGTAAAAAACAAAATAACAAAATACGCCCACGTTGTACGTGTTAGCGTAAAAGTTAAGAAATACGCCACGTTATACGTGTCAGCGTAAAACTTGAACTACGCCCACAACTAAGGTGCTAGCGTAAAAAACTGAACTACGCCCATGTTCATTCATGCCAGCGTAAAAAGATATATTACGCTCATATCAACATATGGTGGCGTAAAAGTTTATCAACCATTGAGAGACTTTGTAAAACAAAGTCCTCATGAACTTTAGTAAACATAAATGTTTTTACTCATAAGACTTCAAACTAATTTGATCTCTCCCTTTCTTTTTTTTTCTTTTCTCTTTATCAGTAGATTTGCAAGCTCATCCACTTGAGGAAATTTTTGGCTCATCAGCGGGCATGGTGGGCTCGAACTATCTGGAAGATTTATCTCATGTCCAATTTCCTCAATCGAACCCTGATTATCCCATAGAGAGGGCACAACTGATATATGCTCAAGGAGACAGGATGTTGTTATCCATGATCGACGGGGAAGTACTGGTATCACTGGACAATCAACAATTCCTGAAGCCAGCCTTCTTGTTTGGAGATGCTATAGATTATAAATCACAAACTCACCCTAAAAAGGAGGCTTAGATATTTAGATCTGGAGAAAGGGTGATGTATCTCCCTGACATGGACAGAGATTATCCTCTATCTGCTTTTGTCCATGCTAGCCATCACCGTCAAATATTGTGGAACTTAACTCCCAGTAGCTATGGTAGACCGGGCAGGATCATCTTCAGACGAGAGAGAGCAAACGACATGGGTTACCACATCAGCGCCCCCTGCGGGGGTGTCATTCCATTTTCTGGTCTGATGCCCGGGTTTACACCGAGTGAGGACTCATCTCTTATTCAACCAGTACAGATTCCCATGTTTATAAATAAGTTCCTAAGAGAAGGAGTCTTATATCCTCAGACCAATCCTAGGTTAACAGGATGGTTAACCCCTTATAGTAGCAATTGGATCCAGATCAGTAATTGGGTCATGAAGAACTTTAAGACAGAGTTGGATGAGATTGGTCTGTACGAAGCGGTGGCTTCCACCAGTTATGGTATTCCACCGAACGGCAACCTGTTCTTGGCTTTATTGGAGTTGTATATGAGTTCAACAGGAACTTTCGCAACTCCGCACGGCGAGATGGGTCTGGCCCTTCATGAGATGCAGTTCATTTCGAAGCTACCAATGGACGAGTTTCCCTATGAAGAATATATTCCCTCCAATCGAGAATTGGCAGAAATTCGAAAGAAGAACCCCGAACTGGTGCAAGTCTACGAAGAACTTATGTGCCATTATCTGATTTGCACCAGCATGTATGAAACCAGATCACATCTGGCATACATAACTAAATGGACAACTTACCTATTTTATCATGAAAATAGAGTGTCCAAGACGGAGAAGAGCAGGTTCCGAGAAGATAAGACTCAGACCATCAAACCTTGCTCTATAATTCCTGCAGATTTAATTCAAGAATTAATGGCCTCGCAGAAGTCTCGAGAACAATATCTGTCTACAAGAACCGGAGATATCCCTGCGGGGACTGAAACTTTGAGCTACCTGAGACATGGTAGTCAAAAACTATCAAAGAAGGCCTTGCTAGCAGGATTCTTATCCCTGTGGCTACGAAGGTGGGTCGTGCCAGGGATCGGTACCGTGGACAGAATTCATCGAATCGTACTGTGGTCGGCGGTACGTTTGGTTTTCAAACACATAATTAACCTGCTGTCGGCGATGGTATGCCGAATAAACGTAGGTCTACGAACTTTCGGTGAAGAGCTGATTAATAATGCTCCTCATCGAGATAATTTTCCAAGGGTGGAGTTGCCCTACACCTATTTGATGGGCTGGTTGCTACATCACAATTGCAATTTGTTGCCACCGGGCCCTGAGGATGAAGCGAGGATTTTTCTTCAAAAATTTAGCAAATCCACATGGAGAGTTACAACGGTGGCAGACACCCGAGCAGCATTGAATTATTCTCTCGGGTGGAATTTCTTTTGTACCAGGCCACCAGTTCCGGCCGACTGCCTTGGTGCACAATTTGAAGACAGGGTAGAAAGAACAGCTTCATTATCAATACCTGTCTTCAGATGGCTAGTGTACATTAGACCCTCGCATCTAATGTATAGAAGTGAAGATAATTGTGCCTTCGAACCATACTTACCCAGTAGGTTCGCTCGCCAATTTGGGTATGACCAACTTCATGTTGGTAACCCTTCTACCAGTTTTCGTCACCATGGGAAACTACTTGACGGAGCTCGAGCATGGCGGTATTTCAGCACTGCCTGTACTGGTGCCAGATTCAAAATATCTACCGCCACCAGTACAACTCAGTTACGCATCCTTCATTCATATGCTCGTTTCTACACATCTATTCGATCTTTTGAAGACGGTTACAGCATGCCAGGAAGTCTTCGATGGGCCCAGGAGGAAAATGTTGAAGAACCTGTCCGAATAACTCCTAACGTGCCTGATAATGTCACTGCTATAGATGATTTTCTAGAAGTAATCCCCAGAGGGGCTGGGGAGGTAGCAGCGGGTCCAATAATTATTGGAAAAACCCGTAAAAGGAAGCAAAGCGCGGTTACCACTCTTCCGGTGAAGTCTCCGGAGAAGAAGAAGAAGTCTACCACTAAAGGGCCTTCCAAGCCAAGAGCCCTCACTCCAGAAGATTATACCTTGGTTGAAGAGGATCATCTTGTTGGTTCTTCTTCAGTTCATCCAGGAGAAGGATCTTCAGCCCTTCCACCAGTAGTAGCACCGAAAGCTGTAACACTTTTGTCTCCTGGACGTCTTAGCTCCTCGCTCCATCTATCTTTGCCTACCAAGGCACAAGTTACAGGGGATGCTACTGCTGTATCTACTGTTGACCGAGACCGTATTCCATCAGATGAGCCGGCTCTCGACTTCGATGATGATGATTGGGATGGCGATTATGATTCATATCTTGAACATAACGCACATATTCCAGGTACCATACAAAACCTATACGGAGTTATGTACCATGATTTTGTATATTAACTTATTTTGTTCATTTTGTAGATATCATCATTGCACTAAAACCTGTGGCTCCTCCTTCTCAAGAAGAAGATATCTATGAAGAAAATGAGGAATCTGAGGATGAAACTTCTTCTTCAAAAGAAGAAGACGCTGATGAGGAGGGAATTCGACAACCCGAAATGGAGCTTCAAGAAGAATATCCTCCATCATTAGAGGTACAACAAGCACAACCTAAAATGTCCTCTCCTGCTGAAGACCAGCACAAAGAAGAGACTACAATAGGCCTCACTGTATGTGATGATAGAGCTGCTGGAGGAGAACCAGATTTGAATAAAAAAGCAGCTGTAGAAAATTTCACTGCAATTGAAGCGATGGAAAATCCTGCGGAGCAAACAATTGAAGAAAATGCTGAAAGCATTCTTGAATCACCAACTGAAATTGGGGAAGCTATAATGACATCTTCTATTGTTGCTACTGATTCAGTACCAGTTTCTGATGAGCCAATGCCAGAACCTGAACCGGTTCTCGCAACTGTCACCACATCCATCGATATTACCGCCACCAGAACTCCAGAAACGGCTGGAGTAACAAATATTGAAGACATTGCTCCCGAAGTTCTTGGGAATCAATTGGCTGTGGCAGCAGTAACAACAACAATTCCATCTCAGCCTGTTGTTACACCAATGGTATCTGTTGGTGTTGGAGATATAATCCCTGAAGCTCCTAGGGATCAATTGGCCATAACAGCAGTAACAGCAACGACTTCGTCTCATCCTGCTGTCATACCAACAACATCTGTTTCTGGTCTTCAAAGAAGAGATCTATTAGATATTACTGCCACACCAACCTCCAGCGTAGAGATGAATCTCCTAGTTGAGATTCATACTGAGACCTTTTACAAAACTCTAGCAACTCTAATAAAAATGGTCCTGAATAAGGGCCTCAGTTACGAGATTTTGAAGGCAACGATGGCTCTGACCATTAGGAATGTTGCTATGTTTGATGATGCTGGGAGAGCTACAACATTGGAGAAAATTGTAGAGGGCCTTGAACAGCCGATCAACGAATACCTCAAGCTATCAAGTGAGACTGTTGAAAGTCTCATCCAGGAGGAATATGATGCCTTAACGGTTGATTATCTTGCTCGGGAGACCACATATAATGAAGCTCTTCATGAACATAGTCTGAAGGTTGCCAAAGAGAAAGCTTTTTTGGCTGGAATAAAGCCCGCACTGCATGGTCACGGAGTAGCTTACGATGCCTTGAACATAGATATTCAGAATAAAAATGATAAAATCTGCGAAGTCGAGACTGAGTTAGCTCGCTTGAAGGCTGAAAGGGAAAAGATGATCGACGCTCGAAATCTGCACCTCACTCAGAGCTCCATTTTAGAAGAACAAGCCTTCGGGGCTGAATCAACTATCAGAACCCTTGATGAAGCCAAGGACAAACTGATAATCAGCTTCGCTGGACTTTCTCGTATTTGTACTCCTGAAGCTCGACATGCTGAAGCTACTAAAAAGGTTGTGAGTTCTCGTGACAAGCGGCTAGAAGAACTACAGAAGTTGCTTCAAGATGTTTCTACTCCACCTTAGAAGAACTCCTTTTCATCTTTTATCTCATTCATTTTTGTAATATTTTCACAAGGAATGAATGAAATATTTATTTTGTGATCCTATCATTTATTTAAAATAAACAATAGGTATGAGGCAGAAAATACTTATCAGCGGTTATATGAATATGACAAGTCTTTTAAACTCAATAGTTTGTATCTATCCAGAGGTAATATGGACATGATAGATAATCCAATCTTATTTTTTGTTTTTAGAGTATGCAATACTATCAGAGGTAATATGGACATGACAGTATGTAAGAACTCAAAGAAAAAAATAGATTAATATCTATGCAGAGGTCGAAGGAACATGATAGATGGCAAGTAGATTTAATATTTATCCAGAGGTCTTAAGAACATGATAAATAATAAATCCAGTTTTTTAATCAACTGGTAAGATAGAAGATCAAAATTTCTCTCCGAAGAGACGAGTAATCAGCTTAACCAAACCTTGGTAGCTGGGGATTAAGAGGACAGATGTCATTGAGGATATATGTCAATGAATGAACCAACATGGCCCAAGGATCATTCTCAAATGGCTCAGATTCACTATCAATTTGAACCATGTAAGCTGAAAATATTTGCTCAGATTCATCATAATAGTCTCCTTTAACATACGAGGAGTGAGAAATATCGGATTCGATGAATTGGACTTCTTCTGAATCTGATGATTGTGAAGAGCTAGAAGAGAATTCTTCTTGTATATCGTCATTAAACATATGGGATGGATCATATCCCAATCCATGACAAGTTTTCTGGTAAAACGGATCACCACATAATGGTAGTCGTCTACCTTTACCTTGATTGAGACCTTGCATAGTCTTTAAATCATATCCCATGTTCTGGATAATCTTGAGAGATTGTTGACTATATCTGTCAATTCGGATTCTTCCTTTATCTTTATCTCTCAAATCATCTGTCTGAGCAACATAGATATTTCTAGCCAGGCCAAACACAATTTGGTGCTTGTTTTTCTTATCAGACGGAACCACGAAATAAGATTCTTTGTGACGTCTATAAGTTACACAAGCCTGCGATGAAGCGGCTACAGGAAGAAGATAGGGAGAAGATGTTAGAAACCTTTGAGCATAAGGTCCAACATCGACATGAGGAGGAAAAGAATTTTCCTTATTGTCAATGTATAAGGTTTCCTCTGTGTCTATGTCGTCTTTATATTGATGACTTTGATTATCAGAAGATAAAGTCATTCTTTCAATAAACTTGACAGCCATATACTCGAAAAGGAAATCTTCATTTATATCAAAGAGTACAGAATGATCAATATTTACATCATTTACAATTTGACTGCTACGCTTCGGATTAATCACTAGTGGATTATCATCCGTCTTCTACGTAGATTTGCCAAGATTGACAATCAAAGGAGGTTCTGGATCATTCGTACAAAATGTACGCCCTTTGACTTTGATCACAAGAGGTTGAACTTGGCTTTTAACAGGAACATTCACTGATTCCTCAGATGAAGCTTGAGTTCTTCCTTTAACCTTGATCATCAAAGGTTGATTGTTGACAGGTTGGGGTTGGATTCGCCCTTTGACTTTGATATTCAAAGGTTGCTCTTCTGGCAGATTTTCATTAATAGACTGATCTTCAGCAGATGATTGATCTTTAGCTATATCTGATATCTCTTTCACATGCTCTTGTTTGTAAAGCCTTTAGTCGAAAAAATAGGCTTCGACACCCTTGAAAGGGTTGATATCAGCAAACTCAGTCTTCACAACCCCTTGAGGATCCACATACTTGAAGCATTGGTGGAGAGTCGAAGGCACGATGTTATGCTCATGTAACCATGGTCTTCCAAGAAGAATATTGTAGGATACGTCTGAGTTAATAACATAAAATGTTGCCATAGTTCGAAGATCACCAATCTGAATCTTCAGACGAATCTTTCCCAGTGGTTTGCTCTTTGCAGAGTTGAAACCAACTATTGTAGTACTAGTGTAAGTCAGATCACTAGTAGGAATCCATAATGGTCTTAGCATACTTTGAAGAATTATGCTAATGGAAGACCCAGGATCAATGTAAATTCTGTCAACTTCAATAGATTCAATATACCCAGTGTAACACAAAGGCCTATCATGCTTGTTATACTTCAACAACATATCTTCTTGTGTAAAGGTGATGTTGGGAATTGCTTCCATCACACTATGACATTGTGGGCATGATACTGGTATATTGTCAGGAGTCTTGAGTTGAGCTAAGCAGGAATCAGCTTGCAGCAAAGCTTCACTCAAAGTTTCGCGGCTTTCTTTAGAAAGGCGAAGCAACTAGAAAATAGATAATCTAGCCGGAGTATTAGCTAACTGGGCTAGAATATCAAATTTATAGGGTTTCATCACCACCCCCTAACTAGAAGTAGACTTCAACGGGACATCGAAGCGTACCGCTTTTTGTTTTTCCTTTTCAACCACAGCAGGAGCAAGAGACGGTTGAGTTGATGGTGTTTCAACATTCTCAGCTTCTTTGGAGGATCCCTCATAATCTTTGTGGTACTCTTTTCCAGATCTTGTACCAGCAAAAGTTTCTTCTTCAGACTCAGAAGAAGGAAGTACCATATTGCAGGATTTAATCTTCCTTTCCTTAGCCTTCTTCTTGTGAGGAACCTCAGAACCCAATCCAATAGTGGATTTTTGACTTTGAATTTGTAAAGGAAGTCATATCCCTTTATCATAATTCAAACCTTCTGCCTTTTGAAAGTCATAATCCATCTTCTTCATGAGAAGGATAGATTGCTGACTGTACAAGTGAGTAGGCAGTGGACTTTCAACAGGTGGTCCCATAGAGGAAGAAGAAGAGATCTCTGTGACTACAGGAGAATGAGGAATAACCGTCTCTGTAGCTACGAGAGGAAAATGATTCGGGATACGAGGAAAAATTCCTGTAGGAGCCTTTTCATAAACAGCGAAGACTTGTTGTGCCCTGTATAAAGGAATACTATTCATGGCTAGCCACTGCTGATAAGTAGGCTTGAGCTTGGCAGGAGGAGCCAGACTTGGAGGACATATGTTCAATCCTCTGAGTCTATCTTCCAAAGGAATGCCATCCCATAGATGATTCAAATCATCAGGATCTGGAATAACATGAGAAATTATGTTGCAGGTTTTGACTTTCTTACCTTTCTTGGATTTTGAAGTTTTACCTTCATCTTCCATTCCAGGTACTAAGTCAGGATGTACCCACATAATTTCACCATTCTTTAATATAAGAGGCAACAATCCTTCAGTTTCCTCCCTAGCAGGCGGGATATTCAAAATCTTCATCTCGCCTTCGGAATTGGGACAATTCCATCTGGTACTTGTTGTGGAGGAAAATCTTCAAATTGAAGAGAAACCATATTGGTTGTAACCGTATGGTCATCATTGGTTAGAGCAATATCACCACCATTTATCAGCTCTTGGATTTTTTTTCTTCAAAACATAGCAAGCACTGGTAGGATGATTAATGTATCTATGATAGATACAATATTTAGGATTGTCAGTCAGATTCACCTTATTAGGCCTCTTTGGCTCCGGAATCTGAAGTTTGCCACTCTTCACCAGACATTGGAATATCCCTGGGATATCACTTTCGTCAAAAGAGTATTCTTCTTTTGGCCTGAAAGATTCCTGATTATTCGGCGTCATTTTATTCTTGGAAAGATTGACCATAAGAGTGTCTTTTCCTTTCATATTACGATTGCCGGAATTATTACCAGGATTACTTTTCTTTCCTTTATCCTCAGAGGCAAAAATCATCCCATGTTCACGAGCCAACCTACCATTGGTCTCGGCAGAAACTGCTGCTATGATAAACGAAGCCCAATCTGTGAATTGGGAACCTGTAAAGACAGCGATGGATGGTCGCAGATTCATCTTACATGTATCAATCAGCGCTGAATCTGGCATACCAGGAGGCATCTTTAGAGTCGCATGTCGGAAATGTTCAATGAACGTCCGAGTATCTTCTTTCTTCTTTTGCTTGATTTCTATTAAGGAGGACATGTTCATGTCCATACCTCCCTCATAGAAACGGGAGAGAAACATTGCCTTAAATTCGTCAAAAGACGAAATACAATTGTCGGGTAAACTACGATACCAGTCGTAAACTGAACCCGTCAAGCATCCAATGAATACTCTAGTGAGAAGAGCATCATTTTTCTGCAAATGTACAGTCATAATATCAAAGTAATTGATATACTGACTAGGAGAAGCCTTTCCATCAAACAGTACTATTGACTGTGGCTTGAATTTCGGTGGAAAGGGTACAACATTCCAATGAGGAGGATAAGGTTGCTTAATTCCTAACCTCTGGAGTTGATCCTTTTGCTTCAAAACTTCAAACTGTGCTTTGAGCTCACGCACTGCTTGAATGGCTTCACTGGTTTGTGGAAGCACATTTGATTGAAAAGTTGTTGGTTGTACCGTAATCCCCACCGAAGATGGTACATCTTCTGGAATGATGGGATTTGGAGATGCAGAATTTTAGTTAACAACAGGCTCTTGGATATTCAAAGGTATATCAACCCTTTGGCTATCTTGAGTTGGTGCTGCTGCCTGAACCGGTGTTACAATTGCTGGTTGAGCAGTTTGCTGAGCCGTTATTATCTGGTGCATATTTTGCATCATGTTAAGCATATCTTTCAATGATTGCTCAACGGCAGTGAGCGTTGTTCTGTATTAACAGATGACGTCTCTGGTTCGTCTCCAATAGCGTAGGATTCAACCTCTTTTGAAGATACAGAAGGATTAGTATAGAAGTATGAATCAACACTATCAGTTTCGGACTCAAGAGATTGAGTACCCCCAGCTTCAGAATTAGAAGTCTGTAATTGTCTTTGTCTTCTTGATCGAGTATTCTGATATACTCCTTCAAAAGAATCAAGAAGTCTGTTAAATTGTTGTTGACCTGGGGTTTGGGACGTGTTCCGTCTAGGACGTCGTCCTCTGTTGGTGTGAGATGCCATGTTGACTGATGCATATGACAACTCATCAGCTTGTTGTTGGGGCGCATTAAAATTCAATCGATCAAAAACTGACCGTCTGGAAGCCGAGCAACAATATTTGATCACAATCTGGTGACACTCACAGTGATGATTTTCTTGGGGGAGTGTCACGGGAGATTGTCTATTTTTACGCTTTTGCATTAGCAATTTACGTAAATCAGAAGGAGTAGAAGGAGTAGTCTTCTTTATTACATTTGGGGTAGCAAAACGTTTAGTCCCTTGTGTATAAAGAAGATTACTGGCTGCATTCGCAGAACCAAACTGTACATTTTTACGCGTTTGGAGTTGTGTGCGCAAATCTTGAGATTTTTGAGCACGAAGGACTCCATTTTCATTGTGTGTGATTTGTAGGTTTGGTACTTTGCGTAGAGCAGTATAAGAAGGCTGTTGGTGTAGAACTGAAGCTTTACCAACAACATTTTTCTGCTGTATGCATTTAGGTACATTCACATTAGATGTAAAAACATCGTTGCGAATTTTATCTACACTGTCACAGACATAAGACTTACCTTTACGTGTAGAGCGTAAAAATTGATTATCTACCACATCACAGACGGGAGATTTTCCTTTACACGAAGAGCATAATTTCTGTGTGTCTACCACGTCACAGACGGGAGACTTATTTTTACACTTAGAAGCACAAGCATTAGAGTCTGCCTCATTTCAAATGAGAGACTCGTTCTTATGCACTGAGCGTAAAATTTGGTTTTTACCCACTGGGCGTAAAACCTGATTATCTTCACCGTCACAGACGAGAGATAACTTGTCACACTTAGAGTGCAACGCTGAAGTAAGGACTGCCTCGTTACAAACGGGAGCCCCTACGACAGGAGTGGGAAGAATTTCCTTGCCAGCAGAAGCAACAGAGAGATCAGAAGCTATTTTGGATTTAAGAACCCAAACTTTTCATGCTTTGCGAGATTTTTGAACATTGGAGCAGCGAGAACCACCCCCAGTTCGGAGCACCTCTTCATAAGCAGTCTGGTCGAAGTGTACAACCAGAGTCTTCTTTGTCGATCCAATCGACACATCATCGTATTGAGCAATTGCCTCCTCGTCAGAGGAGAAGGTCGTCCCCAGCAGAGTCGCCATTTTTGTTTCACTTAACAAAATGCCTGAAAATCGGATTTTGAAAATAAAACGAGAAAATGTACAAGAAGTACAAATTTGATTCTGGAAAGTATTGCTATGGAAGTCTGATCTGTAAATGATCACTTTGTTCCTTGGACCATACGATGATGATGAAGATCACTGCTAGAAGATGAACAATTGGAAGAACTAAGTCACCAGAAAGGTATCGACGCACTTGGACACTGATGGCGAGGCCGAATGCTTTCCTGCTTTGCTTCACTCTGTTCTGGAAGAAAAGTTGAAGAAGAATGCTCCGAAAAATCAAAGTCTCTGGGCTTTGATCTCTATGTATTCTCTCATTTCTCTCTGTCCCCGTTATATGAGAAAAATCAGTCTATTTATAGACTTGGCTTCTTGTGCGTAAAAACTCAGCAAAAGTTCCGTCTTTACGCTAACAACTGCCACCCATGATTAGAGTTATCCTCTGCATACGTTGACACGTGTCCCATCATTTCAGTAAGAATAGGATGCACGTACACACGTTCTTCGAGATATGTGGTATGAAAGCCATGTAGGCAAACCACGTTCTGAATTGGTGAAGAAGAATAGGGCGTAAAAACAACCCAAATATACCCTGAGCGTAAAGTAGTAGACTAGGCGTAAAATAGCCCTGACATGGACTTCTCGCGTAAAGTGGTTATTAAATAACCTTGAGCGTAAAAGTAGCCTAAATAAACCTTACGCACACGTCAACTTTTGAGCGTAAAAACTCGTATAGTCTCCGTGCGTAAAAGAAGCCATATTATGAGCGTAAAAATAGCTCAGTCCACATACTAAACGACAAATTGGTCTCTGTGTAAAACAAATCCCTTCGAATTCTGTGATATATGCCATCATTAAATCTTCATGTCAGACTTTACATTAAATGCAAGACTTGACAGCTTTGTTTAGTGTAAAAGTGGCTAGCCTGTCTTAGGCGTAAAACCATTAGCTTTGACCCGGACGTAAAATGATTAGCCTGCGTTAGGCGTAAAGTGATTAGCCTCTCTTTGGCGTAAAATGGATCAATTTGAATGGAATGATCCATCTCTTTGACTCATTCTTATGAAGCACTTTTTACGCTCCTACAATAAGTTCATTTGGGCTATAACACTTAGAGGACCCTAACTTATCTAAGCCGACTGCATGGGCCCAAATTTCGGGCGAAACTTAGATTTTATAAGATCATGGACTATTTGATTTCTTTCATCATTACCTTTACTTATTATTATATCTACCTATGATGCTAAAATAGCTTAGCTTTGCAAGCTTATTCTTTATCGAGCTTGTTCAAGACATATGTTATTTGGGTCGACCCACTAACATATTGTCTAACCAGAACTGGTGCATGATGGTCTGATCAACCGAGTGCACTTTGGTTCGCCTTTTCAATCTACGTGGATGTGATATAGATAAACTTGGCCTTTAGAATCCCCTCCACGACTGTCTTGACAATCCCTTTGAAATTATTCGATCGCCTTTGAACCACGTATTCGTAATTGAGAGTATCGTCATTTGAACTCCTTAATTACGTTCGCTTTTAACTTTTTAGAAGGACGAAGGCGTCGTACTTTTCTCGGCCCTATCACGACTTTCAAATCGCTTAAATATAGGAGTGAAATCTAATTCGATCTCTAAATCGTGCCCTCAACCTACCCTCAAGAGACCATAACTATAAGGTCTCAAATTTATTTTATTTTACTTGAACCCATACTATTGCTTATTACGCGTCATCTTAAAATATTTTCCTTCTTGCGTTAATCCATGGTTATCTTCGCATTTATTAAATTCACGACACTAATGCCTGTTTTCATTCAACGTCGTTTCCTTGTCTCGCCCAATGAATTGACTGTGCTTCCTTATCGATATACCCTTGTACCTTCTCACCCCCTACTCATTCTTAATTCCAAGGACGAAATTCTTCTAAGTTGGGTAGGATGTAAAACCCCAAAATTTCTACTATTTTTTTATTTTTCTTTTGGTACTGATTTAATATTTTGTATTGTATGTCGCATAGTCGTATTGTACGTCGCGCACCAATTTACGTTTTCCGTATTTTGCTTGTTGAGTGCGAATGTGTGCAAGGTACACCTTTTTAGAAGAAAAAAATACGGTTTTTGATTATAAAAGTGTATTTATGTAAGATAGTTTTCAAAATAATATGTGATAAGTATTTTTTTTATTAAAAGTTATGAGAAGAAGCGCGTCGAGATTTCCAAAAATAATAATTATTTTCATTTTATTTTATTTTACAAATATTTGTAGTAGTTAGGAAAACCATTATTTTTATTGATACTAATTGTGTGCAAGATGCATGAAATATATTTCATGTCCCCTATTAATTTTCGAAATACTAAGTGTTTTGTCAAAAAGGTGTTTCAAATATTTAAATATACATACTTATATTCAAAATTCTTTTTAAATTAATTATAAAAATATATTTTAGTTAATTACTATACTTTAAATTGTGGTTAGAATTATTGGCTTGATTTAAATAGTTAAATTAAGGATAAATATTTATCTATTGGGTTTATTTGGATTTAAATTAGATTGAGATTGGATTTTGATTTAATTAACCTATTTTAATTAATATATGATTTATCTATGGGAGATTTAAAATCCCCTAAATCCTATCCAAAATGGGAATTTTCACATCCTATAAATAGGCAGGTACTCTTCCATAAATCTTCACATCCAGAAATTATTCACAAAAATGTGCATCGTGTCATTGTCCGTGTCCCCCTTCCCATCCACTATTTTACATATACAATATTGACCCCTTCTCCGTCGGACAGCTCCCGACATGACGATACGCAATCCAATCCGATAATACAATCCCGAATCCTAAACCTACAGCCTTCACCATCGCCCTCAGCCCCGCCATCAACCACAATCATCTTCGCCACCGATGTCATCTCGCCAACATCTCCCCGACCCCTGATTTCACGTGGCAACCGCCTCGGTCATCCCCGCAGTCCAGCATCTTCTCCACAACTCTCGTCCGGCATCATCCCCATCTCCGCTATCATCGTCCCCGCCGTGGCCATCTCGGCCACCACGACCCAAATCAAACACAGCCCATCATCACCATACCTACCGCCAGAATAGTCGAACTCCCGACCTCTGTACCACACAAATTCTTCCCCGGCGCCGCCCGGGAAACTCAGCACAACCACCACCACTGGCCGTCCATCCTGACCCCGACCATCTCCGGCCATCGCCGCCCAGACGCCGCACTCCACCACCACCACCAAAACGAAAGAAGAAGAGGGGAACTTACCCACAGCCGAGCCGCCGTATGCCGCTCGATAACCACAGTCGCCGTCGACCGCCTCCCGCAGATCTGTAGTCGCCATCGAGACCCTCTTCCAGTCGCTTCGGCCCCGCGCACGACCGCCCTCCGCGCCGTCGAGCATCTCCTACCTCCTCGCATCAGATCCGACATCCCGACGACCGCTTCTCCTCTCAGCATCCGCCCGCCTCTTCGTCGAGATCCTCGCGCCGTCGCTGCGCTGTCGGCGACGACCGCCGTCCACGTCTCCTTTCTTGAGCGCGCCACCGCGCCCTCCGCAGCGACCAGCGGCGCGCCTCCACCGCTGTCGACCCCATGCGCCGGACCACCGTCGTCGCGCCCAAGCGCGCTGCTCCGAACGCGCCGTCGCGCCGCCCAAATCCCGGCCGACCGCGCCGCTTTGGTAAACCCCCTCCTTTACTTTCCTTTTTCTACTCCCACTATTACTCTCTCTCTCTCTCTCTCTGTGTTCGAGAAATTTGGGGGGAGGGGGGTGGAGTTCTTTGTTAGTGAGAAGAGAAGTGTAGTTTATAATTGCAATTATTATTAATATTATTATTATTATTAGTTTCATTTGAAGAAAGAGTACAGTGCAACTATTATTATTATTATTATTATTATTATTATTATTATTATTATTATTATTATTATTATTATTATTATGTTATGTTATTTATTGCTATTATTATTATTATTATTATCAAAAGAGAAAGGGTTGTATTGTTTTTAAGGTTTTATTATTAATATTATTATCATTATTATTAGTTATTAATTTTATTATTATTATTATGGATATTATTATCAATAGTTTTGTTAAAATTATTATTGTTATTTATTCTTAAAATATGTAGTAAATATTCCTAAAAATATATTGTAATTAAAAATATAGTTTTGGCCTACAAAACCTATTTGACAAAAATTAAGTTTCAATTTAAAAAAAAAACAAATTTTCCAAAGTACTTATCTCTAGAAATTTTCTTCGAATTACCCGACCACGACTACTCACGTGTTCCTATTTTTCGCAAATTTAGGCCATGTTCGCATGGACCTCGGCTATTGGACAGAACATGACATCTCGATCATCGCACCACACCAGGTGACACACCAGGCAAGACACCTTGCCTTTACTGTTTAATTTCTTGCTCAATATCATGTATGCTTTTTCTTTATGTTGTTCTTTCAAAATTTTATATAGATGCAAATTATTATATTTTATGCAATTGGTTTAGAGTTAAGGGACCACCGTATGTGCATCTCATAAACTTTCACGATGTGACACGGATTGTGTGTGAGTGGTGAGTCGCATATAGCTTCGGACTTGTATACCGACCGTACATCGGTACGTACAGGCCGTGCGTTAGGATAGAACTGTCAATAGATTGTGTAGAAGACTTGGCGATTATTAAGGATTAAACAGTGTCGTGGAGACGATGCATGTATAGTATCATTGGGGGGAGGGGACAATTATTAGCGTAGAGGCTACATTTTATTTTTACACACACTTTGGGCCGAGGGTGACTCTTATGAGCACTACCTTCTGTCCAAGGCCGATAGTGACTCGGATGAGCGCTACTTACTGCCACTCTTTATTTACTCTGCTGAGCCTACAGCCCCTGCGTAGAACGTTGTCCTCAAAGTGCATATCACCTAGAATGGGTAGGAACCTTTACTCATGCATACTTTTCTGTTGAGCTTTATTATTCAGTTTATTGGCATGATATTATGTGTCCTGTTACGTCCCTCTGAGGACCTGGTGATCTCTCTAGATGTGTGTTTTCGTAATTTCTTGCAGGTGCTCTAGCTAAGGCCATTCCTTTCTTCGTGATGATTGCTCTTGGACTCGTCACTTGTCCTCGCTTGCTAAATTCTTACCTTGTATATTTTTCCATATTTAATTTGGTTGGTAGTGGACTTTGTCTCCGCCCAACTATTGTGTATATGACAAACTCAAAGTTGCTTTTATATTATTATTTATCTTTGTGGATGAGGTTTAGTGTCTTGGCTTTCTACATTTACAGCTTATGTATATATACAAGTCGTATATTTAATCGTATGTATACAGCTGGCATGATACGTATCTAGTCTCAAGTAATTGGGACTGGGGCGTTACATGTTTAACCTAGAAGGGGTGTGATCATCTTAATTTCAAGGACGAAATTTTTCTAAGGTGGGTAGGATTGTAACACCCAGTTTTCCAGATGAGGGTAATTTTAAAATTTTGTAATTATAATTATTATTTATTGATATTTGTTTGCCATTAAAATTGTTTGATTGCAAATCTTAATACAAACAGAACAGTGTTACAATATAGGACTTAGATGTAGTCCTAGGAGTACACTTTTGTTTAATCTGGGTCCTTAGTGCCAATGGAGCGAGTGGTAATGCGTTGACTCCGTTGACGGGCTGACGACGGTTATCGGTTCTCTGAAGGTGTAGATTGCTCTGGGTGCTGGAGCTTGCTGAGAGGAGGAAGACGTTGAGTGTCTGTATCTGCCTCTCTGGTGGTGTATTTGTTCGTATCTGTCTGTGTGTGTGGAAGAAGGAAATGATTCCTCTATTTATAGCTGGGCAGGTTGGCTGCTCATGCGCGCATATGTAGGATGCGCCGGTGCGTGGGGACGCTACGTGTTGATTGCTGATGGAGGCGCATGGATGATGCGTCCTACTCGAGGGGTTGAATTCTTCATACTGCTGTTGTGAACCGGCACGTAGCAGAGGAGAAGATCTTTCCGTTGCTGAAATCTTGGATGAGTTGAGTCAAAGGACACGTGTCGTCGACTCATGGCTCGGAGATCTCGGATCTGATGGGGGGATGATTTGGTGGGACGCGCCTCGGATTGGGCGCATGATGAGATTTTGGCTCGTGACCTTTAGGAGTCACGAACTGTAGTGCCCCGTCCCGCAAAGTCAATCGGAGGAATCAAAACGCCGACGGCGTTCGGACTTAGCCTTGCAACGGCTTGCTCGGAGACATCGCTCAGGTGGGGTAGTTTCGGTGAACTCTTCTCATCTTTGCCTTCACATAATAAATCGTGTTTTCAACTTACACAAGCTAGGTTTGGTAATAAAAGCTACGCATCCACATAGCTAAGGGAATAATCCCGACGGTTTGAATCGAGTTAGAACATGGAAAACGTCCCACGGTTGGCTTAGAATTGGTGCACGGCGTGCTTTGAAAATGACACTCGGTCCTTCGTCCCGTGGCTTGGGAGAAAGAAAGTTGGTCTTCGGTGCAAAAGCTGAGAGTTAGCCTAAGTCATAGGCGTCGTCCGCACAAATGCTTGCTAAAGCATGCACGATCCTGTCCCGCAAGGCTTGGCGTAGCCTTTGCTCGTCCCTTGGGTTAAGTTGTAGGCTTGAGTGAGTTAGGCAAAGTTATGCCGGTCGACCTAAGTTATTCTACGTGTTGTCCTGCTCATTCTGCGGTTGTCAAGATAAATAGTCCCACGACCCCAAGGCCCGTCATATGAAGTATGACTTGGGCGACAGCGTTGCGTCGAACACGAGTCGGTTTAGAGCCACGAGCCACGGTTGGTTCAAGTTAAGTTGGAAGGCTATGCAGTAGCCGTTCCCTGAGTTCTAAGAATGTTAAGTCCAAGCGATGGTTAGTCGCCGAGAGAAAATATGTCGGGACTGTGGTTCAGTCGCCGAGGCAACCCTGGTTTGGGGCTCTGCAAAAGAAGTGTGAAAAGAGAAAAGAGTAAAGCAAAGGAACTAAGTGATGATGATGGGACCATGCATTACGTTAAGTCTAGAAGTTAGCGTAGGCGCGTGGTCATGGACAACTTGTCGACAAGGGCGATGGTTTCTTCGAGCGGCAACCCGGGGCCACGGGACCGACTCGGCCTAGAAAGAAACAGGTTATAGCCGAGCTGGGTAATAGGCAATCGGTAAGACGGGGACTTGCATCGGGGCTCGCTACTTGCGTTGCAAGGGTCCCGTATTACCAGGCTATGTCCACGATGGCTAGTTAATGCCAGTGACCTTTCATATAGATGTGTCGGCACGGGCGGCAATCCGCGTGCGTGCCTTTGGATTGAGTTGAATATGTATGAGTTAAAAAGACACAATGTCGGAGCCTAAGATTTGGCTACAGCGAAGGCGACGTGCTTCGGCACGAGATGTGGCGTCAAGTGTTAAGTTGTTGGCATAGAGTTGCATGAGTTAGGCTTGAGCTGTCGCGAGTTAAGTCGAGAAGGGCCGTAAGGCTAGTTGTGTGAAGTTACGTTGAGTTGTTGGGCTCTGTCTCGAAATATGAGGAACGGCCGCGTTGTCACAACACAAGTGTAGGCGAGACTAAGCGAGGAGGCACTGCCTCGGTAATATTGAAGCACGAATCGGGTATGGCACGACCGAGTCGTTATGTCCCAGAGTTTGGCGCAAAAGACAAGTATAAGTCGGTGCGTCGACAATGCAAGCACGAGAAAGGTTTAGAGGCAAGGAAATGGAGTCCTTCGTGTAGTTGCGTCTCTGATTATGGCCGTAAGGCAAACACGACTTGATAGGTTAACGTTGTTGGCACGAGGAGTGGTCTAGAGACAAAGTATGAGTTAACGTTGACATTGCAAGCACGGGATGGTCCCGATACACATGTGCGCCAAGGCGCCGGTCCTAAAACTGATCCTAAGGCAAGAATAGAAAGACAATCGTAAAAGGGTTTATGTTGCACAAAGTAAATGAAACGTGTAGGTTTTGTATGGGTGGGCGAGGAGCTCACTCCACCAGTACAGTGGTACTGACACCCACACAGTGTTTCATGTGCAGGCACAGGTAGAAGCTCGTGGCGCGGAGCTCGCTTGGATGCGTCGAGGCACGAAGTTCCTTGGCGATTCGAAGCGTGCGGCCGCATGGATTCGAAGACTTATACGGGACATAATGTATGGACATCGCCTTCCGAAGCTTCCGCTGGATTCAAGTATTGTATCGAGAGATGAGAGAGAGCAGAGTGACTTGTAAATGAGAGAAAAGTGAGCACGAGAGACATTGTAATTTGGCCTTGCGCCCACAGATGTAATCTTGTATTCAATATCAATAAAAGAGATTCTTTTGAATGACTTGTGTTCATGTGTTCTTCTTTAATTCCGCTGCTATAAATCAATGTCTCTGCACGGGACTTCTGTACGACGACCCCATCGCAGCCGCTGTAATCGGCCGTTATGGAACCCGCCTTGCACGAGCGCAATCTAGGCTCGTGCGGTATCACGCCTTAGCGAGGACGATCGCTCCTACGGGAGCGGGCGTGACATAGTGGTATCAGAGCACGGCTTTACGTCCTTGGACCGTCGATTGAATTCTTTAACTCCGTTGTTCCGCAAACTCTGAATTGTGCTTCCGCAACGTGATATTATTGGTGCACTCTCTCTCAAATGTCTCTCGGCATGTCCATACAATAAGTCTAAATATTTTCGAAAGCTCGTACAAGCGTTCAATTTAACGCATCGGTAGGCCGTTGCCAAATGCGTCGATAAGGCCTTTGTGCCGAACGTTGCAAACTTGACTCGATAGAAAATATGTGCTAATGTTAGCAAGTCGCGTGCATGCCTAATTAGTCCAATATCGACCCTAGCAATTGAGCATGCAAACTTGGAATATAGTCCGCACAGGAATGGCTATGCACACGGCCTTTTGGCTAAGTTGTGTTTCGCGTCGCGTACCTCGACCCTTGGTACAAACGAGTTGCGAGCGATATCAAGTACCGCTCGGTCGGGAACGGAGATATACTTAGAGTGCCTATCGATAGGAACGCTATCGGACTAACGCTTAGGCGTATACGGAAGATTGATTTGGATTTCGAGGAAATAGTGCGAACGACTTGGTGCGTCGATACGACGTGAGCGATTACGCTAGCGATTCGTCGAACGATTCTGAAGGATGTCTTAGCGAATGACGCGAATGTGATTGAGGACTGGATCGTATGGCTCGAATCTGAGTGGTGTATGGTTTGTTTTGGAAATCATTCGAGCAAATATTGAGGATTACGAGTAACGGCGAGTATGTCGACGAGGCGATGCGATCGCGCAAAGCCTTAGAACGCGTCACGCTTAGTTGGTCGTGACTTCGAATGTCCCAAACGAGCATCTCGTTCGGACAACTTGTGAATGAGCAACGCGAGTAGAAAATGTTTCGGAACGATGAATGAAATCGAATGGTCTTGATCGAGGAAACTTAGAGGATCGCACGTGCGATATCGGATTGATGCAAATAAAATGTGACTTGAGTTTTGAACAACGATCTTGAAACGAACTTGAGGAATTGCGATCGAACTTGATCTTGAATATCGAGGAAAATTATAGGATATCCAGTCCGAACAATAACATCGGTCGCACGACTCGAAATTGGTTGCAAAGGAAGATCGTCAGGTTACGCATTTCGTCGATGGTATTGAGGCGTATCAAAGATCGATATGCGATAACTCGGGGGTACTCTGACTCGGCAAATGACGATCGTGCAAATGTCATTGTTCGATGGATGCTATAATCGGGATATTAAAATGTGTCGAGGAAAAGATAGACTTGGCTCGAGGATTTTCTAAGTTGAATGAATGACGATCGAACTTGGCTTGGATGAAAACTGGAATGTTTGGATTTGCTTTGTCGATAACCACAACGTTGACGTTCTTGTCTTATGCGAGCGCTACTCCAGCCTCGCACATGCGTCACGCCAATTAGGGCGATCACTCTGCGTGAGCGCTGGTATGGTAATTCATACAGCGGGAGTGGTCGAACTTGCACGGTGCGACAATTTGTACTTCGATTTGTGGTTTGACGCGAAGGTGACTCGAGAATGGATTTGTGTGCTTGAAGAATCGTACTTGAGGATTGAGTAGGTCCAATCCGCGTATCGAAAATGAGTTAGTCTAAACTCAAACAAGAGTTACGCCCCGATGAGAATGATTATTCCGCGGGAGCGTTGCATGGTGATTCATGAACCACCGTGGATAATCGGACTCGCGTGAGATTGGGGCACAACGTATTGTCGAGCTAGATGACCTCGTGATCGAATACATGAATTGGTTAGAATTGGTGATTTGAATGGATTCGAATACGCGCAACGAATGCGCTGAGGCGAATAGGTGATCGTGCTTGATGTTTAGAAATCTGAGTGACGCGAGCTTGGGTAGAAAATCCCGTACTACCGACTTTGGTTTGACCCTAGGATTGGGGTCAGTGTTGGCATTATTGTTGGGGAACTATGATTCCAATCCTGACATTGACTTAGCCTCGAAAAGAAATAGCCTAGCGGTTAGGCGAGACGCCCTGTTGCAAGTGTTAGCTAATCGAAAAGATTAATCTTGAGGATTGGAATGCATGGAAATCACGAATATAGGAAACCCTGCTCACGAGGCTCGGCTGACATGCATATATTTCAGGGACGCCTGGGTATGTGCACGATGCGACTCGAGTGAGAATGACAAATTTTCTATCATGCGGCTTGGCTGAATGCATGTATTTTGGGGACGCTTGGAATGCGTGCACGATCCAGCCAAGTGATACGACGAGTTCAAGCAAGGCTTGAAAGATGGGAGTGTGTCGAGATCTTGAAACCTTGTTAAAGGAAAGATTGATAGTCGTGCGAGCGTGGCTCACAATCGAAGAAACGCGTAGGCGAAATGTGTACGATTAAGTCTTGGCCATAGAAATGGTAGAATAGCTTGCCTTCAGGAAAGTCTCGAGGACGAGACTTGTTCTGAGTGGTGTATGATGTAGTGCCCCGTCCCGCAAAGTCAATCGGAGGAATCAAAACGCCGACGGCGTTCGGACTTAGCCTTGCAACGGCTTGCTCGGAGACATCGCTCAGGTGGGGTAGTTTCGGTGAACTCTCCTCATCTTTGCCTTCACATAATAAATCGTGTTTTCAACTTGCACAAGTTAGGTTTGGTAATAAAAGCTACGCATCCACATAGCTAAGGGAATAATCCCGACGGTTTGAATCGAGTTAGAACATGGAAAACGTCCCACGGTTGGCTTAGAATTGGTGCACGGCGTGCTTTGAAAATGACACTCGGTCCTTCGTCCCGTGGCTTGGGAGAAGGAAAGTTGGTCTTCGGTGCAAAAGCTGAGAGTTAGCCTAAGTCATAGGCGTCGTCCGCACAAATGCTTGCTAAAGCATGCACGATCCTGTCCCGCAAGGCTTGGCATAGCCTTTGCTCGTCCCTTGGGTTAAGTTGTAGGCTTGAGTGAGTTAGGCAAAGTTATGCCGGTCGACCTAAGTTATTCTACGTGTTGTCCTGCTCATTCTGCGGTTGTCAAGATAAATAGTCCCACGACCCCAAGGCCCGTCATATGAAGTATGACTTGGGCGACAGCGTTGCGTCGAACACGAGTCGGTTTAGAGGCACGAGCCATGGTTGGTTCAAGTTAAGTTGGAAGGCTATGCAGTAGCCGTTCCCTGAGTTCTAAGAATGTTAAGTCCAAGCGATGGTTAGTCGCCGAGAGAAAATATGTCGGGACTGTGGTTCAGTCGCCGAGGCAACCCTGGTTTGGGGCTCTGCAAAAGAAGTGTGAAAAGAGAAAAGAGTAAAGCAAAGAAACTAAGTGATGATGATGGGACCATGCATTACGTTAAGTCTAGAAGTTAGCGTAGGCGCGTGGTCATGGACAACTTGTCGACAAGGGCGATGGTTTCTTCGAGCGGCAACCCGGGGCCACGGGACCGACTCGGCCTAGGAAGAAACAGGTTATAGCCGAGCTGGATAATAGGCAATCGGTAAGACGGGGACTTGCATCGGGGCTCGCTACTTGCGTTGCAAGGGTCCCGTATTACCAGGCTATGTCCACGATGGCTAGTTAATGCCAGTGACCTTTCATATAGATGTGTCGGCACGGGCGGCAATCCGCGTGCGTGCCTTTGGATTGAGTTGAATATGTATGAGTTAAAAAGACACAATGTCGGAGCCTAAGATTTGGCTACAGCGAAGGCGACGTGCTTCGGCACGAGATGTGGCGTCGAGTGTTAAGTTGTTGGCATAGAGTTGCATGAGTTAGGCTTGAGCTGTCGCGAGTTAAGTCGAGAAGGGCCGTAAGGCTAGTTGTGTGAAGTTACGTTGAGTTGTTGGGCTCTGTCTCGAAATATGAGGAACGGCCGCGTTGTCACAACACAAGTGTAGGCGAGACTAAGCGAGGAGGCACTGCCTCGGTAATATTGAAGCACGAATCGGGTATGGCACGACCGAGTCGTTATGTCCCAGAGTTTGGCGCAAAAGACAAGTATAAGTCGGTGCGTCGACAATGCAAGCACGAGAAAGGTTTAGAGGCAAGGAAATGGAGTCCTTCGTGTAGTTGCGTCTCTGATTATGGCCGTAAGGCAAACACGACTTGATAGGTTAACGTTGTTGGCACGAGGAGTGGTCTAGAGACAAAGTATGAGTTAACGTTGACATTGCAAGCACGGGATGGTCCCGATACACATGTGCGCCAAGGCGTCGGTCCTAAAACTGATCCTAAGGCAAGAATAGAAAGACAATCGTAAAAGGGTTTATGTTGCACAAAGTAAATAAAACGTGTAGGTTTTGTATGGGTGGGCGAGGAGCTCACTCCACCAGTACAGTGGTACTGACACCCACACAGTATTTCATGTGCAGGCACAGGTAGAAGCTCGTGGCGCGGAGCTCGCTTGGATGCGTCGAGGCACGAAGTTCCTTGGCGATTCGAAGCGTGCGGCCGCATGGATTCGAAGACTTATACGGGACATAATGTATGGACATCGCCTTCCGAAGCTTTCGCTGGATTCAAGTATTGTATCGAGAGATGAGAGAGAGCAGAGTGACTTGTAAATGAGAGAAAAGTGAGCACGAGAGACATTGTAATTTGGCCTTGCGCCCACAGATGTAATCTTGTATTCAATATCAATAAAAGAGATTCTTTTGAATGACTTGTGTTCATGTGTTCTTCTTTAATTCCGCTGCTATAAATCAATGTCTCTGCACGGGACTTCTGTACGACGACCCCGTCGCAGCCGCTGTAATCGGCCGTTATGGAACCCGCCTTGCACGAGCGCAATCTAGGCTCGTGCGGCATCACGCCTTAGCGAGGACGATCGCTCCTACGGGAGCGGGGCGTGACACGAACCGTTCTGGGCGCATGGCTTTTGAGGCGCATGCGAGCGACTTTCCTTCTGTCTTTCGGGATCAGAGATCAGTCTGGGGCGCATGGCTTTTGAGGCGCATGCGAGGCTTCAACTGAAGACTCTTCTTCTGTCTTTAGGGATCAGTGAAGGGTCTGAGGCGCATGGCTTTTGAGGCACATGCGGATTGGGTGGCCACGTGGCAGTAGCCGTCGGTGGTAAAGTCATGATGATGCTGACGTTGTGGACACTTCGTTTTCTGCAAAAGCTGTCAACCGTTCAGACTTGGGGAGGCGTACTGCCAACTCTGTCAGTTCAGCATTTAATGTTGGTGACATTCGATGGACAGCTGAGTGGACGCGTTGGTTGACGTTCCACTAGGCGTATGGAGACGTATGGGGGCGCATCCTCTGTGATGCGCTCGGTACATGGCACATCTATGGGAGGCGCTTGGTGTTTGAAGGGGTGTGATACGCTGTCCAGCCGGCGCATCCGACACGTCTTTAATGATGCGGCTGTTTCGCTTCTCGAGTGCCTTTAAATAGCCGTTTGGCTGAAGTCGAGACGCCCGGTTCATCCATTTAATGTGAGTTCATTGCACGGAATTCGAAGAGCCATCCACTTGGCGCGTGGGTTTGATCTGCCCGGCCTATAAATAGTGGCATGGAGAGAAGGTTTGCTTCTTATTCCCTCACGTACTTCCGACATGAACTTGGGTATTCGGGTGCATTCTGTTGACGAAGTGTTTCCGAGGGTGAAGATGAGATGCCATGTCGTCGTTGATGCTCTTGAAGGTGACTGTTGCATCCAAAAGACGGAGTCGAGGGCTTCCGAGGCAGGCGGAAGGTGCCTGTTGCATCCAAAGATGGGGATGCTCGGGCCTCGTCTCCGTTGTTCCGGAAGAGCCGTAGATCGGAATGGCGGTGCTAGGCTCTTTCTTCCTTCAAAGTGGGTGTCGTCCACTCTGGTTGTGTTGAAAGCTGCTCCTTTAGCCGTATTTCGATTACGGTCTTCCTTGGTCTTTGGAGGCACTTTCGAAGCCTCCCATGGCCACAGATTTGCGGTGCTCTTCTCTTTCTTGGTTCCAGCCAGAGGGTTAAACGCTTTGTTTAGCCGAAGCACTTATCAGGTGAGCCTGGCTGGAAGAGCGGCACATAACTGGGCTGCTGAAGGGATGCACATAACTGAGCTGGATGCACATAACTGAGCTGCTGAAGAGATGGTGGGATGCGCCTGATTGGAGGCGCATGGTATCTGATGCGCTTAACTGTCGGCACATGGTGACTGCTGCGCCTATCTGGAGGCGCATGGTGGCCGCTATTCTGGTACATGTAGTGTCTGGCGCATGGACTTTCTGGTTGTGAAATTCCATGCTTCTACAAGACCCCCTTCAAAGTTTTCAAAACTTTTGAATAAGTTTTGGAATACTTTGAATAAGAAGCATGACGATCAGGGCGCATGACCGTTGGGGCGCATGCCTGTTCGGGCGCATGCTCTTCTCAGTTAATGTATATGATAATGCCTCGATAACCGAAAAGATTAATGATGATCTTTTGGTTTTATCTGCTGTTATCTTCACAGGACCCGACGCGACGGCTGAGATCATTCGTCATCGGTTCACGCGTGCGACCACGGCCTATAAATAGGTGAGAGATAGAGAGAGAGAGAGAGTTCTTCTGCTCTGTGCTTTTGCCTCCTTTAGAGTTCTTCTTCAAAACCCTAACTTCTTCTTCTCTGAGAGAATGGCTCCCAAGACTCCTCGCGGCGGTGCTAAGGGAAAGGAGCCGGCAGAGTTCGCCGACGATGATGCTCCTGCCACCATTGCCACTCCGGCCGACGTTCGCCCCGGGGTGACGGGTGGGTGTCGACTTTTGCTATCTAATGTGCTCTAACTTTTTGCTGCCGATGCGTATAGGTTTCTGTCCTTGATACGCTGAGGTTTTATCCTGCCGACGTGCATAGGCTCAGGCCTTTATCATGCACCGAGGTTTAGTTTGCTGACACGCATGGGTTTTATACCCTGATGATGCGCCGAAGCCTTCACTGACGCGCATGGGCTCACGCCTTGATGATGCGCCGAAGCTCCAATGCTGACGCGCATGGGTTTACGCCCTGATGATGCGCCGAAGCTCCAATGCTGACGCGCATGGGTGATGCGCTGAAGCTGACGCGCATGGGTTTATACCCTGACGATGCGTCAATCTATTCGACACCTTTTGTCTTTTTGCCTGACTTTCACTTTTGTTGTGCCAGTGTCGATGACGATCCCTTTGTTGAATGAGGTCCTCCTGGATGCTTCTCTTTGCCAAATGGGAGTTGATTTTGATGAGATGGTGATCAACCCTACAAAGGAAGCTATCTTACAGAACCAACCCCGGGAGAGAATGCTGCAAATCCAGAACCAGTTGTCACTTTTCCTCCAGAGTATGATGGAGAGTGGTAAACTGAAGTCTGCTGAATCTGAAGATGTGACTTTCTTAAAACCTGCCTTTCTGTTTGGCGACCGATTAGTCTCTTCTGAAGCGAAGATACTGAAGATCAAAGAAGACTGGTTCTTTTCTGCCAAAGGCATGGTTCTATACATGCGGCAGGTTGACCGCCAGTTGCCGCTGACGGCCTTTTATCGTTTAGCTTCGAAGAGAAGGATGAGTTGGGAACTTACTCCTTTTCAAGAAGGGGCCTTGGGAGGTACCCTTTCGATCGATGCCACCTCGAACCAGCGAGATACTTTGGCTGCTTCACGAGCCGGTTCCTCGTTCAGTTACCGAGCCTTGCGTCCCGGGAGCCTCTACAGTGAAGTCCCAAATGACACGTTTCCCTTCAGTGCCCCGACCTTTGCAAATCGGATGCTGACAGCGAAGGTCATGTACCCGATAGGTGGCTTTAGAGTCGAAAGTTGGTGTCACTACATTCCGAGGTGGGACGAGTTGACCACCTGGGTGCTTTCAAGGTTCAAAGTTGAGCTTAAGGAGATTGGGCTGACAGCCGCCATTCGGGCTACGCAGGCAGGCGTGGACCTCAATAAGCCTATGTTCCTTGCGCTCTTGGAATTATTCAATGCCCATACTGGCAGCTTTTTCACTCCGGTAGGAGAGTTGGGGTTGGCTCTCCATGAGATGTACGAAGTGTCTAAGCTCCCTTGGGGCTCGGAGCCGTACGAGGAATATTTTCCGTCAAATGAGGAGATCCAGGTTCTGGAAGATAAGGACCCGGAGATGATGGCTGTATTCAAAGAGGTAACGAGCCACCATTATCTGATGCACCGGAGGGATAAGGGCAAGACCCAGCCTCATGTAACTGCTTGGAGGGACTATGTCTTTAGGCAGGATTTGGCGGATCCTTCGAGGATCCGGTTTGCGACTCCGCAGGGACTGAAGCCCGCGGAAGTGACTTCCGAAATAAGTCGGCTGGACGAGAGGACCCCACGTTCGGATGAGAACGGCAAGGATGCATATAGCTACTTCTGGCACTGTGGGCACCGGATGTCATCTAAGGCAGTATTGACAGCCTACTTGATGATATGGCTCCGGGATTACGTGTTTGCAGGTGGATCCGGTGCCGTAGAGAGGGTACATCGGAATCTTATTTTGCCTGCCGTGAAGTTGGCTTTTGGACGACCCTTAGCTCTCCTCCCCGCGATGGTGTGCAACCTGTTGCGCGGTTTGAGGTCTTTTGCTGAATGCTTTTCTTCTTGCAGGGATCGTCGAAGAAGAAGTCCCGCGTTTCAAAACCGGGTGCTAGTAAACCGAAGGAGGTGGCAGGCTCTTCTGATGAGCGCATTCCACCAATGATAATGTCTCCCGTGGAGGAGGGCCCCGAAGACGTTCCTGCGGAGGTTTTACTATCTCCTGTCTTTGAGGTTGCAACAAATTCTGGGAAAGTACAGTTTGCCGTGGAGGCCTTGGACGTTGAGGGTCCTACGGTCTCGAGGCATCCTGATGATGAGGTGGATTGGAGTTCGTCGCCTTCGGATGACGTTGCTCCAGAGCTGCAGGAGTCTGTTGCGGGGGCAACAGATATAGTTGGGACAGAGGAGAGGGTTGATTCCCCTCCTTGTCATGATGAGGGGAGGTCGGCTGTATCATTGTCGAGTTCTACCCCAGCTTCAACCGTGGAAGTTGAGGTGGCTACCGATCAGGAGGTAGCGACAGATTATGTCCCTGTTGAGGGACTTGAGAAGGATGAGACCCTTCTGCCGGTCCTGTCTCCCGGGGCAGGCCAGGAGATGAGTGTTGATCTCCCCGTTCTGCCGGGGGAGGCACCGGTCGCTGATAGGACGTTGGGGGTAGAAGAGGTGGCCGTTGACGTCGGTGGTTCCTCCGGGCTTGAGAAGGGTAAGGGTATGGAACCCTCTGTTGCCCCTCCTACTTGGGGTACTAACTCGACGCCTGTACGGGCTTCCTCTGTTCCTTCGGCTCCTCGGGCTAGCAGTCCAGCCCCTGTTGATGAAGAGCCCATTGATGCTGAGGTTCAAGCCTCGCAGGTTGAGGTTGGCGGATCTTCTTCCGGTCCGCTAACTGTAGTAGCTCCTCCAACTCCTGTTATGACGCCGCAGGTCCTGGCGGATGCAGACGAATATGTGAAATTCCTCGTTGAGGGGGTGTACAAAATGCTGCAGAGGGGTGTATCTGCGGTGATGGATGCCAACGGGAGCTTTGCGACGGCAAGAACTCTGGCAATGCCCTGTATCGAGCTGATCCGCATTCACCAAGGCCACGACCATATGGCCGAAATTCTGGAGGCTTCGGTGATCGAGCTGGACGAGCGGCTTGCGGAACTTCAGCGCATCCAGCGAAATGACCTCTCCGTCTTGATAGATGCGGAGAAGGGGAAGTTGATTACCGAGATCGAGTCTTCCTACCAGGCCACTGTGGGCATTTGGGAGCACGAGGTGGCTGAGACTGAGGCTGCGGTAGAGCAGTTGTCTCAGTCCATGAAGAAGATGATGGAAATGCGAGCTGCGTTGGATGCTAAAATCGCAGAGATCAACACCCAGATGTGCCGCCTTGAGGACCAACGGGCCCGACTCCAGTTAGATGTCGAACGTGTTCAGGCTGAACACGTAGCATTCAAGCAGGAGGAAGCGACTTTTACTCAGCGGACTCTTGCCTTGGCTCAGCAGCGACAACAGCTTGATGAGAAGCATGAGAGCGAAACTTCCGCTGAGGCTGTTGAATTGATGCGTCAAGAAGATGAGCGTCGAGTCCTGGCGACTGTGGAGACCCGTACAGCCGACTTAAGACGTCGAGTTAGAGAGCTTTCAGCCCACCCTGGAGAGGTTCAGGGACTGTAGCTTCTTCCTTTTTTATGTTCTTTTGTAACCCTTGCAATGGGATAGTGTAGTTTTGTACTTTCTCTTTTTTAGAAAATAAAGAAGTACGCAACTTTTTTGTGATGTGTTCATTTTTGTTATTATGAACTTGATGATTTGTGTGGACCTATTATCTTTTGCGCACCTTGGTTTCTAGGTACAGATAATAAGTTTGAAGGAACCAACATGTTTGCTCAGAGGTGATGTGGACATGGCAATCATTGGGTTCAAAATGATAGAATCTTCCTACTCAGAGGTATTATGGACGTGGTAGGAATGATCCTGGGGGATACGCTGAACAACTCAGAGGTGATGTGGACGTGGAAGTTCTGCGATCAATGTACGACAACACAGGGATTGTTTGTACGAGATGTTTACTCAGAGGTAATGTGGACGTGGTAAACATGAAGGGCAGCGTCGGCTTACGTAGCGTAAGATTCCGCTTTGTAGGGTGTAGAGAAACAACTCAGAGGTGATGTGGACGTGGTTGTCTTTCTACTGAAGGATGCCACAGAACAGCTGGGTTCCGGAAGCGTATGAGTTTTATGGAAGGAGATTGTGTGTGAGCCCGGATGATTGGGCCCACAGATCCCCTTTGGGGAAGCACATGTCTGAAGGATGTCAAGAATAGTACTTCTTTAGGAACTTGCCATTGATGGGCATCATGAACAAGTCCCCATTGGGTTTGGCGAGGCGGTAAGCACCGTTTGAGTATACCGTCTCAATGATGAAAGGTCCTTCCCACTTGGGCTCGAACTTTCCTGGTGTCTTGTGAGTTAACACCATCGGCCTCCTGACTGCTAAAACCAGGTCGCCAACTTGAAAAGTCCTCTGTTTGACCTTCTTGTTGAAAGCCTGTGATATACGGGCTTGGTAGAGTTCGATGCGTTGTTGAGCCAGGAGACGCTTCTCATCGAGTGCCTCCAGTTTCCGCAGACGACGACGTTGATTGTCTTCTTCTGTGAGTTTGTTTGTTATTGCTACGCGGAGTGAGGGTATCTGGATCTCGAGAGGCAGTACCGCTTCGCTCCTGTAGACCAGGGAGAATGGTGTGTTGCCTGTTGGGGTCCGTACCGTTGTGCGGTAGGCCCAAAGGCATTCGCCAAGCTTTTCGTCCCAGTCGCGTTTGTTGGATGATACGACCTTTTTGAGCAGCCTAACGATGGTTTTATTGAACGCCTCTGCTAACCCGTTTGCAGCTGAATTGTAGACGGTGGATGCCACATTTTGAATGCGATTCTTGTCACAGAACCTGCTAAAAATGTGGCTGATAAACTGAGTACCATTGTCATGAATGATCCGCTAGGGTACTCCGAAACGGTAAATGACATGGTGTTTGATAAAGCTGACCACCCTGGAGCTCTTTACTTCCGCCAGTGGGACTGCTTCTGCCCATTTGGAGAAGTAATCGGTGATGGCCAGGATGAAGCGGTCTCCTCTTGATGAAGGAGGGGTGATTGGTCCCACAATGTCCATGCCCCAGGCTTCAAAGGGCCAGGAGGTGACAGTAGGATGTAGTGGTTCAGACGGTGTATGTATGAAGTCTGCATGAAGTTGGCATGCGTGACACTTCTTAGCATATTCAACAGCGTCGGCGGCCATGGTTGGCCAGTAGTAGCCCATACGTCGCAATCGATCCTGCAACTTAGGACCGGGTTGATGAGCTCCGCAAGTTCCGTCATGAGCTTCTCGAAGAGCTTCGACTGCTTCTTCGTTGGACATGCATCGAAGGAGGTGCCCATCGAAGGAGCGTCGGTACAGCGTTTTGGTAGCTGTATCGTAGTAGAATCGAAGAGAGCGTCTTTTGACTGAGACAGCTTCCTTCGGGTCCTCTGGAAGGATTCCGTAGACAGCAAAGTCGATGAACGGGAACCTCCAGTCTCGGACATTAACACCAGTATTCGTCGGCATAGTGTGAGCCACTCGCAAGCATAGGTTGTTTCTAGGACAAACCAAGTCTCGGCCAGTTACCATGACATAGTGTTGAGTCCCAAAGGGCGCTGCCAATGAGGCCGCGAGGCCAGCCAGAGCGTTAGCCTCCAAGTTTTGTAGACGAGGTACGTGTTCGATGAAGAACCCGGTGAAGGTTAAAATGATGTTCAATGCAACTTCATGGTAAGGGATCAGATCTTCATGGCGAACCTCGTATTGCCCCCGAATCTGGTTCACGACAAGTTTTGAGTCACCGTAGGCTTCCAGATGGTCCACCCCCAGCTGTTGTGCGAGTTGGAGTCCCATGATGAGTGCGTTGTACTCGACAACATTGTTGGAGCACGGCTTCGAAAGGGAGTAAGCACGCTGGATGACCAACTGATCGGGGGAGACTAAGACTACCCCCACTCCTGCGATGATTTGGCCTTTGGGGCCTGTTCTTGAAGCGCCATCGAAAAACATCCGCCAAATGGAGCTTCCTTCGGTGACGTTGGATTCTTGGACCTCATCCGGGATGTCTTTATAGAGTTTTAAGGATTCTGGGATGGGGTGTGCAGCTAAAAAGTCAGCCAGAGCTTGACCTTTAACAGCTTTTTGCGGGACAAACACCATATTATACGGTGTTAGCAAGATCGCCCATGTGGCTAGCCGGGAGTTCAATGATCCTGGCTTCGTCATGAGGACTCTGAGCGGATTGACTCGAGAAATGACATGAATTGTCTGGCCCGAGACATAATGACGAGTCTTCTGGATGGCAAACACCAAAGCCAAGCACTCCTTTTCAACGGGGTTGTACCGGTGTTCGGCCCCGATGAGCGTTCGACTGAGGTAGTAGATTGCTTGCTCATAGCCTGTATCGCTGTTTTGAGCCAGCAGAGCGCCAAGAGAATGATCCATGGCACGGACGTAGAGGAGAAATGGTTTACCGGCGACAGGTGCCACCAGGACTGGTGGGCTCGTCAAGTAGGCTTTGATGTCGTCGAAAGCCTTTTGGCACTCCTCTGTCAAGACATAAGAGACTCCCTTCTTCATGAGCTGAGTAATTAACATTTACCGGAGAGGTTTGCTATGAACCTCCGGATGTATGCCAGACGTCCCTGTAAGCCCCGAAGTTCTCGAAGATTCTTCGGAGGGTCCATATTGAGGATGGCTTTGGTCTTCTCGGGATCAACATGAATGCCTTTTGCCGTGATGACAAAGCCCAAGAATTTGCCGCTGGACACCCCCAGGAAGGATTTAGCGGGGTTTATTTTGAGTTGATGTGCCCGTATGAGGTTGAAGACTGTCTTCAGATCCTGTAGGTGATCTCCTTTGAGGCGGCTCTTGACTGCGATGTCGTCAACATCGCATTCGACTGTCTTGCGAAGATGTTGACAGAAGATGGTGCTCATAGCTCGTTGGTATGTTGCACCGACGTTTTTCAAGCCGAAAGGCATCACTGTGTAGCAGAAGACACCCTTTGGAGTCCTGAATGACGTGTGTTTTACGTCATCGGGGAACATCTTGATTTGATTGTAGCCTGAATACCCGTCCATGAAGGACATGCGTTCAAAGCCACATGTGTTGTCGATCATCACATCGGTGATTGGAAGCGGGAATTCGTCCTTCGGGCAAGCAGAGTTGAGGTCCCTGAAGTCGATACAGACTCGTATCTTCCCATTCTTCTTGGTGACAGGTACGACGTTGGTTACCCAATCTGGGTGCTGTTCCTCACGGATGAAGCCGCTGGTCAAGAGTTTGTCCACCTCCTGATCGATGGCATTCATGATGTCTGGACGGAAACGTCGTTGTTGTTATTTGATAGGTTTGGCATCAGGTAAGATGTTCAACCTATGCATTGCAATCTGTGGATCGAGTCCCGGCATATCTTCGTAGCTCCAGACAAAGACGTCGATATACTCTTTAGCCAGCTGGATTAGAGACTCTCGGTCTTCTCCTTCTAGGCTTTTGCTGATGAAGATGGGTTTGGAAGAAGATCCGTCCCCGAGGTCGATCTGCTCGACTTCGTCTTTGGTGGAAGGTTCACGTAACTCAAAACGAGACTCCCATTGTTCTCCTAGGCGTTGAGCCCATGGTTCTTCTTCGAAGGGTTCCGGCGCTTGGTCTTCGCCTTCGCCTTTTTGAGGTTGTGCTGACATCATGTTAGCTGACAACACTTTCCTGAAGACTGATCCGATACTGGTATCGGAATCCCAAGTCGACGCTTCGGACGAGTGGGAATGTTCTACGTCTTCTGCGTCTGAACTCTCTGGAGTTGATGGCGGCGTGACATAGCCTATCCCCCGTCGAGTTTTGTTGTAGTAGTCTTGCGGCTTTCCTTTGGGTGTTGGAAGCCGGAGAGGGAGACGTCTACCTTTGCCGTAGTTTAGGCCTTTGTTGCTTTTTAGGTCGTATCCCATCTTTTGGATGATGTGCTTTGCCGTATCCATGTACCGATAGACTTGTACTCTGCCGGTATCAGGTTCTGGCTCGAGTGACGGGAGGTCTTGATGACGCTCGACCTTGCCCAAAATGATGGATCCTTCGTCTCGGCTTCGTGGAGGGGCTATGAAACAGACTCCTTGAGACGGGACTACTCGATTTACATGATGGACGGTCGTTATTTGTGTTTGCAACGACCATAGAGCGTTATCTAATGTATACATGGCATTCCAGTGCGGAAGACAAGAATAATTAAAAGACACTCTATTATTAATAAAATACGAGATCTTATCCCGTGGGATTACATTGTCTAAGGAGGGTGCATCTACATCAGCAGAGATGTATTCGCCAAGCTCATCGTCTGTAAGTACTGGGGTCGGATCAGGAGAATCCACCACAGCTTTGAATTTGGGGTCTGAGAGGGTTATGTGAGCCCTCTCTGGCATCTTGGATGGCTGCGGGGGCTTGCCCTTAAGACGCACCTTCAGAGGTGCCTCAACTGCGCCTCCTGTGAGTGGTGCCTTCCCCTGTAATTTTGCCACCAGGGGAGCCGATGTTTGAGGTGGCTTTCCCTTGAGGCGTATCTTCAGGGGAGCCTCAGGAGTCGGTGCTTTCCCTGATAGTTTGATGCTCATTGGAGGCACCTTCTGGGGAGGTTTGCCCTTCAGTCGAATCTTCAGGGGAGCATCGGGAGTCGTCTCAGGCTCCGTGTCCGGCTCAGTTGCCGTCTCTGCCTCATCATCAGCATCGTTGGCTTCCTCCTCGTCAAGTGGCTTGTACAAGTCAGAATCGGTGAAGTAGGCTTCAATCCCTTTGAAAGGATCGATGTTTGCGAACTCCGTCCGGATGACGCCGTTGGCGGATACATATTTCATGCATTGGTGGAGCGTGGAAGGCACCACCATGTACTCATGTAGCCATGGTCGGCCGATCAGGATGTTGTAGTTGACCTCGGCATCCACCACATAACAAGTCACCTCAGTTTTGAGGTTGCCGATGTGACACTTCAGTCGGATCTTGCCCAATGGCTCGCTTTTGCTAGCGTTGAAGCCACTGATGGTTGTGTTGGAGGGCGCCAGCCGGTACATTGGGATCCCCAGTTTTGATAGCAGCGCCTTCGGGATGATGCTGAGGGAAGACCCCGGATCGATCTGAATCCGGCTCACCTTGACTGAACCGATGTACCCTGTGTAATACAGCGGTCGGTTATGTCGGTGGTGCTTGAGCAGCATGTCTTGTTGGGTGAAAGTTATGTTTGGGATAACTTCATCCGCACAATGACAGTGCGCACAAGTAGTTGGAAGGTCTTCAGGCTGCTTGACCTGACTGAGAAAGGATTCAGCGTCCTTCAGAGCTTCGCAGAGAGCTTCTCGGGAGTCTTTGGAAAGACGTAGGAGCTCAAACAAAGACAGGCGTGCAGGAGTACTGGCCAGTTGTGCCAGTATGTCAAAGTTGTGGGGCTTGGCTAGCCCCGAAGCATTCTCCTTCCGTAGAGGTCTGTCGAAACGAGCCTCCACCTGCTTCTGCTTATTGGCTGCTGAGGGTTTAGACAGGCCCTCCTCAGGAATGGTGCCAGGAGGCACCACCTCGGCGGCAGCTTTGCCGGGCTGGGCGTTCTGTTGTGCACGCGTCTGCACTGGAAGTGCCTCTTCCGTTGAGGAAGAGACCGTGCGGCAAGACTTGATCTTCCTGCCTTTTGATTTGGAGGTAGAGCGTACCTCTGGTTGAGTTACCTCGGAGACGAGGTCGGGGGGAACCCAGAGGACCTCTCCTCGAGATGTGGTGAGTGGGATGAGTCCACTCGCATTGTCACGGGTAGGTGGCAGGTTAACCACTTCCATTGTCGCCTTAGGGATGGGGACGACGCCATCTTGTGTGGTGGTCGGTGGCAAGGTGCCGAACTGAAGTGACACCACATTGGCTGACACTGTCTTCTCTTCATAGTCGACGGAGATTACATCGGCATTGATCATGCGCTGGATGTAATTCTTGAGGACGTAGCAGTCCTTGGTCGGGTGTCCGACAAACCGATGGTAGTGACAGTACCTCGGGTTGTCCACTTTCCCAACTTCATCGGGCCGCTTTGGGTCCGGGAGCTTGATCTTGTCACCCTGCTTCAGCATTTCAAAGAGTTGCATGGTGTCTTCATCATTGAACGAATACACCTCCTTGGGTCTTGGTGCCAGTGGAGGCTTTTGAGTAGGCGCAGATGCGCCCTTCGAGGCGTTAACAGTCAATGCCTGTTTTCCCTTTGCTTCTCGTCCGGAGTTGTTGGCTGCTGACCTTTTCCCTTTATCATCAAAGGCGGGGAAGCTGACACCCAGAAGACGTGCATTGGCCGCCTTCTTTTCTGCGGCTTCAGCTTCGATGATCAGGGAGCTCCAGTCGGGAGGGGGAGTAGAGTTGAGCCAGAGCTTCACTGCAGGCAGCATGTTCATGCTGCAAGAGGAGAGGAGCGCATGTTCCGGCATGCCCGGAGGTAGCCTGAAGCAGGCCTATCGGAAGCGTTCGATGAATACCCGAACCGTTTCTTTCTCCTTCTGGCGTATCTCTATAAGAGATGCCATCGTCATGTCCTTCCCGCCGTCGTAGAAGCGATCGAGGAAGAGGCGCGTTAAGTCGTCGAAGGACGATAT
Source organism: Iris pallida (assembly GCA_029216955.1). Lineage (NCBI taxonomy): Eukaryota > Viridiplantae > Streptophyta > Magnoliopsida > Asparagales > Iridaceae > Iris > Iris pallida. The sequence goes on along the minus strand of JANAVB010014852.1, from coordinate 721,629 downwards.
AGAATTGTCGGAGAGGCTGCAGTACCAGTCATACGGCACCCCTTTTAGGGCCCCAACAAAGATGCTGGTGAGGAGCGCGTCCTCCTTTGGAAGATGCCCCGTCTGTGACTGAAAATATGTCAGGTACCGACGCGGAGAGTCCTTCCCGTCGTACGGCGTGAGTGTTTGTGGTTTATACTTTGGGGGATAAACCACCTTGTTCCACTCGAGGGGATAAGGCTGGGGAATACCCATCTTCTGGCGCTCCTTTTGCCTGTTTTTGGACTCGAAGCGCTCCCGCAAATCCTTGATCATTTCGACCACATCCTCCGTGGAGCTAGGAGTCGGGAAAGGTGGTACTATCTGGAGTGGAGCGTTTGAGGGCTCCGACGTCCGGGGTGCTTCTGTGTCTGAGGGTGCCCGTTGAAGGGGTACACTCGACTCCCCATTGACTCCTGGGTCGGGACCGGTTGAAGGTGTTCTAGTCAAGGCCGACCGTATATCAAACACTATTTGAGTCAGTGCTTGTATAGAGGCAGAGAGGGTTTTGAGTCCTCCCTCTAATGAATCTATGTGCTGGACAATGTCCTGCGGCGGCGCATCAGACTCGTAATCACCCCCAGTCATGTATACTGCCATAACACGGCCGGGAGTGGATGGATTGGTTGAGGCTTCGCTCTCGGCCTCACTTTCATGTGGGGGAGTCACCTCTCATGGTGTTCCACCTTGGCCACCCCCAGCCACATTCTGGAGGTCATTCTCGACGGGGGCATCTGCAAGGGCCTGATTGCCCTCAGCTCCGTCTTGAAGGGCCTCTTCGTCTCTACCCCCAGCTGTGTCCTGGGGGACATCCTCGTTTCGAGGGGCTTCTGGGAGGCTGATTTCGCCTCGAGGATGAAGATCTGCCGCAGCTGTGCTTTGGACATCTTCGTCTTCGGAAGAAGGTTCAACAAGGGTCTGACTACCCCCAGCTTCCTCCAAGAACTTTTTCCTCGACCGAGTGCTTTCGAACACTCCAGAGGTCGAGACAGCTGCCTTGGTTTTCTTCGGCTGGCTTTTGGATGAAGACGAAGAATTGCCAGTCGTCTTCCGGAGTGATGAGGAGTTGGAGATCACGTTGCATGAGGCAACCCTTGGCTCCTCTTCTGTTGACACCTTCATCCCGAGGCGATGTCGGAGGGGTGTCGATGATTGCAGCCGCTGGAAGACTGACTGCCTTGGTGGTACTGCTGCCTTGCAACAGCAGTTGATGGTGACCACCGCACAAGTATGCCCCGTGAGAGGCGCATCGTGCCTGTTGGTCGACTCTCCTGACCGGCGCTTGTGAGTGATCACGTTACGCAGGTCGTTGGAGGAGAGTGCTACCTTCACACCCCCTTCAGGCGCATGGCAAGGCCAAATGTTGGGGTGGACAGGTGAGTGCTGCGCCCCCTGATCTAATACCAAGCAGGTATCACGATCAGTAGTGGGGGAACAACAACGTTTGAAGTGACTTGAACGGACCTCAAACGCACAACCAGAGGAGGCGCGGGAGTTCAAGACCACTGAATTTGCCTCACTCGACTTGGTTGTGCACGCAGTAGATGCGCCCAAGTGAGATGCGGACTTTGAAGATCGGGTCGTTTTTGGTGCCGAAGCACCTGAGCCGACCTTGTACAGCTTGCCATCAACAGCGTGCATGATTGTGAGCGCATGCTTTTGGCTTGCTGCTGGCATAGCACGTTTGTGACGCATGGCCCGTGCCGCCTTTGATTTCTTTGTACTAGCCCGCTGGGGTGCATAGTACTCAGCATCCAAATTCTTCTCGCCATTACAGCGAGTGAGTCTGTCAAAGACAGAGACTTTTTGTGGTGCATCAGAGGTGATACGCGGGGCATTGGCTGCGCCCCTGCTCCGTCGACGCATCTTCCTCGCCTGAGAGGGAGATGGCTGGGGAACGTGGTCAGCCGCACGCTTCCCCGAGAGATGCGCTGCATCAGCGGGCGCACCTTGGTTGCTGAGAACGTCAGCAGGAAGGGAGGGCTGGATTGGCGCATTCTCTTCAGTGGTGGTGCCCGAGGCGTCGACCTTGCGCACCCAGACACGGTGGGTCTTCTTCGGCTTCGACAGCCGCTTCGAAGGACTCGCACTACCTTCAGAAATGAACTCTTCGTACGCCTGTTGATTGAGGCGCACGACCAGCGTCTTGTGGGAAGAGCCCACCTTCACGTCGTCGGCCTGTGACACCACTTTCTCGGAAGAGGAGAAAGAGGTCCCCAGCAGAGTCGCCAGCTTGTTTGCCATTAAAATTGTTTGATTGCAAATCTTAATACAAACAGAACAGTATTACAATGTAGGACTTAGATGTAGTCCTAGGAGTACACTTTTGTTTAATCTGGGTCCTTAGTGCCAATGGAGCGAGTGGTAATGCGTTGACTCCGTTGACGGGCTGACGACGGTTATCGGTTCTCTGAAGGTGTAGATTGCTCTGGGTGCTAGAGCTTGCTGAGAGGAGGAAGACGTTGAGTGTCTGTATCTGCCTCTCTGGTGGTGTGTTTGTTCGTATCTGTCTATGTGTGTGGAAGAAGGAAATGAATCCTCTATTTATAGCTGGGCAGGTTGGCTGCTCATGTGCGCATATGTAGGATGCGCCGGTGCATGGGGACGCCACGTGTTGATTGCTGATGGAGGCGCATGGATGATGCGCCCTACTCGAGGGGTTGAATTCTTCATACTGCTGTTGTGAACCGGCACGTAGCAGAGGAGAAGATCTTTCCGTTGCTGAAATCTTGGATGAGTTGAGTCAAAGGACACGTGTCGTCGACTCATGGCTCGGAGATCTCGGATCTGATGGGGGGATGATTTGGTGGGACGCGCCTCGGATTGGGCGCATGATGAGATTTTGGCTCGTGACCTTTAGGAGTCACGAACCGTTCTGGGCGCATGGTTTTTGAGGCGCATGCGAGCGACTTTTCTTCTGTCTTTCGGGATCAGAGATCAGTCTGGGGCGCATGGCTTTTGAGGCGCATGCGAGGCTTCAACTGAAGACTCTTCTTCTGTCTTTAGGGATCAGTGAAGGGTCTGAGGCACATGGCTTTTGAGGCGCATGCGGATTGGGTGGCCACGTGGCAGTAGCCGTCGGTGGTAAAGTCATGATGATGCTGACGTTGTGGACGCTTCATTTTCTGTAAAAGCTGTCAACCGTTCAGACTTGGGAAGGCGTGCTGCCAACTCTGTCAGTTCAGCATTTAATGTTGGTGACATTCGATGGACAGCTGAGTGGGCGCGTTGGTTAACGTTCCACTAGGCGTATGGGGACGTATGGGGGTGCATCCTCTGTGATGTGCTCGGTACAGGGTGCATCTATGGGAGGCGCTTGGTGTTTGAAGGGGTGTGATGCGCTGTCCAGCCGGCGCATCCGACACGTTTTTAATGATGCGGCTGTTTCGCTTCTCGAGTGCCTTTAAATAGCCGTTTGGCTGAAGTCGAGGCGCCCGGTTCATCCATTTAATGTGAGTTCATTGCACGAAATTCGAAGAGCCATCCACTTGACGTGTGGGTTTGATCTGCCCGGCCTATAAATAGTAGCATGGAGAGAAGGTTTGCTTCTCATTCCCTCACGTACTTTCGACATGAACTTGGGTATTCGGGTGCATTCTGTTGACGAAGTGTTCCCGAGGGTGAAGATGAGACGCCATGTCGTCGTTGATGCTCTTGAAGGTGACTGTTACATCCAAAAGACGGAGTCGAGGGCTTCCGAGGCAGGCGGAAGGTGCCTGTTGCATCCAAAGATGGGGATGCTCGGGCCTCGTCTCCGTTGTTCCGGAAGAGCCGTAGATCGGAATGGTGGTGCTAGGCTCTTTCTTCCTTCAAAGTGGGTGTCGCCCACTCTGGTTGTGTTGAAAGCTGCTCCTTTAGCCGTATTTTGATTACGGTCTTCCTTGGTCTTTGGAAGCTCTTTCGAAGCCTCCCCTGGCCACAGATTTGCGGTGCTCTTCTCTTCCTTGGTTCCAGCCAGAGGGTTAAACGCTTTGTTTAGCCGAAGCACTTATCAGGTGAGCCTGGCTGGAAGAGCGGCACATAACTGGGCTGCTGAAGGGATGCACATAACTGAGCTGGATGCACATAACTGAGCTGCTGAAGAGATGGTGGGATGCGCCTGATTGGAGGTGCATGGTATCTGCTGCGCTTAACTGTCGGCACATGGTGACTGCTGCGCCTATCTGGAGGCGCATGGTGGCCGCTGCGCCTATCTGGAGGTGCATGGTGGCCGCTGGCTGTAAACTTAGGATCTTTCCTTTGTAGAAATTCTCCTTTGTATAACCTTTTCTAGATATGTAATAGACTTTTGTATATAAAATAAAAAGTCCTTCTTCAAATGTCTATATTTATTGACTTTGCTGTGAAGTGTTCTGTCCGAATTCTAGTGCATGTAGTGTCTGGCGCATGGGCTTTCTGGTTGTGAAATTCCATGCTTCTACAATATTTATTTCATATTATGATTTTTGGTGATTTTTAATCATTTTGAAAACTATTTAAAATCATGACTTGTGATTTGGTGTCTTGCTAGTGTAACCCTAGAGACAGCTTGACCTAGAGCCTAGCCATGTGATTAGGGTGTTTCATTTATCATTTTTAGCCTAGGGGTATTTTGGTCAATTTGAATTTATTTGAATTTAATAGAATTTATTAGAATTTATTGGGATGCATGTGAATTTATTATTAATTAAATATTGCTATGTGTTATGTTAGTCCTTAACCTAGAAGTTTAGCCCTAACCCAGATTAGACATGGCCTAGACTAGGGTTAGTTAGCTTGGATTAGTCATGACTAGTCATTGGTTAGAATGATCAAGTTAGACTAGCTAGTTATAGTTAGTTGAGACTAGCATTGAAACCTAGGTTCCATCCTAGCCATCGATTTGACATGATGTGAGGGTGACCATTGATGGGATCCCAAAATCCTAGAAGTGGCCAGCCCAAAACCCTAGGTGAGCATATTTAATCCCTCCAAAATTATTGCCTCTTTGTTTATTCTCTCTTTTCAAGAACAAGGTGAGCTCAACTTCATTTCTCCATAACTTCTCCATTCCTCATCCTTTTTCAACCAAACTTCTTGCATTGTGACCTAACCATCACCCTCTTGCTGTCCATTGAGGTAGAATACCGATTTGGGGATCATCTTGTGCTCGAGCTACAGTAAAAATGGACTGCACTTTGATAGTTTTTGAGCTCGAGACACCCATTGGTAAATCCCTTATTCTTCATTTAAACTATTGGTTTATCATCATGGATGCATAGCCCTAGGAGCCCTCTAGCCTCGGGAAGGAGCTGACCCGAACCTGTGTCGGATACGTGGCCGTATCAGACACGTATCAGTAGGTCTCCTAGGTGTTCGACCTAATGCCACATAGGATTTTAGTTTATTATTTTGGAATTATAATTGATAGGAATTGTAGATCTAGGGTTGGCTTAGGCATTTCCATTCGACTGAGTCGATATTAGAGTCGTGTCGTGTCAGAATTTGGACACGAACATGCGGGTTTGGACACCACACGTACTGTCCTGCTACTCGGGGTTGATTGTGCGCAGCACACGCCACTTGGACACGTGTAATTGGACACGTGAGTGCGGGCAGTGTCTGACACGAGGCCTCCGAAGTTTCATGGGTCCTCGTGTCGCGTCGGACATGGAATCGTGCGTGCACGGGAAATGCACTGTGCGTGCACAGTCCTATCACTTGTACACAGTTTTAAATTCAGTTTTTAATGATTTAATTCATGATTTTAATTGCTAATTAGATCCTATATATGTTTAATGATCCCTGTTAATTGAGTTTACCTATTGGTTTAGGTTTTGTTATGTGGAATTTGGATTCGAACATATGGGGTCGACTGATACATTGCCTAACATTGCATATTCATTTTCCTAACTGTTAATCCTATTAAATCTATTTTAATTTATTGATTCAGTTATCAATTAGTATTCCTACATGTTTGTTATATATATTAGTTTGATTACATAGTAGTTTAGGTGGTTTGATATGAGAATTGGAATATTGATTTGGGTTGAGCTTTCAAATTACATTCGACTGATACATGTAGCTGATATAATGGTTATTCAGAGTTTCCTGAACATTTTAAATCCCATTTTGATCTTATGTTTCAATTGTCAGTGATCCCACAGGTTTGATTGTGTATGATTAATTCGATTACTTATTAGAATTAGATTTTATGATATGTGAATGGAATTTTAGTCATTAAGTGAATTCGAATGGGTTGACTGATACATGGGGTTTTTGAATGATTTTTCAATATTTACAACTGAGTTGTTCTTCCCATTTCACTAAATTTGACTGATTGATTCATTCCTAATTATATGAGGATTGGTTTCCTTCATTCCCTTTTAACTGAAATGGTGTTACATGTAAACTGTCAACAATTCTTTGTAAGCTTTCAACTGATTTTTATTCAAGGTAATCACTCATTTTCCTGTAACCTGAGATGTATTTCCATGGTTTCCCACACTTTCATATCAGCTTACTATTCCAGGAATTCACCAAATGATTTCCAGGTTACACCATGTATTCCCTGATTCCATATGACACTGCACACAGGGTCACACTGTGCACAGGTTACATACACACACACAGGTTTATTACCATTCACTGTTTCCTGTTTTCCCCTGTTTTCCTATGAACACAATGTACACTGTTTACTGATTTTTCCTATTTCCTATTTGCACACACAACTGTCATGTATCACTACACTGTCAGGATTCACTAACTGTTTTCCAGGTTATGCACTTTGCCTAACACTCCTTTGACACTGAACACACCCTCATGCCATATCTCACACACACACACACACAAGTGTCTCACTAACACACACACACACACACACATGTTATATCACACTCTCAACAACACACACATATATACACACACTCATAGCAATGCAAATGTAATGAATGGAAATGCCATGATTGATTAGAAATGCCATGATAAATGTTTAGCAAATGCAAAAGTATGTTAGATAATGTAAATATGCAATGTTAGCCTATACAATGTTAGCTATGTATGTTTTGTCTAAAACTAAAATGTAGGCCATGTAGATGCAATATGGAATATATGATATGTTTGAATGCCATGATTTAGTGTCTATGTATGTATGTATGTATGTATGTATGTATGTATATATATATATATATATATATATATATATATATATATATATATATATATATATATATATATATATTCACATGCCATGTTATATGCCTAGCCTATGCTATGTAATATAAGCCATGTTATGTTAACTTAGCTAAAAATGCCATGTAATGTATGAACCCATGCCATGTGTGATATGCATAGTGTTCTAAACTAATATGGGCATGTGTAGATATGAGTAGACATGTACGCTCTATGTGAATGTTGCCTAATGTATATCCTATGATACTAATGTATGCATGCTACATAGATTGGGTGTTGTTGGCTTGTATAGCCTTGGAATGGAGTGTGCTTGCTAGGATAGTCTTGGCTAGACCTAGAATGATTTGCTAGTCTAGGTTTAGACTTGGAATGGTTTAGTTGACCTAGTTTGACTAGTGTAGTTGACCATGGTTGACCAAGAGTTGACTTTGGCCTAGTTCGACCTAGACAGCATGCATATGTATTGTAGATTACATTTATCATCCCCTGTATACATCTTGACTTGTGTTGCTCTAAATAGGAGTCAGGTACCTCATCTCGGACAGTACATTTACTTCAGACATTCAGATACGAGGCGAGTACATTCTCTGATCATTTCATAACTTGCTTAGAATTATATTCCTGCTCTAGTTTACTTTATTTGATGCTGTCACGATATTATCACGGATTGGTACTATATGGACCCTTTCATGCGATGTTATTCCCCTCGGGAGCATCGGATACATCATGTCGTGTGTTTTATGTACATCGTGTATTCTTCTCTCTCATGTTATTCATGTTTATCATGTGCTTCATGCTCGTTCGTGCTCGCTCGTGTACTCTCATGTGCTATCATATTCGGTCATGTTTCTCGTGTATTCATGTATAACCTATACTTCATGTGCACCCTTCATGGGCCTTCATATGAAATTCATGTGCAATCAGCTTCTGAGCCCTCATGTATTCTTCATGTACACCCATCTATGGGCTTCATGTGAAAACAATGTACGTAACATAACTTGTCTGGATCCTTGTGTATTGATTGGGGTATGGGGGAGTATAAATAGTCATGTGAACAATTCCAAAGTAGTATAGCCATGTACGCCTCTTTAGTATAGCCATGTGCAAATCAAGTCGTTCACATGTCAACTTTGTACTCTAAATCACTAGTCACTGGTAGCTCTCTACTTATAGTAGATATTTCTATTACAGTTTTCTTTCTGTTTACATCATGTACTTTCCTTCAGTTTCATGTATCGTACTCTCTTGCATGTTTATATTCTCTAACCTATTATGATCTGCGTGAGATGTATTGTACTCGCTCTCGTCCTGACTGGACCTGTTGAAAATTTTACAGAGGATGATGAGGAACCCTGCACCCCTTACCTTGGAGCTTGCCTAGATGACACTCGCGACCTGGACCCCTGGGGAGGTTCAGGCAGCTGCTGAGGACGATACGTTGCATAGTGTAGATAGCTTAGACTGTCCTTCTTTTCATGTTTGGTTATTATCTTTGATTTCAGAGTTGTATATTTTAGAGATGTTGAGACTGGTAGTGGTTAACTCTGTTATTTTATTTTGTTGTACCTCGGTTGAGGATTTCTTTATCTATTCCATCGTGCTACATTCTATCTTAGATTGTGATTGAGTTGTACCACTGTGTTGGCCTCCTTTTGGAGAGTATTCATATTATGCTAGTTATAGTTCATGACCTAGAACAACGTTCTATCGCCGACACTGCGTGTAGTGCCCCGTCCCGCAAAGTCAATCGGAGGAATCGAAACGCCGACGGCGTTCGGCCTTAGCCTTGCAACGGCTTGCTCGGAGACATCGCTCAGGTAGGATAGTTTCGGTGAACTTGACTCATCTTTGCCTTCACATAATAAATCGTGTTTTCAACTTGCACAAGTAGGCTTAATAATAAAAGAGATGAATCCACATAGCTAAGGAAATAATCCCGACGGGTCAAAATGAGTTAGAACATGGAAAACGTCCCACGGTCGGCTTAGAGTTGGTGTCACCCTCACTTTTCCCAGTTAGGGGTAAAATGGTAATTTTCTATTTTATAATATTTTTGAGAATTTTATTTCATGAATATTATTATTTAATTATTATAGGAGTCAGGTTCGAATTTTATCGCATTCCGAGTTAATTCGGGACCCCGGTGAATTTCGACTTGAGCTGTAATTAGCATGTTAGCTAACCATGGCCCACTACACTAAATTTTAGGATTTAAGAGTTTGGACTAGTTCCCCATGAGTAATTTAGTTTAATTATGATTTTTAATTATTTTTAGCAACTTCCTAAACCTAATTTGGAATTTTATTTAGTATTAGGCTTAGGGAGGGGCAAACTTGTAATTTACAAGTGCCCCTCACCCTCACCATGCCATGGCCGGCCATGACTAGCCCACCCCCCTCTTTCTTCTCCACTAAGCTACACTCTCTCTCTCTCTTCCAAATTCATTTTTCTTTCCAAGCTTTTCCTCCAACCAACCCTAACCTACGTAAGCATTAATCTCTCCATTTAATCCTCTTTTGCATTTAGTTCATTCACATTAAATGGAGAGGAGAAGATTCTCTACCATTTGCCCACAACTTTGTAGGTTTTTCCTAGAAAAATAGGTTGATGATTTATTAGGATTTAATCATTTTGAGAGTGGTATATATATATATATATATATATATATACATGTGTATTTATGTGTGTGTATTTATATATGTATTTGTGTGTGTGTAGAGGAGGGTGATATTTGTGTCATGAGGATGAGAGTGGTGAGGATGTGTGTGTGTTTGTGTTGTGTGAGGACGTGTGTGTGTGTTTATATATATATATATGGATATGTATATATATATATATATATATATATATATATATATATATATATATAGTTATATGAGTGTATTTATATATATATATATAAAAAATATATATATAGTTATATGAGTGTATTTATATATATATGTAGATATGAGTGTATTTATATATATATATGGATGTGTGTATATGGATGTGTGTGTGTTATATATATTTTTAGATATATATATATATATATATATATATATATATATATATATATATATATATATATATATATATATATATATATATATATATATATATATATATATATATATATATATATATATATATATATATATATTTAGATAGATATCTAGTTATATACATACATATATATATATATATATATGTATGTATATAACTAGATATCTATCTAAATATATATATATATATATATATATATATATATATATATATATATATATATATATATATATATATATATATATATATATATATATATTTTAGATAGATATCTAGTTATATACATATATATATATATATATATATATATATATATATATATATATATATATATATATATATATATATATATATGAAAAAAAAAAAAAAATATATATATATATATATATATATATATATATATATATATATATATATATATATATATATATATATATATATATATATATATATATATATGAAGTATATATATATAGGAAGAAGTAGAAGGAGATGAAAAAGAAGAAGAAGAGCAGCCCAGCAGCAGCAACATGGCTATTGGCCTTTAAAGCCTAATAAGCCCCCCCCCTTTTCACCTATGCATATATATATATATATATATATATATATATATATATATATATATATATATATATATATGGTTAGAATCGTAGAGAAGAGTAGAAGAAGATTATGGAATGAGAAGTTAGGAAAGAATTAGAGGTTAGAAGGAAGGATTGAAAGAAGTTAGAAGAATAGGAAAAAGGCTAGAATAGAAATAGGTAAAAACCGAGTTAGAGGGCGAAACGGAGCTCGGAGTATCGGATTGAGTTGAAACTTGGCGTGGGGCAAGAATATGTGATTTAGATTTTGCGGGTAGGCTTCCGGGTGGAAATCGGGGTTGTAGGGCGCCGGTATCGCGTCGTACCATTCCGTATCTTGAAATATTCAAGATACCGGCAATAGACCGTAACATGGACTAGATGTCCATTTTACTTAGGTATCTTGGTAGGTAATATATGTATAGGCTAGTACCCTACTACCCTAGGGAGCTCGGGTCAAAATACCAAGCGTAGGTAGGCTAACTTGATAGTTGCCGAAGCTAGAATTTTATCATTTTTAAGGGTAAAATAGGATATTGGCCTACGGCCAAGATATGAGTTTCGAAGTCCAAGATGGACTTGGATATGGGTTGTAGAGGTTGGTAATAGTTAGAAATAGTCGCCTAGACCTAGTCTTGGCCCCGGTTGACCACGGTTGACTTTTTAGACCAAAAGTCAACTATGGGTCAACGCTTTACCCAAATTAGTCCCAATTTCCATTAGACTTGTATAGTTGACCAAAAGTCAACTATTAGTCACCATTGACCTAGAGTTGACCAGAGTTGACCAGTTGACCAAAAGTCAACTGTAGGCCAACTCTTGACCCCGTTTGACTTTCTTCGACTTGTTTTGACCCGTGATGACTGGTATGACCTAGGATTGACTTGGTTAGGCTTAGATTGACTTGATATGACTTGATTTGACCTAGATTGACTTGACAGAACTTAGTGTGACTCAGTGAGACCTAGTTTGACCTAGATTGCATATCATTCATTGTAAATCATTCCTAAACTTGTTTAAACCTAAATTAACTTACAGTATCTCATATTTAGGTCTTCTGATACCGCTCTGAGCATTGATATACCATACAGCTCAGGACAGCAGGCGAGTATATTCACTGATAGTTTTCATTGTCTTGATATTTGCTATATCCGATTCAGTCGTAGTGTCTTACTTGATTCTCAGACACGATAGTTCACGGACTAGTATTGTCGGATTCCTGTCATGAGATGTCATTCCTGGATTTCTTGGGATACTGGTACTTGCTTAGTCTTGATTCTCGTACTTGTATTGACGTCGATTCCTGAAGAGGACTTGCTCCCCTCTTTGGGAATCCCGCGTCATGACGTGCTATGTCCGGATCCGTATACTATTCGGGGAATGGAGAATATTATAGATAGTGTGATCAATGCCCACCTTGAGTTACTACTTGTATCATAGCTATACCCTCACCTCACGATGGGTATAGCCTGACATGTGCTACTACTTGCTCCATAGCTTACCATCCCGGCCGGGCCGAGTCCACGTACTTGTAGCCGGTCGGCTGGAAGCCTGATTCTTGACCCATACCGATCACATTAGGCTATAATATTCGAAGCACATTTTATATTTACTTTTCTTGTCATATATCCTGTTCTGTTCTATATTTCAGTACTTTCTCACCATGCATGATATACAGTTACTCACATGCTCTACATGCCTTTACATTGTACCTTGATTTGGAGACTAAGTTCTGCTCGGGAGAAGAGTTACAACCCCGGTCCTTGTTTGGTTTAAGGGTTGTAACTCGGCTTCCGAATGGTTCCCAAGTCTTCATATATCTTTGTCTCGTAGTTCATTATACTGTCTCTTATAGAACTTATCAATTCACATGGAACTGCTGTTAGTGTTTGTACTTGCTCATTTTTCTGACAGGATACCGTTATGATATATTACAGATGATTCTGATACGGACTGCTCGACCTATTATGGGATCGAGTTAGATGGAGTAGCTTTGGACCATGGCCTTATAGTAGAGCCACTAGATTTTGTACTTCCAGAGTAGTGTAGGTTAGCTAGGTTTGACTGGACTACGATCCAGCTAGCTTTATCAGACTGTAGTTCTATATTATATTTTGATACCCTGTGATTTATATATCTGGGCTTGTATTGGACTCTGCACTTATTTACTCTTTCATCTATCATATGTCTTTCCTCTGAGCTATCTACCTTAGTTTTATTCTGTGATTGAGACTGTATTGTTATGTCACCTCCATTCGGAGAGTATATACTGTACAGGTATATTTTAACTGTTAGTCGTAGGTATTTACAGACGTTATATACAGCGTTCTACCGCCGATTCTGCGGCGTAGGCTGGACGTACCCACGTGCTCGTGCCCCTCATAAGGGTGCGGGTCGTGACACATTTTTGTGGCGGCCCATGCAGGTCCAGTGTCGCAATTAGTACGATCTCGTAATGGTGCTCGACTTAGAGTACTAATTACGAGCCTGCAATTAGGACGTAGGACCTAGGACATGATAGGAGTTTCTCAATCACACCTAGGAAATTTTTGATCTTTGATTGTCATGATTATTCACCTTGTATTAAATTAACTGTCCTTCTTTGATAATCTACTCATGTGCCATATTGATCTCTTTGTTTCAATTCGTCTCCAGGATGACGAAGACACATCCGCAGGCCTCTGGATCGAGTAGCTTGCCTGAGAGATCTGATCAGGCCGAGGAGGAGGTTCATGCGACTGCCCCCAGTGATTCTACTATTCCAGAGACCCAGGCAGTTGCACAGGGAGGTCTACCACCTCCACCCCAGAGGGTTACGGCCGTTCTTCCAGAGATACTGCCGCCACTACCACCGATACCGACGGATACACATCACATATTCCTTCTCCTTCAGCAGATGATGGAGACACAGCGGGCCCAGGCAGAGGCGTCGCAGCGCCAGTCGGAGGCGTCACACCGACAGATCGGAGACAGAGTATGGAGAACTCGCATCAGCTTGCCCTGGCAGCAGTAGAGAGAGTGGCACCGGGTACGGTGCAGGGCCCTACCTGTCACGCCCCAGAACCAGAATACTGGAGAGCGGGGGCAGACATAGCCAGCTACGTATAATGAAATGGAATCCACGTCACTATACGGTCACGGCTGTCTAGATATATGAGGGTTTAACTACAAGCCAACAGTCTCCTATGGTCATGAACAAGCCTATTGTCTCAATCACAAGCAAGTAGTAGCAGTCACAAGATATTAGAGCATCAATATACAATAGTAAGGCGTCCCATACATTACATATTGGATGATCATGAAGCTAGTCGTACAAAATGTTAGGACTAGCAAGAGTTTTAGTCAATACATGATCAACCCTAGGATTTGTCAATCATATTACAGCCCGTAGGCAGACAGTAAATAAAGGTGCAATACGAGCTAACACGTGCTCGCCGGCTAAACGCCTCAAAAGAATAATTTTACAAATAGAGTGAGAGGACAAAAGAAACCCACTCGTTGCCAGGGTTACGCCTGGTGGTCACCATCTGGCTGGAAGACAGGTGGATCCTCTGGTGCTACTCCGATATCTGGCCACACAAAACCAGCTGGGTCAGACCCCAGAAAGAGCAAGTGCCACAAAGGAGGCTTCACTTAGGAACTAAAACCAGCATATCACAAATAAGTAGTAAAGGTAATTAAAAGATAGTGATAATAGCTGAGATAACAATAATATATTGAACACGGAGAAACCATTCAAGTAGCCAGACTGCAACCCTTAAACCAAACAAGGACCGGGGTTGCAATCCTTCGCCTGAATAGAAACCCGCCTCAATTACTATTGATAAGGTAACAAGACAATAAACGAAGAGAGGACACAGAACTGCTCCGGGAGCCAGGTTACAACCCTTAAACCAAACAAGGACCGGGGTTGTAACCCTTCGCCTGAACAGAACTGGACCCCTGATCTTTATTGTTAAGGCCAGTATAAATAATTATGGTATTGAAGTAAAGGTAAAACATGACGAGCATGACAGGGGGTTGCAATAAGACAATAAACGAAGAGAGGACACAGAACTGCTCCGGGAGCCAGGTTACAACCCTTAAACCAAACAAGGACCGTGGTTGTAACCCTTCGCCTGAACAGAACTGGACCCCTGATCTTTATTGTTAAGGCGGGCACAATAAGCAGGACGATATATGATAAGATAACCATGAAACTATTCAGATAGCCAAGTTACAACCCTTAAACCAAACAAGGACCGGGGTTATCCCTTCATCTGAACAGAACTTGGTATCCCATCATTTATCGATACAAGAAATCATGTCATGATACCATCTTGTACAGGATCAGGATAAGACTAAGCTGGAATAAACTTCATCCAATCAATCACGGCCAATCAAGAGTACGGCTTGATACTTTTAACTAACTAGGGTTGTCACAGGCCTAGTTACTAGCAAGATGCAATGAGATTATCCCAACAGCCACAAGCCCTGCAGACCATCCGGTTATCCGGGTCGAATGTCCGTTATGAAGAATGCAACACGTGACTGTGTGCTGGAAATGTGCCATACTCGTCGGTAGGCTACAAGTCCACTTAAAGCGCCCAGATAACGGGATTGCCTGTAGCTGGGAATCTCTTCATGACTACTGAATCATTCTAGTTAATTAGCCTTAGTCAATTTCAGTAGGTACCCCTGACCGTGGTACTCAGGGATCCCCATCCTAGACATGATGCAAGACAGTACTGGTTTATTTGTACAAATGCAATCGCCCACGGTGTCCAGACCTTTCATACTTGTCATATCAGTTTACTTGTCAAGAGTGCACCACAGCGGGCCACTATCGTGTTCTATTCTTACATTATCATGAATGAGAAAGATTGTATAAAATAACTAATCACATATTCTTGAAGCCAAGGAAAAGATCTACAACTTTCATGTTTTGAGTTTTTCAAGATTCTAGCTACAAAACAACTTAAACAGGCAAAAACAGTAAATTCCTGCACAATCGGCGCATGGGATTCCTGCACAAATCGGCGCATGGGATTCCTGCACAAATCAGCGCATGGAATTCCTACACAAATCGGTGCATGAGATTCCTGCACGAATCGGCGCATGGGATTCCTGCACAAATCGGCGCATGAGATTCCTGCGCAATCGGCGCATGGGATTCCTGCACAAATCGGCGCATGGGATTCCTGCACAAATCGGCGCATGGGATTCCTGCACAAATCGGCGCATGAGATTCCTGCACGAATCGGCGCATGGGATTACTGCACAAATCGGCGCATGAGATTCCTGCGCAATCGGCGCATGGGATTCCTGCACAAATCGGCGCATGGGATTCCTGCACAAATCGGATCATGGGATTCCTGCACAAATCGGCGCATGGGATTCCTGCACAAATCGGCGCATGAGATTCCTGCACGAATCGGCGCATGGGATTCCTGCGCAATCGGCGCATGGGATTCCTGCACAAATCGGCGCATGGGATTCCTGCACAAATCGGCACATGAGATTCCTGCACGAATCGGCGCATGGGATTCCTGCACCAATCGACGCATGAGATTCCTGCGCAATCGGCGCATGGGAAACTCACGTTGCGTTTTCAATACATGCGCGTAAGAAACCTACGCGCATGACACGCTCGGAGTTAAGGAATGCGTTGCCGGAACTTCACGGCGCATGGCCTCCCGGGCGCATGAGGTTCCCAGCGCATGGGATTCATCGTCCCCAAACAGCAAGTTCAGCCATGAAAGTTCTGAAAACTTGTAATGGCCATAACTTACTCATCCGGAGTCGAAATCAAGCGAAACAAAAGCCAAAACTGAATGAAATTGAATTCTCTACAACATAGAACCATTAGTTTTCAAAAATAACCAAATTTTAGAGATCAAAACCAAAAAAAACTAAACAAGAAGGAACTTAAAACTTAGATCTACAAAAATATAACCATCAAAACCGAAAACTTCCAGTTCTAAAGAGGCTTAGAATATAGTAAGGAAGAGAATGGAACAATAAAACATGGGATCCATCATGAAGCAAGTTTGCACTTGCCTAAGCTCTCTCTCTCTCTCTCCTTCCTGGTAGGTGTAGAAGTAAATGTGGAGAAGAAGAAGAATAATGAAGAGAGAGAAAGATGAGGGGTTAATAAATGGGGATGGTGGTGGTAGGTAGGGGTTTTCTTTTGGTTCATGATGAACCCAAAAGTAAACCAAACCAAGCTAAGCCGAACCAAGCTAAAATAAACCGAGCCAAGCCAAGAGATATGCAATACAAAATAAAATACGTACACGTATTCCAAGATACGTAATACGAACTACAGGCATTACAACTCTACCCACCTTCAAAGAATTCCGTCCTCGGAATTTAGTCAAGAGGCTAGAATTGCAAGGACAAGCTATACTAATCGTAAGCTATAACAAGCAGTCTATCATGCAGTCATTTATTCAAGCAAGGAATTGAAAGCATAAGGCATAAGGAAGACAATATACCTTACGAGTCAAACAGGTCGGGATATCGCGATCGGATATCATCCTCACGCTCCCACGTCGACTCACCCAAAGAGTGATGACCCCAAGCAACTCGGACTAACTTGATAGTCTTGTTCTTGAGTGTCTTCTCTCTTCGGTCCAATATAGACACGGGCCTCTCCTCATACGAAAGGTTGGTACCAACAACCAATTCCGAATGATCCAGGATGTGGCTCGGGTCCGGGATATACCGTCGCAGTTGGGATACATGGAATACATCATGCACCTCACGTAGCGACGGTGGAAGAGCGAGACGATAGGATACATCTCCTACTCGCTCCAGAATATCGAACGGCCCTATATACCTAGGACTAAGCTTTCCTCGTACGCCGAAACGAATGACGCCGCGGTTAGGCAAAATCCTCAGGAATACATGGTCGCCGACAGAAAATTCAAGGGGTCGCCGATGAGAATCGGCCCAATGACGCTGGCGATCTTGGGCAACTCGAAGATGATCTCTGACTTTTCTGACCACTTCAACCGTCTGAGCAATCATTTCTGGACCAAGCATCCGCCTCTCTCCAACATCATCCCAGGCTAGCGGGGATCGACACTTCCTACCATACAGTGCCTCGAACGGTGCCATCTGGATACTGGCCTGGAAACTGTTGTTGTATGAGAACTCCACCCGGTGCACGTGATCTTCCCACGAACCACCGAAGTCGAGTGTACATGACCGCAACATATCTTCAAGAGTCTGGATCGTACGCTCCGACTGGCCATCTGTCTGCGGGTGATAAGCTGAACTGAACTGGAGGTGAGTTCCCAAACTTTCTTGCAAGCTACGCCAAAAGTGCGACGTAAATCTTGAATCTCTGTCTGAAGTGATACTGACTGGTACACCGTGCAACCTGACAATCTGCCGGAGATACATCTCCGCTAGCTGAGCCGTCGACTGACCAACTCTGAACGGGAGAAAGTGAGCCACCTTCGTGAGCCTGTCTATGACAACCCAAATAGCGTCTCTGCCCGCCGGAGATCTAGGCAATCCAGTCACAAAATCCATGGTTACATGCTCCCATTTCTACTCGGGAATCGACAATGGTTGAAGTAGTCCAGCTGGTCTCTGATGTTCAGCCTTAACTTGTTGGCAGACTAAACAACGAGAGACAAACCGGGCTATCTCCCTCTTCATGCCATTCCACCAAAAGTGCTGGCGAATATCACGGTACATCTTCGTGCCACCAGGATGAATGGAATACTGCGAACTGTGAGCCTCCGTCATGATCTCCTGTCTAATATCTCCACTGGGTACACAAAGACGCTTACCATGTCGAAGTGTACCGTCTTCATGAATGCATAACTCTGGTCTTCGTCCCGCCTCACACTCTGCTCTGAGTCGCTGAAGCTTGGAATCTGCTGACTGCGCCATCCGGATCCTCTCGACTATAGTGGACTGAACTTGCATGCTGGCCATCAATGCCACACTGGAAGGGAGGACAACTTCTATACCCATCTTCTGAAGATCGGCTAACAGTTCTGGTTGCGCTGTCAGGAAATAAACTTCGGCTCTCCTGCTCAATGCATCTGCAACAACGTTGGCCTTCCCTGGGTGATACTGCAGGTTGACATCATAATCCACAAGCAGCTCTAGCCATCTCCTCTGACGCATGTTGAGATCCTTCTGGGTGAAAACATACTTCAGGCTCTTGTGGTCGGTAAAAATCTCCACCCTATCTCCATACAGGTAATGTCTCCACAACTTAAGTGCAAACACTACAGCTGCCAGCTCTAAGTCATGGGTTGGGTAATTCTTCTCATGATCACGAAGTTGCCGTGACGCATAGGCTATTACCTTCCCATGCTGCATCAGAACACATCCTAAACCTCTGCCCGAAGCATCACAATATACTGAGAATCCTCCAGTTCCATCTGGAAGCGTGAGAATAGGAGCCGTCATCAAGCCTCGCTTCAACCTCTCAAAAGAATCCTGACATTCTGATGTCCAAGCAAACTGCACATCCTTGCGGGTCAACTGGGTCAATGGTGCTGAAATTCGAGCAAAGTCTGAAACAAATCGCCGGTAGTAACCGGCCAATCCAAGAAAACTGCGAACTTCTGCAACTGTGCTGGGCACTGGCCATGTCTCAATGGCCACGATCTTCTTGGGATCCACTTCTACTCCTCCTCTGGTGATGATATGACCCAAGTACGAAATGCGATCGAGCCAGAACTCGCATTTACTAAACTTGGCATACAACTGGTGCTCCCTGAGAATATGAAGAACAACCCTAAGGTGCTGCTCATGCTCCGCTTTACTCTTACTGTAGACCAGAATGTCGTCTAGGAACACAATCACGAACTGATCATAAAGATCCTTAGTATCATCTTCTATACTAAGATATACCATGAGACCAACAAGTTGATTCGAGATCTCGCTATCAACCTCTTGCCCTAAAAAAAGTAATCTTTTTCGATGAAGTCGGTTGATTAGGACAAAATTGTATCCTTTAGGAACCGTACGTGCACCTTTGGATGCATACGGTTCAAAAATAAAATTGCAAAAAAAGAATCAATGTGTCTATTCTATTCCTATCTCTTTTTTTGTAACAGATTTCCGTTTTTCTAAAAAAGGGGGTAAGGCATGAAGATGCGATTCATGAGGTCCATGAATACAGCCGGCGCATTGGTTGCTCCAAATGGCATCACAAGGAACTCCCAATGCCCATACCTAGATCTGAAAGCTCATGTCTTCGGGATGTCCTGCTCTCTGACTCTGATCTGATGGTATCCTGAGCGCAAGTCGATCTTCGAAAATACTGACGCCCCTTTGAGTTGATCAAACAAGTCATCTATCCTCGGGAGAGGATATCTGTTCTTGATTGTCACTGAGTTCAAGGTACGATAATCAACACACAATCTGGACGTACCATCCTTCTTTTTCACAAGAAGCATCGGGGCTCCCCAAGGCGATCCACTAGCACGAATGAATCCCTTGGTTCTGAGTTCTTCAATCATCTTGTACAATATCTCTAGCTCTGACGGCGCCATCCTGTAGACTCTCTCTGACACTGGAGCTGTCCCGAGAATCAGGTCGATGGTGAACTCGATCTCCCGCTCTGGCGGCATCCCTGGAAGCTCTTCTGGGAAAACGTCTGGAAACTCTTCGACTATCCGAGGTAACTGCACTACTGCTACTGCCATCCGCAACACTGGAGGAGAAGGTTCGACTTCACCTCGGGAGAAAGAAAACTCTGGCTCGCCTGGAATGCTAAAAATAACCCTGCCAATGTGGCAGTCTATCCTAGCATACTGGTCCCTCAACCAATCCATCCCTAACACTACACCAAAATGGTCATTTTGGAACGGAGAGATTCTGTTCCAAAATTTTTTTGGAACGCCTTTATTTCGTGCCTATTTTTGGGCTGCCAAATTCTTGGAACGGAATAAAAGTGTTCCAAAGAATGGTAATTGGAACGCTTTATAGGTGTGCCAGCGTTGGAACACCTACAAAGCATTCCTAATAAAGGGTTCCAAGAGTTGATTTTTGGAACACATTTTATGCGTGTTAGTGCTGGAACACCAATAAAGTGTTCCTAATATGGAATAGTTCAACTTAATTTTTATGTTTATACTGGAACGGATATAATGTGTTCCAATATTGGAATGGTAGAAATGCGTTCCTATCAATTGTCCAGATTTTTTAAAATACCATACATGTAATTTGAATTTATATATAGATAAATAACATTGGAACCCTCTTAAGATTTTATAAAAGTAAAACTGATTATAATATAAAAAAAAGTAAACAAATGTCAATAGCATAAATACACACATAATAGATAAAGATAAATTTGCATAGATTAATAAAGTCAAAATGTCTTACATAATATTGTATCATGTTTAATACAATTTTACTAGACAACGATTCTAACAAAATGTCCTAGCAACCTGAAAATAATTTGAGATATTTTTCTAGTTATATTTCTTCCCCATAGCTAATTCCCCATCGCTTTGTGATTAAACTCTTTCATTGTTGGATGGACATTGGGCCTGCAAAGTCGAAAGGTCAAAAAAAAATTAGTGGAGGAAAAAAAATCAAAAAAGAACGAAGAATAACACCAACAATATCTATAATAAGACGAAATGACAATAAGTGGTAGAATAAAGTGCACATTATGAATTCTGAGAGGCAACTGAATGATCTGGCAACTAGTCTGGCTGTATGGTAAATCTAAATGTTATAATAAATTCAGCAAAACAATTAAAATAGATAATCCACTCCCTCAACCCAATCAGTTCAACATTTTCATTCTCTTTTGCAACTATGAGACAAGGATTCACAAATATAAACCTCTATCCTCAGCAAAAAGTTCTTTTGCTGATGAAGCCAAGCTAATTATGTGAAAGGCAACCTTTTAATCGCGGACTATAGTAAAGAAAATCTCAGAACCTACTCTCCATCGGCACCTTTTTATCTCGAACCAGCCTACTAATGAAGCCAGGTCAACATCCCAATGTACCACACAAAAAAGGAAATGTGAACAACTACTGCACAGTATCGGAGGAAACCATCACGAACCACAGTCGATGAATCTACGTGGATTCATCAAGTTCGGGGCTCACATCAAACTCAATGGGTACATCTCGACTAAACTTTACAGATTTTAGTACGGCTGAAAGTATATATCATTGTTCTATTGTAGAAATATTGCCTCATGAGAAACGAAGTTTGCTTTCGAAAAATGGAACAACAACACTAAAAATGGATAAGTTATTAAGTGGAGTGAAGAAAGACAGAACGAATGAGAGCTAATTAAAAAAATATAAAGAGGTAGAGAATATGTTGAATAACATCTTTGATGAAGATCGTGAGCGGGATATCATACATAATAGCAATTTACATGTCACAATAGTTCAAACTACTAGAAACATCAGGAAAGACAGGAGATACTTGGCAGTTGAGCTCTCTTCTCAAATAAAATGTCAAACAAGCTAAGTTTGAGCTAGATACTTTAACAGTGAGATTGGAGAAGGAGAAGAATGAGTTGCAGTCCAGTTTGGAGAAAGAGTTGGACAGAAGGTCAAGCGACTGGCCATTGAAGCTTGAAAAGTTCCAATCTGAAGAGCAAAGGTTCCGGGTACGAGTAAGAGAGCTAGCATGGCAAAATGGGTGTCTTCAAAGAGAAATTTCTGCATTAAAAGGGACTGAAGAAGACACCATAAGCAGGATTATGAATTCTGAGAGGCAACTGAATGATCTGGCAACTAGTCTGGCTGTAGGGAGAACAAAGAACTGTAATCTTTGTGAAGCCTTCACAGAGTTGCAGAAGCGCTTGAATGGGACAGAAGAGGGGAGAAATTTTAGTCGAAAAAACTTAGAAGGACAATGAGAAGGAGAATGAGAGGGAGTTGCAGAGAGTGGTCAATATGATTCCAAAGGTTGTTGAGTGAACAAGATAAGACAATCAATGGGTTGCGACAGGGGTATTCAAGTGAAATTGGAAAGCAATCGATAGAGAAAGATGACAAGGTCACTATGTTGCAAATGGAGCAAATAAGATTGACATGTGTGGAACAGATGCTGAGGAACGATCTAGAAACCTTATTAACTAGAGTATTGCGAGAAACTATGTTCTAAGGAACTGTAAATGAGCAATTACAGTAAGACTTGTCATCTTCAATACGGACTCTGTGTAATTCTGCAGACGGAGGCCCAGAGTTTGCAGGATGAACATTCTTGTCTTGCTCACAAGACCAAAGATATAGAGCTTCAGGTGAACATGAAACTGCTGCATTGCCTTATGTTTAACAAATTAGGCTTGCCATCATGTTCGTGTATGACATATATAGTGAGGTATTTCTACAACAGAACTTGAGCATGAAATTTGTATTTGAATAGTTGAAGGTTCATCATATTCTTTCTTGGGCTCTCAATCAGATAGCATATGTCTTAGTTTGTGCCAAATTCGTGCCACAAGCAGGTACGGTTCTCCACCGCTCTAAGGAGAGCAGATGTCCTTATTCATCAATTCTCTCTACTAGCAATGATATCATATCTTATCAAAGATGCCAATAGTTGACGGTTCAATCCATATTAAAATTACAAACTACAACCAAAAATCAAGAAGAAAAATTGGTCATATTATGCACTGGAAGTACCTGTTAATGGAAATGGTCATGGAAGAGACAGTCGTGGTCGCATCCATCGATTATAATTGGAGACAGTTCTACTCCAACAGGCGTCCAGAGACCATAAAGTGGTGGACGGTGGTGGCAGAGGAGCTGGAGCACTGAGGAACGTCGTTGGCATAGGACTCCGATCGAAGCATTTAGGGAGGTCGTTGGCATAGGACTCCGATCTACGCTGGTCTTGCCTGGCCCGAGTAGAGGGAGGTGAGGAAGATAGATGATATGGCGAGGGGATTTGGGTCGTCGATGGAGGAGATGAGTTGGGAGAGTTTGAGAAACTCACAAACTCTGGCGAGGCCACCAAGCGCACACGACCTGAGAAATCGTCGGCACGAAGCAGTGGTTGGAGTCAGGCCGCGGAGAGAGGACAGGATGTTGAGGAGATTAGAAACTAGGGTTAGGGTTTTCTTACGGTGGAGGACAAGTGGAGTAATCTAGGGTTTGGGTTTTGTAGAGTAGGCGAAGGTAGATGATGATAGCGGGTGGCTGTGCTTCCTTAATGTCATAGAGGGGATTTGAGAAAAAACAACATAGGCGATTTGGAGAAAAAATAATAACACGTGTGCATGTTCAATTTGGAACATGTTTGGAACGGTATAAAAGCCTACCTAAATAAATAAAAAAAATAAAAATCGAAACAAAATATATTTGGAATGCTTTTGTGATTTGGAATGCTTTTGTTCCGTTCCAGAATCTAGGTACGAAAAATAAGTGTTCCAGATTGAAAAATGCTTAGTGTTCCTAATTTTCCATTTTGGTGTAGTGTAAGACCACATCATAATCGGCCATCGGGAACTCTATCAATCTAGCGGGGAATTCTCTACCGCTAACTACGATCCGACACGAGAAAAATACTCTATCTACTCCCACAAGTCCGTTACCAGTAAGTATATTGAGCCTTACTGATAATGACTCGGGCTCCAGTCCTACCCGTGTCGCAAATCGTGCAGACATAAATGAATGCGAGGCACCAGAATCAAATAATACTGAAGCTGGAAGGGTGTTGACGAGAATAGTACCTGCTACCACCTCACCTGGTGCTATTCCTTCTTCTTCCATGGTCAAAGCCAGCACTTGACCATGTCCTCTGGGTGCGGGTCCCCTCTGCTGAAAATTCCTCTGTCTGCTCTGGATCAGGGCTTGGGCTTGGGCATACTGCTGCGGTCTCTGCTGCTGGAATGCCTGGGCCTGCGTCGGCAATGGCCTCGGGAACGGGTATTGCGGCTGCTGCTGCTGGACTGGTGCTGGTCCTCTAACTGAAGGACTAGAGAAGGCTGATGAACTCCCCCTGTTCGGGCAATTCCCAACCCTGTGGTCCGGGGCACCACAAACCAAGCACAAACCCTGTGCTCTGCGACACACTGATACCACATGCCCTGGCTTCCCGCAGTGTGAACATCCCACTACGGAAGACTGCTTCTGCTTCTGCTGCTGAGGGTGCGTCGGGGTGGAATGCTGAACCGACGTCACTGAGGCCGTCCGCCTCGGAGCTCCAATGGTCAAAGCCCTGGCCGCCGGGGCTGGTGCTGAAGACTGATTCATCTGGCCGTAAGATCGCTTCCGACCTCCGGTCCTATCCACGATCCTCTGGGAGGTATATTCATGCCTCCGGGCTGCCCGTAGTACTGCATCAAAAGTCTGATGCTCAAACTGCTCCACTGCCAATAAAATCTCCAGATGAAGCCCCTGCTGGAACCGCTGGGCTCTATCGAACTCGGTCGCCACCAAGGTGGGAGCAAACCGACTAAGCCTGGAGAACTCGGCCGCATATCCATCGACCATCCTGTCCATCTGCTTCAGATTGGTGAACCTCGTCTGTAGATCATACCGAGCTACAGCATCAAAATACTTGGTCTGGAATCTCTTCCTGAATACTGCCCATGAAATAGGGGCCACTAATCCATCGGCCTGCGCTGCCCACCAGCTGCGGGCAAGATCCAATAGCTGCAGTCGCACTACGGCCACCTTCTCGACTTCTGGAGTCCTGGCTGCTTCTAGAATCACCTCTGTGTCCTGAAGCCATGCATCTGCAGCGATCGCATCTTCACTGCCGTCGAAGAAGGGAGGGTTCAAGCGTTTGAAGCTGTTGGCCGCGCTATTACCCTGATGACCTCCTCTGGTCAAAGCTCTGCTACCGTCTGGTGCAAGGCATCTCCGCGACGATCCTGGGAAGCTAATAGGGACCTAATGAGACCCACCAAAGTCCCATCATCAGGCTCTACAGGCTGGACGGGCTGAATTGGTGGTTCTCCTTCGGTGGGCACGACTCTGGAGGCTACTCCTGAATGTTGGGCTTGATCTCCAGGTTGCTGCTGGTCCGCTGGAGGTGATCCGCCTTGCTGATCGGCAGGTCCAGGAACAATGCCGCTGAAGAAGATGACATAGGGAACAATAAGGAAGGACCAGGACAGATCAACGATACAAGCATGTGATCAGGTCAAGATTCTCAGGGATTTGAAGATACGAGCAGAGATCAAGGGCGAATACTGATTGAGACATCTATTCGGTAGACCCTCACATATCTTGATTTACAAGACCTGTATGGGCCACCACTAAAACCATGTCACGCCCCAGAACCAGAATACTGGAGAGCGGGGGCAGACATAGCCAGCTACGTATAATGAAATGGAATCCACGTCACTATACGGTCACGGCTGTCTAGATATACGAGGGTTTAACTACAAGCCAACAGTCTCCTATGGTCATGAACAAGCCTATTGTCTCAATCACAAGCAAGTAGTAGCAGTCACAAGATATTAGAGCATCAATATACAATAGTAAGGCGTCCCATACGTTACATATTAGATGATCATGAAGCTAGTCGTACAAAATGTTAGGACTAGCAAGAGTTTTAGTCAATACATGATCAACCCTAGGATTTGTCAATCATATTACAGCCCGTAGGCAGACAGTAAATAAAGGTGCAATACGAGCTAACACGTGCTCGCCGGCTAAACGCCTCAAAAGAATAATTTTACAAATAGAGTGAGAGGACAAAAGAAACCCACTCGTTGCCAGGGTTACGCCTGGTGGTCACCATCTGGCTGGAAGACAGGTGGATCCTCTGGTGCTACTCCGATATCTGGCCACACAAAACCAGCTGGGTCAGACCCCAGAAAGAGCAAGTGCCACAAAGGAGGCTTCACTTAGGAACTAAAACCAGCATATCACAAATAAGTAGTAAAGGTAATTAAAAGATAGTGATAATAGCTGAGATAACAATAATATATTGAGCACGGAGAAACCATTCAAGTAGCCAGACTGCAACCCTTAAACCAAACAAGGACCGGGGTTGCAATCCTTCGCCTGAATACAAACCCGCCTCAATTACTATTGATAAGGTAACAAGACAATAAACGAAGAGAGGACACAGAACTGCTCCGGGAGCCAGGTTACAACCCTTAAACCAAACAAGGATCGGGGTTGTAACCCTTCGCCTGAACAGAACTGGACCCCTGATCTTTATTGTTAAGGCCAGTATAAATAATCATGGTATTGAAGTAAAGGTAAAACATGACGAGCATGACAGGGGGTTGCAATAAGACAATAAACGAAGAGAGGACACAGAACTGCTTCGGGAGCCAGGTTACAACCCTTAAACCAAACAAGGACCGGGGTTGTAACCCTTCGCCTGAACAGAACTGGACCCCTGATCTTTATTGTTAAGGCGGGCACAATAAGCAGGACGATATATGATAAGATAACCATGAAACTATTCAGATAGCCAAGTTACAACCCTTAAACCAAACAAGGACCGGGGTTGTAACCCTTCATCTGAACAGAACTTGGTATCCCATTATTTATCGATACAAGAAATCATGTCATGATACCATCTTGTACAGGATCAGGATAAGACTAAGCTGGAATAAACTTCATCCAATCAATCACGGCCAATCAAGAGTACGGCTTGATACTTTTAACTAACTAGGGTTGTCACAGGCCTAGTTACTAGCAAGATGCAATGAGATTATCCCAACAGCCACAAGCCCTGCAGACCATCCGGTTATCCGGGTCGAATGTCCGTTATGAAGAATGCAACATGTGACTGTGTGCTGGAAATGTGCCCTACTCGTCGGTAGGCTACAAGTCCACTTAAAGCGCCCAGATAACGGGATTGCCTGTAGCTGGGAATCTCTTCATGACTACTGAATTATTCTAGTTAATTAGCCTTAGTCAATTTCAGTAGGTACCCCTGACCGTGGTACTCAGGGATCCCCATCCTAGACATGATGCAAGACAGTACTGGTTTATTTGTACAAACGCAATCGCCCACGGTGTCCAGACCTTTCATACTTGTCATATCAGTTTACTTGTCAAGAGTGCGCCACAGCGGGCCACTATCGTGTTCTATTCTTACATTATCATGAATGAGAAAGATTGTATAAAATAACTAATCACATATTCTTGAAGCCAAGGAAAAGATCTACAACTTTCATGTTTTGAGTTTTTCAAGATTCTAGCTACAAAACAACTTAAACAGGCAAAAACAGTAAATTCCTGCACAATCGACGCATGGGATTCCTGCACAAATCGGCGCATGGGATTCCTGCACAAATCGGCGCATGGAATTCCTGCACAAATCGGCGCATGAGATTCCTGTACGAATTGGCGCATGGGATTCCTGCACAAATCGGCGCATGAGATTCCTGCGCAATCGGCGCATGGGATTCCTGCACAAATCAGCGCATGGGATTCCTGCACAAATCGGCGCATGGGATTCCTGCACAAATCGGCGCATGAGATTCCTGCACGAATCGGCGCATGGGATTCCTGCACAAATCGGCGCATGAGATTCCTGCGCAATCGGCGCATGGGATTCCTGCACAAATCGGCGTATGGGATTCCTGCACAAATCGGCGCATGGGATTCCTGCACAAATCGGCGCATGGGATTCCTGCACAAATCGGCGCATGAGATTCCTGCACGAATCGGCGCATGGGATTCCTGCACAAATCGGCGCATGAGCTTCCTGCGCAATCGGCGCATGGGATTCCTGCACAAATCGGCGCATGGGATTCCTGCACAAATCGGCGCATGGGATTCCTGCACAAATCGGCGCATGAGATTCCTGCACGAATCGGCGCATAGGATTCCTGCACCAATCGGCGCATGAGATTCCTGCGCAATCGGCGCATGGGAAACTCACGTTGCGTCTTCAATACATGCGCGTAAGAAACCTACGCGCATGACACGCTCGGAGTTAAGGAATGTGTTGCCGGAACTTCACGGCGCATGGCCTTCCGGCGCATGGCCTCCCGGGCGCATGAGGTTCCCAGCGCATGGGATTCATCGTCCCCAAACAGCAAGTTCAGCCATGAAAGTTCTGAAAACTTGTAATGGCCATAACTTACTCATCCGGAGTCGAAATCAAGCGAAACAAAAGCCAAAATTGAATGAAATTGAATTCTCTACAACATAGAACCATTAGTTTTCAAAAATAACCAAATTTTAGAGATCAAAACCAAAAAAAACTAAACAAGAAGGAACTTAAAACTTAGATCTACAAAAATATAACCATCAAAACCGAAAACTTCCAGTTCTAAAGAGGCTTAGAATATAGTAAGGAAGAGAATGGAACAATAAAACATGGGATCCATCATGAAGTAAGTTTGCACTTGCCTAAGCTCTCTCTCTCTCCTTCCTGGTAGGTGTAGAAGTAAATGTGGAGAAGAAGAAGAATAATGAAGAGAGAGAAAGATGAGGGGTTAATAAATGGGGATGGTGGTGGCAGGTAGGGGTTTTCTTTTGGTTCATGATGAACCCAAAAGCAAACCAAACCAAACCAAGCTAAGCCGAACCAAGCTAAAATAAACCGAGCCAAGCCAAGAGATATACAATACAAAATAAAATACGTACACGTATTCCAAGATACGTAATACGAACTACAGGCATTACACTACCGGCCAGCAGCCGAGCCAGCAGCAGTCCAGGTCGGGGACAGTATTAGACTTCAGGAAGATGAGCTCCAGGGACTTCTCAGGCACGGAGGGCATCTTTTACGCAGACGACTGGCTAGAGGATGTAGAGCGGAGCATGGAGCTGGCAGAGCTTCCTAGAGCACTTTGGGTTTCGGCCGCAGCCAGCCGATTCTTCGACATTGCGCTGACATGGTACCGCACGGATCCTCGTGCGTCGGTGAGAGGACTGACTTGGGAGAACTTTCGGAGGCTCTTCAAGGAGAAGTTCTTCCCGGACGTGGCTCTTACAGCATTGGAGGGCCAGTTCATGGGTCTAGTTCAGGAGAACTCGTCGGTGGACGAGTATGCAGCTGAGTTCTTCCGCCTTAGCAGGTTCGCTCCTGGTATGATCCAGGATGAGGGGCAGAAGGCTCGTAAGTTCCGCAGGGGACTTATTCATGCAGTGCGCACCCGCACCTCGGGTCGTCGTGACGCGACGTTCGATCAGATATTGATGGACGTGCAGATCGCAGAGGAGGACTTCGGCCTAAGGCCGAAGAGGAGCGGAGATACTATGGGGGCGAGTTCCAGTGCGGGACCGGCCAAGCGCCCCCACATTCAGCAGCAGCAGCAGCAGAGGCCGTTTCAGCAGCAGCCTCTGTTGCAGATTCAGCAGGCACCGGCGCGTGCCCAGCAGCATCAGGGTCAGGGCCAGAGGCAGACCCAGCAGTGTGCCTTCTGCGGGAAGACGGGGCACAGCAGAGACGTATGCCGGAGGAGGTTAGGCGCTTGCCTATTCTGCGGAGGGACCGACCACCAGCTGAAGGGCTGTCCTGCTCGGGCAGCCAAGGAAGGCCAGGACAGGGTGCAGCCGGCTAGAGGACCAGCGGTTCAGCAGAGGGGTCCTCCACTCCAGACCCAGCAGCAGCGTTTTGTCCAGCACCAGAGGGAAGCACCCGCGGGCAGGGTGTTCGCTTTGGCAGCAGAGGAGGAGGCAGAGCCCGTGGGAGATGTTGTTGCAGGTCATGTTCTCCTAGATTCTTTCCCTGCTTTCGCCTTATTTGATTCTGGGGCGACCCATAGTTTTGTGTCTGTTTCTTTTGCTCTGAGACACAATATCATTGCTGAATATATGGGTAGGACTTGCAAGATTATGACCGGGGGAGGTATTATCCTGGTTAATAATATTTGCAAGGGACGGAGAGTCACTCTGAGAGGCCGGGACTTGAGTGCGTGTCTGCTCGTAATGCCCCTACCGAGGTACGATATGGTACTCGGTATGGATTGGTTGAGCATGCACCATGCTAGCATTGATTGTAGAGGAGGCAGAGTTCTTTTTAGGACGTCGGGTGAGCCAGAGATCGAGTTTGCTCGAGGAGCAGAGGAGCCGGAGGCTGGATTCTGTGGAGCTTTGTTGGCGGGGCAGGATTTGCCACATCCGTTGATTGCTGAGTTCTCGGATGTCTTTCCCGAGGAGTTGCCGGGGATGCCGCCAGACAGGGACATTGAGTTCTTCATAGACTTGGTGTCGGGTGCCGAGCCCATCTCGTAGCATGTCTATAGGGTGAACAACAGCGAGTTGATAGAGCTGAAGAAGCAAGTCGACGAGTTGCAGGACAAGGGGTTCATCAGATCCAGTTCTTCGTCCTGGGAAGCGCCAGTCCTTTTCGTGTCGAAGAAGGACGGTACGTCCCGCATGTGCATTGATTACCGGGCGCTCAACAACCTCACTATCAAGAATTGGTACCCTTTGCCGAGGATCGACGACTTGTTCGATCAGCTGAGTGGGACAAAGGTCTTTTCGAAGATAGATTTGAGGTCCGGGTATCACCAGCTGAAGGTGAGGCGGGATGACATTCCCAAGACGGCATTTCGGACTCGGTACGGCCAGTACGAGTTTACAGTGATGCCATTTGGGTTGACCAATGCTCCCGCGGTGTTCATGAACTTGATGAACAAGGTATTCCATCAGTACCTTGACAAGTTCGTGGTGGTCTTCATAGACGATATCTTAATCTATTCGAAGACGCAGGAGGAGCATGAGGAGCACTTGAGAGTTGTGTTAGAGACTCTGAGGAGGGAGCAACTCTACGGGAAGCTTTTGAAGTGTGAGTTCTTCTTAGACCAGGTGGAGTTCCTAGGTCATGTTGTGACCGAGCACGGGATTTCAGTAGACCAGAGGAAGATTTCGGCAGTGGAGTCTTGGTCTACGCCCAGTTTAGTTGTCGAGGTTCGGAGCTTTCTGGGTTTAGCTGGATATTACCGGAAGTTCGTCCAGGACTTCTCGCGGATTGCAGAGCCGATGACTAGACTCACCAGGAAGGACGTGGAGTTCGTCTGGACTGATGAGTGTCAGGCTGCATGCATTCGATGAGCTGAAGAGGAGGTTGACTTCAGCTCCGATCCTGACTTTGCCATCTGGGTCAGGAGGGTTCTCGATCTTCAGCGATGCTTCCGGGAAGGGTTTAGGGTGTGTTCTTCAGCAGCACGGGAAGGTGATTGCCTATGCATCCAGGCAGTTGCGTCCTCATGAGAAGAACTATCCTACTCATGATCTAGAGTTGGCCGCGATTATATTTGCTTTGAAGTTATGGAAGCATTACCTGTACGGAGAGCGAGTTGAGATCTTCACAGATCACAAGAGCTTGAAGTACGTATTCACTCAGAAGGAGTTGAACATGCGGCAGAGGCGGTGGTTAGAGCTGATGAAGGACTTCGATATATCCTTGCAGTACCATCCGGGGAAGGCCAACGTAGTTGCAGATGCCTTGAGCAGGTATCCAGTTGCTATGTTCTTGACGACAGATCGTTATTTGTTGGCCGACCTAGATAGTTTGGGTATCGAGGTCATCATTCCGGGCATGGAGATCCAGATGTGGGGTTTGTAGATTCAGTCTGAGCTGATGGATAGAGTCAGGTCAGTGCAGTATGATGATGATGCCCTGAGGAGCATCAGGGAGCAGGTGAGGATGGGCTTGCTTGACGATTTCTCTTTAGCCGAAGACGGGTCGTTGCGGCACGGTACTAGGCTGTACGTTCCGCGTGGAGAGCTTCGGGAGAAGGTTCTTCAGGAGGCGCATCGCTCTCAGTATTCTATGCATCCTGGAGCCAACAAGATGTATAGGGACCTGAGAGAGCACGTATGGTGGTATGGCATGAAGCGCGAGGTAGCTCAGTTTGTATTTCGTTGTCTTGTGTGTCAGCAGGTGAAGGCCGAGAGACAGAGACCAGGTGGATTGCTACAGCCGCTACCCATTCCCGAGTGGAAGTGGGAGCACATCACCATGGACTTTGTATCTGGACTTCCACGGTCGCCAAGAGGGAAGGACGCGGTTTGGGTCATAGTTGATAGATTAACCAAATCGGCCCACTTTTTGCCTTTCAAAGTGGGTTTGTCTACGGAGAGGCTGGCTGAGCTGTATGTTCGTCAGATTATGAGATTGCACGGAGTTCCGGTGAGCATAGTTTCAGATCGGGATAGCCGATTCACTTCCCACTTCTGGAGGAGTTTGCAGGCTAGCTTGGGCACCTCGCTCAAGTTTAGTACTGCTTATCATCCTCAGACAGACGGGCAGTCGGAGAGGACCATCCAGACCTTGGAGGATATGCTTCGCACATGTGTGCTAGATCTCGGGGGTTCTTGGGAGGACCATCTTCACCTGGTAGAGTTTGCTTACAACAACAACTACCAGGCCAGTATAGAGATGTCACCATTTGAGGCTCTATATGGACGGAGATGTCGTACTCCCTTGTCTTGGGACGATGTTGGCGAGCGGGCGCTTCTTGGGCCGGAGATGGTTGTGGATGCGGCCGAGAAGGTCAGATTGATTAGAGACAGACTCCGGGTGGCTCAGGATAGACAGCGGCATTGGGTCGATAGTCACCGGAGACCGTTAGAGTTCGAGGTTAGTTTCAGTTCTTGTCGTGTTTGTTGTGATTGTTTGTTAGTTGTGTGTTGAGTTTTTGTCTTGTGTCTAGGTTGGTGACATGGTATTTCTGAGGATATCCCCGACATGTGGCACTATTCGCTTTGGCGGCGGTGGGAAGCTCAGTCCACGCTACATCGGACCTTTCACCATCTTAGAGAGGATCGGTGCAGTAGCCTACCGACTGGACTTGCCTACCAGGCTCGAGGGAGTGCACAACGTGTTTCATGTATCTCAGTTGAGACGGTACGTGGCAGATCCTAGCCACGTATTGGACCATTCAGCGATACAGGTGGGACCTACTCTCAGCTATCCAGAACAGCCGATAGAGATTCTGGATCGCAGGGAGAAGGTGCTCCGGAACCAGGTCATACCCTTGGTTCGGGTTGCGTGGAGACATCACTCTCCAGGTGAGTCTACCTGGGAGAGGGAGGACGACATGCGGGAGCGTTTCCCTTATCTTTTCGCGCCCTGAGGTATAAACTTATTTCCTTTAATTCTGTTTGTGATTTCCTGTGCTTGTTGTCTTCAATTTCGAGGACGAAATTTTTTTTAAGGTGGATAGACTTGTCACCCTCACTTTTTCCAGTTAGGGGTAAAATGGTAATTTTCCATTTATAATATTTTTGGGAATTTTATTTCATGAATATTATTATTTAATTATTATAGGAGTCGGGTTCGAATTTTATCGCATTCCGAGTTAATTCGGGACCCCGGTGAATTTCGACTTGAGCTGTAATTAGCCTGTTAGCTAACCATGGCCCACCACACTAAATTTTAGGGTTTAAGAGTTTGGATTAGTTTCCCATGAGTAATTTAGTTTAATTATGATTTTTAATTATTTTTAGAAACTTCCTAAACCTAATTTGGAATTTTATTTAGTATTAGGCTTAGGGAGGGGCAAACTTGTAATTTACAAGTGCCCCTCACCCTCACCATGCCATGGCCGGCCATGACTAGCCCCCCCCCCCCTCCTCTTTCTTCTCCACTAAGCTACACTCTCTCTCTCTCTTCCAAATTCATTTTTCTTTCCAAGCTTTTCCTCCAACCAACCCTAACCTAGGTAAGCTTTAATCTCTCCATTTAATCCTCTTTTGCATTTAGTTCATTCACATTAAATGGAGAGGAGAAGATTCTCTACCATTTGCCCACAACTTTGTAGGTTTTTCCTAGAAAAATAGGTTGATGATTTATTAGGATTTAATCATTTTGAGAGTGGTATATATATATATATATATATATATATATATATATATATATATATATATATATATATATATATATATATATATATATACATATATATATATATATATATATATATTTTTTTATTTTTTTATATATATACATATATATATACATATATATATATATATATATATATATATATATATATATATATATATATATATGTATGTATGTATATATATAAAAATACACATGTATATATATATATATATATATATATATATATATATATATATATATATATATATATATATATATATATATATATATATATATACATGTGTATTTATGTGTGTGTATTTATATATGTATTTGTGTGTGTGTAGAGGAGGGTGATATTTGTGTCATGAGGATGAGAGTGTTGAGGATGTGTGTGTGTTTGTGTTGTGTGAGGACGTGTGTGTGTGTGTTTATATATATATATATATATATATATATATATATATATATATATATATATATATATATATATATATATATATATATATATATATATATATATATATATATATATATATAGTTATATATATACATATATATATAGTTATATGAGTGTATTTATATATATATAGATATGAGTGTATTTATATATATATATGGATGTGTGTATATGGATGTGTGTGTGTTATATATATATTTAGAGGGATGGATAGATATCTAGATAGATATATAGATAGATATCTAGTTATATATATATATATATATATATATATATATATATATATATATATATATATAGAGAGAGAGAGAGAGAGAGAGAGAGAGAGAGAGATATAGATATATATATATGAAGTATATATATATAGGAAGAAGTAGAAGGAGATGAAAAAGAAGAAGAAGAGCAGCCCAGCAGCAGCAACATGCTGCAGTAGCAGCAGCATCAGACCTGGCTGCTGCCAAGTCTGAATTCCCCCCTATTGGCCTTTAAAGCCTAATAACCCCCCCCCTTCACCTATATATATATATATATATATATATATATATATATATATATATATATATATATATATATATATATATGGTTAGAATCGTAGAGAAGAGTAGAAGAAGATTATGGAATGAGAAGTTAGGAAAGAATTAGAGGTTAGAAGGAAGGATTGAAAGAAGTTAGAAGAATAGAAAAAAGGCTAGAATAGAAATAGGTAAAAACCGAGTTAGAGGGCGAAACGGAGCTCGGAGTATCGGATTGAGTTGAAACTTGGCGTGGGGCAAGAATATGTGATTTAGATTTTGCGGGTAGGCTTCCGGGTGGAAATCGGGGTTGTAGGGCGCCGGTATCGCGTCGTACCATTCCGTATTTTGAAATATTCAAGATACCGGCAATGGACCGTAACATGGACTAGATGTCCATTTTACTTAGGTATCTTGGTAGGTAATATATGTATAGGCTAGTACCTTACTACCCTAGGGAGCTCGGGTCAAAATACCAAGCGTAGGTAGGCTAACTTGATAGTTGCCGAAGCTAGAATTTTACCCTTTTTAAGGGTAAAATAGGATATTGGCCTACGGCCAAGATATGAGTTTCGAAGTCCAAGATGGACTTGGATATGGGTTTTAGAGGTTGGTAATAGTTAGAAATAGTCGCCTAGACCTAGTCTTGGCCTCGGTTGACCACGGTTGACTTTTTGGACCAAAAGTCAACTATGGGTCAACGCTTTACCCAAATTAGTCCCAATTTCCATTAGACTTGTATAGTTGACCAAAAGTCAACTATTAGTCACCATTGACCTAGAGTTGACCTAGAGTTGACCAGAGTTGACCAGAGTTGACCAGTTGACCAAAAGTCAACTGTAGGCCAACTCTTAATCCCGTTTGACTTTCTTCGACTTGTTTTGACCCGTGATGACTGGTATGACCTAGGATTGACTTGGTTAGGCTTAGATTGACTTGATATGACTTGATTTGACCTAGATTGATTTGACAGGACTTAGTGTGACTCAGTGAGACCTAGTTTGACCTAGATTGCATATCATTCATTGTAAATCATTCCTAAACTTGTTTAAACCTAAATTAACTTACAGTATCTCATATTTAGGTCTTCTGATACCGCTCTGAGCATTGATATACCATACAGCTCAGGACAGCAGGCGAGTACATTCACTGATAGTTTTCATTGTCTTGATATTTGCTATATCCGATTCAGTCGTAGTGTCTTACTTGATTCTCAGACACGATTGTTCACGGACTAGTATTGTCGGATTCCTGTCATGAGATGTCATTCCTGGATTTCTTGGGATACTGGTACTTGCTTAGTCTTGATTCTCATACTTGTATTGACGTCGATTCCTGAAGAGGACTTGCTTCCCTCTTTGGGAATCCTGCGTCATGACGTGCTATGTCCGGATCCGTATACTATTCGGGGAATGGGGAATATTATAGATAGTGTGATCAATGCCCACCTTGAGTTACTACTTGTATCATAGCTATACCCTCACCTCACGATGGGTATAGCCTGACCTGTGCTACTACTTGCTCCATAGCTTACCATCCCGGCCGGGCCGAGTCCACGTACTTGTAGTCAATCGGCTGGAAGCCTGATTCTTGACCCATACCGATCACATTAGGCTATAATATTCGAGGCACATTTTATATTTACTTTTCTTGTCATATATCCTGTTCTGTTCTATATTTCAGTACTTTCTCACCATGCATGATATACAGTTACTCACATGTTCTACATGCCTTTACATTGTACCTTGATTTGTAGACTAAGTTCTGCTCGGGAGAAGAGTTACAACCCCGGTCCTTGTTTGGTTTAAGGGTTGTAACTCGGCTTCCGAATGGTTCCCAAGTCTTCATATATCTTTGTCTCCTAGTTCATTATACTGTCTCTTATAGAACTTGTCAATTCACATGGAACTGCTGTTAGTGTTTGTACTTGCTCATTTTCCTGACAGGATACCGTTATGATATATTACAGATGATTCTGATGCGGACTGCTCGACCTATTATGGGATCGAGTTAGATGGAGTAGCTTTGGACCGTGGCCTTATAGTAGAGCCACTAGATTTTGTACTTCCAGAGTAGTGTAGGTTAGCTAGGTTTGACTGGACTGCGATCCAACTAGCTTTATCAGACTGTAGTTCTATATTATATTTTGATACCCTGTGATGTATATATCTGGGCTTGTATTGGACTCTGCACTTATTTACTCTTTCATCTATCATATGTCTTTCCTCTGAGCTATCTACCTTAGTTTTATTCTGTGATTGAGACTGTATTGTTATGTCACCTCCATTCGGAGAGTATATACTGTACAGGTATATTTTAACTGTTAGTCGTAGGTATTTACAGACGTTATATACAGCGTTCTACCGCCGATTCTGCGGCGTAGGCTGGACGTACCCACGTGCTCGTATCCCTCATAAGGGTGCGGGTCGTGACAGTTGGTGCACGGCGTGCTTTGAAAATGACACTCGGTCCTTCGTCCCGTGGCTTGGGAGAAGGAAAGTTGGTCTTCGGTGCAAAAGCTGAGAGTTAGCCTAAGTCGTAGGCGTCGCCCGCACAAATGCTTGCTAAAGCATGCACGGTCCTGTCTCGCAAGACTTGGCATAGCCTTTGCTCGTCCCTTGGGTTAAGTTGTAGGCTTGAGTGAGTTAGGCAAAGTTATGCCGGTCGACCTAAGTTATTCTACGTGCTGTCCCGCTCATTCTGCGGTTGTCAAGATAAATAGTCCTACGACCCCAAGGCCCATCATATGAAGTATGACTTGGGCGATAGCGTTGCGTAGAACACGAGTCGGTTTAGAGGCACGAGCCACGGTTGGTTCAGTAGAAAGTTAGCCACGGTCGGTCGATACTTAAGGAAACACGTTATGTTCAAGTTGAGTTGGAAGGCTATGCAGTAGCCGTTCCCTGAGTTCAAAGAATGTTAAGTCTAAGCGATGGTTAGTCGCCGAGAGAAAATATGTCGGAACTGTGGTTCAGTCGTCGAGGCAACCATGGTTTGGGGCTCTGCAAAGGAAGTACAAAAAGTGGAAAGAGTAAAACAAAGGAACTGTGATAATAATAAGACCATGCATTACGTTAAGTCTAGAAGTTAGCGTAGGCGCGTGGTCATGGACGACTTGTCGACAAGGGAAAAGGTTTCTTCGAGCGACAACCCGGGGCCACGGGACCGACTCGGCCTAGGAAGAAACTGGTTGTAGCCGAGCTGGGTAATAGACAATTGGTAGTACGGGGACTTGCATCGAGGATCGCAACCGGCGGTGCAAGGGTCCCGTTTGCCAGG
Organism: Iris pallida; assembly: GCA_029216955.1. Taxonomy (NCBI): domain Eukaryota; kingdom Viridiplantae; phylum Streptophyta; class Magnoliopsida; order Asparagales; family Iridaceae; genus Iris; species Iris pallida. The sequence goes on along the minus strand of JANAVB010014852.1, from coordinate 682,888 downwards.
CTACGTCCAAAATGGCTGGTTAGGCCAGTGACCTTTCATATAGATGTGTCGGCACGGGCGGCAATCCGCGTGGGTGCCTTTGGATTGAGTTGAATATGTATGAGTTAAAAAGACACAATGTCTGAGCCTAAGATTTGGCTACAGCGAAGGCGACGTGCTTCGGCACGAGATATGGCGTCGAGTGTTAAGTTGTTAGGCACGGCCGCGTTGTCACAACACAAGTGTAGGCGAGACTAAGCGGGGAGGCGCTGCCTCGGAGATATTGAAGCACGAATCGAGTATGGCACGACCGAGTCGTTACGTCCCAGAGTTTGGCACGAAAGATAAGTATAAGTCGGTGCGTCGACAATGCAAGCACGAGAAAGGTCTAGAGGCAAGGAAATGGAGTCTTTCGTGTAGTTGCATCTCTGATTATGGCCGTAAGGCAAACACGACTTGATAGGTTAACGTTGTTGGCACGAGGAGTAGTCTAGAGACAAAGTATGAGTTAACGTTGACATTGCAAGCACGGGATGGTTCTGATACACAAGTTGCGCTAAGGCGTCGGCCCTAAAACTGATCCTAAGGCAAGAATAGAAAGACAATCGAAAAAGAGTTTATGTTGCACAAAGTAAATGAAACGTGTAGGTTTTGTATGGGTAGGCGAGGAGCTCACTCCACCAGTACAGTGGTACTGACACCCACACAGTGTTTCATGTGCAGGCACAGGTAGAAGCTCGTGGCGCAGAGTTTGCTTGGATGCGTCGAGGCACGGAGTTCCTTGGCGATTCGAAGCGTGCGGCCGCGTGGAGTGAAGACTTATACGGGACATAATGTATGGACATCGCCTTCCGAAGCTTTCGCCGGCTCACGCATTGTAATCGAGAGATGAGAGAGAGCAGAGTGACTTATAATCGAGAGAAAAGTGAGCACGAGAGACTTGTAATTTGGCCTTGCGCCCACAAATGTAATCTTGTATTCAATATCAAATAAAGAGCTTCTTTTGAATGACTTGCGTTCATGTGTTACTTGTTCTTAAATTCCGCTGCATGTTTCAATATTTCTGCTTGGGACTTCTGTGCGACGACCCCGTCGCCGCCGATGTAATCGACCGTTATGAAACTGCCTTGCACGAGCGCAATCTAGGCTCGTGCGGCATCATGCCTTAGCGAGGACGATCGCTCCTACGAGAGCGGGACGTGACATAATGGTATCAGAGCACGACTTTACGTCCTTGGACCGTCGATTGAATTCTTTAACTTCGATGTTTCCGCAAAACTCTGTTGCTTCTGCAAGTTGTTATCGTTGGTGCGCTCTCTCTTAAATGTCCCTCGGCATGTCCATACAATAAGTCTAAATATTTTTGAAAGCTCGTACATGCGTTCGCTCGAACGCATCGATAGGCCGTTGCCGGACTCATTGGAGGCCTTTGTGCCGAACGTTGCAAACTTGACTCGATAGGAAATATGTGCCAATGTTAGCAAAGTCGTACGTGTGCTCGAATAGTCCTACGCTGACCTTAAGCAAGTCACGTGCATGCCTAATTAGTCCAACGTCGACCCTAGCAATTGAGCATGCAAACTCGGAATATAGTTCGCACGGGATGGCTATGCACACGGCCTTTTGGCTAAGTTGTGCTTTGCGTCGCATACCTCGACCCTTAGTGCAAACGAGTTGCGAACGATATCAAGTACCGCTCGGTCGGGAACGGAGATATACTTAGAGTGTCTATCGATAGAAACGCTATCGGACTAACGCTTAGGCGTACACGGAAGATTGATTTGGATTTCAAGGAAATAGTGCGAACGACTTAGTGCGTCGATACGACGCGAGCGACTACGCTAGTGATTCGTCGAACGAATCTGAAGGACGTCTTAGTGCATGATGCGAATGTGATTGAGGACTAGATCGTATGGCTTGAATCCGAGTGGTGTATGTGATAGGTTCGGAGAAGAATAAGAATGAGTGTCGACGACTAGTCGAGTGGCTCGAATCCGAGTGGTGTATGGTTTGTCTTGGAAATTGTTCGAGTGAATATTGAGGATTACGAGTATGTCGGCGAGGCGATGCGATCGCGCAAAGCCTTAGAACGCGTCACGCTTAGTTGGTCGTGACTTCGAAGGTCCCGAACGAGTATCTCGTTCGGACAACTTGTGAATGAGCAACGCGAGTTAGAAAACGATTTGGAACGATGAATAAAAATGAATGGTCTTGATCGAGGAAACTTAGAGGATCGTGCGTGCGATATCGGATTGATGCAACTGAAATGTAACTTGAGTTTTGAATAACGATCTTGAAACGAGCTTGAGGAAAAGCGACTGAACTTGATCTTGAGTATTGAGAAAATTGTGGAATATCCAACTCGGACAACAGCATCAACGCACGACTCGAAATTGGTTGCAAAGGAAGATCGTCAGCTTACACATATCGTCGATGGTATTGAGGCGTATCAAAGATCGATATGCGATAACTCGGGGGTACTCTGACTCGGAGAATGACGATCGTGCAAATGTCATTGTTCCGATGGATGTTATACTCGGGATATTGAAACGTGTCGAGGAAAAGATAAACTTGGCTCGAGGATTTCTAGTTGAATGAATGACGGTCGGACTATCGAACTGAGATCTTGGCTTGGATGAAAATGAAAATGGTTGGATTTGCTTCATCGATAACCACAACTTCGACATTCTTGTCTTATGCGAGTGCAACTCCAGCCTCGCACATGCGTCGCGCCGATTAGGGCGATCACTTCGCGTGAGCGCTGGTATGGTGATTCATATAGCGGGAGTGATTGAACTTGGATGGCGTGGCAATCTGATTGCTTCGACTTGTGGTTTGACGCGAAGGTAGACTCGAGAATGAATCAGCATATTTGACGGTTAAATTTGAGGATTGAGTAGGTCCAATCCGCGTATCGAGAATGAGTTAGTCTAAAACTCAAACAAGAGTTATGCCCCGATGAGAATGATTATTCCGCGGGAGCGTTGTATGGTGATTCATGAACCATCGTGGATAATCGAACTCGCGTGAGATTGGTGCGCAACGTATTGTCGAGCAAGATGACCTCGTGATCGAATACATGAATTGGTTAGAATTGGTGAATTGAAGGGATTCGAATATACGCAACGCGTGCCGTAATACGAATTAGGTGATCGTGCTCGATGTTTAGAAATCTGAGTGACGCGAGCTTGGGTAGAAGACCCCATATGATCGACTTTGGTTTGACCCTAGGATTGGGGTCAGTATTGGCATTATTGTTGGGGAACTATGATTCCAATCCTGACATTGACTTAGCCTCGAAAAGAAATGGCCTAGCGGTTAGGCGAGACGCCCTGTTTCATGAGTTAACAATCGAAGGATTGATCTTGAGGATTGGCATGGATGGATAGCGTGAATCACGAATGTAGGGAACCCAGCTCACGAGGCTCGGCTGACATGCATATATTTCAGTGACGCTTGGGTATGTGCACGATGCGACTCAAGTGAGAATGACAGATTTTCTATCATGCGGCTTGGCTGAATGCATGTATTTTGGGGACGCTTGGAATGCGTGCACGATCCAGCCAAGTGATACGACGAGTTCAAGCAAGGATTGAAAGATGGGAGTGTGTCGAGATCTTGAAATCGTATTAAAGGAAAGATTGATAGTAGTACGAGCGTGGCTCGGAATCGAAGGAACGCGTAGGCGAAATGTGTACGATTAAGTCTTGGCCATAGAAATGGTAGGATAGCTTGCCTTCAGGAAAGTCTCGAGGACGAGACTTGTTCTGAGTGGCGTATGATGTAGTGCCCCATCCCGCAAAGTCAATCGGAGGAATCGAAACGCCGACGGTGTTCGGCCTTAGCCTTGTAACGGCTTGCTCGGAGACATCGCTCAGGTGGGGTAGTTTCGGTGAACTTGCCTCATCTTTGCCTTCACATAATAAATCGTGTTTTCAACTTGCACAAGTAGGCTTAATAATAAAAGAGATGAATCCGCATAGCTAAGGGAATAATCCCGACGGGTCAAAATGAGTTAGAACATGGAAAACGTCCTACGGTCGGCTTAGAGTTGGTGCACGGCGTGCTTTGAAAATGACACTCGGTCCTTCGTCCCATGGCTTGGGAGAAGGAAAGTTGGTCTTCGGTGCAAAAGCTGAGAGTTAGCCAAAGTCATAGGCGTCGCCCGCACAAATGCTTGCTAAAGCATGCACGGTCCTGTCCCGCAAGGCTTGGCATAGCCTTTGCTCGTCCCTTGGGTTAAGTTGTAGGCTTGAGTGAGTTAGGCAAAGTTATGCCGGTCGACCTAAGTTATTCTACGTGATGTCCCGCTCATTCTGCGGTTGTCAAGATAAATAGTCCTACGACCCCAAGGCCCATCATATGAAGTATGACTTGGGCGATAGCGTTGCGTAGAACATGAGTCGGTTTAGAGGCACGAGCCACGGTTGGTTCAGTGGAAAGTTAGCCACGGTCGGTCGATACTTAAGAAAACACGTTATGTTCAAGTTGAGTTGGAAGGCTATGCAGTAGCCGTTCCCTGAGTTCAAAGAATGTTAAGTCTAAGCGATGGTTAGTCGCCGAGAGGAAATATGTCAGGACTGTGGTTCAGTCGCCGAGGCAACCCTGGTTTGGGGCTCTGCAAAGGAAGTACGAAAAGTGAAAAGAGTAAAACAAAGGAACTGTGATAATAATGAGACCATGCATTACGTTAAGTCTAGAAGTTAGCGTAGGCGCGTGGTCATGGACGACTTGTCGACAAGGGAAAAGGTTTCTTCGAGCGGCAACCCAGGGCCACGGGACCGACTCGACCTAGGAAGAAACTGGTTGTAGCCGAGCTGGGTAATAGGCAATTGGTAGTACGGAGACTTGCATCGAGGATCGTAACCGGCGGTGCAAGGGTCCCGTTTGCCAGGCTACGTCCAAAATGGCTGGTTAGACCAGTGACCTTTCATATAGATGTGTCGACACGGGCGGCAATCCGCGTGGGTGCCTTTGGATTGAGTTGAATATATATGAGTTAAAAAGACACAATATCTGAGCCTAAGATTTGGCTACAGCGAAGGCGACGTGCTTCGGCTCGAGATATGGCGTCGAGTGTTAAGTTGTTAGGCACGGCCGCGTTGTCACAACACAAGTGTAGGCGAGACTAAGCGGGGAGGCGCTGCCTCGGAGATATTGAAGCACGAATCGAGTATGGCACGACCGAGTCGTTACGTCCCAGAGTTTGGTACGAAAGATAAGTATAAGTCGGTGCGTCGACAATGCAAGCACGAGAAAGGTCTAGAGGCAAGGAAATGGAGTCTTTCGTGTAGTTGCGTCTCTGATTATGGCCGTAAGGCAAACACGACTTGATAGGTTAACGTTGTTGGCACGAGGAGTAGTCTAGAGACAAAGTATGAGTTAACGTTGACATTGCAAGCACGGGATGGTTCTGATACACAAGTTGCGCTAAGGCGCCGGCCCTAAAACTGATCCTAAGACAAGAATAGAAAGACAATCGAAAAAGGGTTTATGTTGCACAAAGTAAATGAAACGTGTAGGTTTTGTATGGGTGGGCGAGGAGCTCACTCCACCAGTACAGTGGTACTGACACCCACACAGTGTTTCATGTGCAGGCACAGGTAGAAGCTCGTGGCGCAGAGTTTGCTTGGATGCGTCGAGGCACAGAGTTCCTAGGCGATTCGAAGCGTACGGCCGCGTGGAGTGAAGACTTATACGGGACATAATGTATGGACATCGCCTTCCGAAGCTTCCGCCGGCTCACGCATTGTAATCGAGAGATGAGAGAGAGCAGAGTGACTTATAATCGAGAGAAAAGTGAGCACGAGAGACTTGTAATTTGGCCTTGCGCCCACAAATGTAATCTTGTATTCAATATCAAATAAAGAGCTTCTTTTGAATGACTTGCGTTCATGTGTTACTTGTTCTTAAATTCCGCTGCATGTTTCAATATTTATGCTTGGGACTTCTGTGCGATGACCCCGTCGCCGCTGATGTAATCGGCCGTTATGAAACTGCCTTGCACGAGCGCAATCTAGGCTCGTACGGCATCACGCCTTAGCGAGGACGATCGCTCCTACGGGAGCGGGGCGTGACACTGCGGCGTAGGCTGGGCGTTGTTACGTACTCGTACCCTCACGTTGGGTGCGGGTCGTGACAATGTTGACATGGTGATTCATATCCGACGTGGATAATCCGAATTGCGTGAGATCGGGGCGCGACATATTGCAAGGCTAGACGACCTTGTGATCGACTACGAGAATTGGATAGGTGGATCATATCAAACATACTTGAAGAGATAGACTACGATAATTGTTATTGCGGACGCACGATTTGATTGAGGACAACCTATCGTAGGATGACTTTTCTAAACGAGCTCGAACTTAGAACGGAGAATATGTTGATGCGAATAGATTGAATGCTGCTTGATGTTTAGAAATTTGAGCGAAACGAACTTGGGTAGAAACTTTCGTACAAACGAACAAAATGGTTTGACCATAGGATTTGGGGCGAGCGTCGTGCAACGACTTTGCACGATGAACCATGAACTCGATTTATAACTATGACCTTGTGAGATGGCCTAGCGGATAGGCGGGCGACCCTATGCCGAGTGATTGAACCTGTGCGATTGACATTACAAGTATCGTCTGGACGGACGATAGACTTGGGGCAACAAGACTTAGAGTAGGACGGGAAAACTGGGAGTGTACGTTGTCACGCCCCGCTCCCGTAGGAGCGATCGTCCTCGCTAAGGCATGATGCCGCACGAGCCTAGATTGCGCTCGTGCAAGGCAGTTTCATAACGACCGATTATATCGGCGGCGACGGGGTCGTCGCACAGATGTCCCAAGCAGATACATTGAAACATGCAGCAAAAATTAGAACAAAAACACATGAACACAAGTCATTCAAAAGAAGCTCTTTATTGATATTGAATACAAGATTACATTTATGGGCGCAAGGCCAAATTATAAATTCTCTCATGCTCACTTTTCTCTCATTTTACAAGTCACTCTGCTCTCTCATCTCTCGATATAAATGCTTGAACCAGCGGAAGCTTCGGAAGGCGATGTCCATACATTATGTCCTGTATAAGTCTTCGGTTCCACGCGGCCGCACGCTTCAAATCGCCAAGGAACTCCGTGCCTCGACGCATCCAAGCGAGCTCCGCGCCACGAGCTTCTACCTGTGCCTGCACATGAACACTGTGTGGGTGTCAGTACTCAACTGTACTGGTGGAGTGAGCTCCTCGCCCACCCATACAAAACCTACACGTTCATTTACTTTGTGCAGCTTAAATCCCTTTCTATTGTCTTTCTAGTCTTGCCTTAGAATCAGTTTTAAGACTACGGACGCCTTGGCATATTTGTGTATGAGGACCATTCCGTGCTTGTACCACAACGTTAACTCATACTTTACCTTTAGACCCCCTTTTCGTGACAACAACGTTAACCTATCAAGTCGTGCTTGCCTTTCGGCCAAAATCAGAGACGCAACTACGTGATGAGACTTCATTTCCGTGTGACCGTGCCACAAACCCTTGCTGAGGCCGTGCCTCACAATTCAGTAAGACTTAACCATTTCGCCGCCTCGCGGCCCTTGCTACTTTGATCAACAACTGACCCAATCGAGACTTGTGAACTTAGTGTCGCTCAACCAACTTGCCTTGCGGCGATTCTTGACTTAAACCTGCGACGACTCAATCAAACTTGTGCAACTCTATGCCAACATCTTAAGACTCGACGCCACGACTCGTGCCGAAGCACGACGCCTACGTTGAAACCAAATCTTAGGCCCAACGTTGTGCTTTGACTTGTACACACACCTTCAACTCGACTTCTTAATATAGCGCACTCAATACTCGACTAAATCCAAAGGCACACTTGCGGTTTGCCGCCATCATGCCGCCATCTATATGAACTTGGTCACTAGCACGACAAGCTATCTTGGACCTCCATTGGATATTAGGGTACGTTCGTCAAACGAGGCGCGATCTCGCCGAATTTCCCCTAATAGCCGTCCTACGGCGCACCCCTTGGGTCAGGTCGCACACCATCCAAGGGTCCCGTAGGCCCGTGGTTCCTCCTAGACCAGATCAGTCCCGTGGCCGCGGCAACCGTATGAGGAACAAATCTCAAATCCTTGTGCAGCGGTACACAAGTTGTCCAATGACCATGCAGACTCGACCCACTTCTTCATTTTAGGACCGTTTGGTTTTCTTTACTTTCATTATTTTACTATCTTTTGAGTTCCACATTCAAGACTTCATCATTTGAGACCCCTCGACGACCCACGGTCGCGAGCATTCTTTCCATGTTACCGTATTATTTCATTCAACTCAGTAATACCTATTCGATAGTCTTTTCTCCAAAAACTTATTAAGTCGACTGTGGTTCATTCCTTAACGCTAAGTCCGAGCATCGTGCCTCAAACCGATTACGTTCTACGCGACGCTATCGCCCAAGTCATACCTCATATGACGGGCCTTGGGATCGTGGGACTATTTAACTTGACAACCGCAGAAAGGACGGGACAGCACTTGGAATAACTTAGGTCGACCGGCATAACTTTGCCTAACTCACTCAAGCCTACAACTTAACCCGAGGGACGAGCAAAGGCTATGCCAAGCCTTGCATTTTGGAAACGTGCATGTTTTATCGAGCATTTACGCGGGCGACGCCTATGACTTAGGCAAGTTTATAGTTTTGTGTCGAAGACCAACTTTCCTTCTCCCAAGCCACGGGACAAAGGACCGAGTGTCATTTTCAAAGCACGCCGTGCACCAACTCTAGGCCGACCGTGGGACGTTTTTCATGTTCTAACTCATTTCGACCCGTCGGGATTATTTTGTTAGCTATGTGGATTCGTTTCTTTTATTATTAAGCCTACTTATGCAAGTTGAAAACGCGATTTATTATGTGAAGGCAAAGATAAGGCAAGTTCACCGAAACTACCCCATCTGAGCGAGCGGTCGTCTTGACCGAGCGAGCCTTCGAGCAGCCGTTGCAAGGTTAAGTTCCAACGCCGTCGGCATTTCGATTCCTCCGATTGACTTTGCGGGACGGGACACTACAACATACACCACTCAGAACAAGTCTCGTCCTCGAGACTTTCCTGGTGGCAGCCATCCTACCATTTCTATGGCCAAGACTTAATCGAGCATACTCTGTCTATGCGTTTCCTCAATTCCGAGCCACGTTCGTACCACAATCAATCTTTTCTTTCACACGATTCCAAGATCTCGGCACTCTCCCCTTTCAAGTCTTGCTTGAACTCATTGTATCACTTGGCCGGATCATGCACGCATTCCAAGCTTCCCCAAAATACATGCATTCATCCAAGCCGCATGATAGAGAATTTGTCATTCTCACTCGAGTCGCATCGTACACATAGCCAGGCGTCCCTGAAATATATGTATGTCAGTCGAATCTCGTGAACAGGGTTTCCTAAATTCGTGATTCAAACTATCCATTCATACCAATCCTCAAGATCAATCCTTCGATTGATAACTCTTGCAACAGGGACGTTTCGCCTAACCGCTAGGCCAATCTTTACGAGGCTAAGTCAATGTCAAGATTGGAATCATAGTTCCCTAACAATAATGCCAACACCGACCCCAATCCTAGGGTCAAACCAGAGTCGGTAGTACGGGGTTTTCTACCCAAGCTCGCGTCACTCAGATTTCTAAACATCGAGCACGATCACCTATTCGCATCAATGCATTTCGTTGCCCGAATTCAAATCCGTTCAATCACCAATTCTAACCAATTCATGTATTCGATCACGAGGTCGTCTAGCTCGACAATACGTTGTGCCCTAATCTCACGCGAGTCCGATTATCCACGGTAGTTTATGAATCACCATGCAACGCACTCGCGAAATAATCATTCTCATCGGAGCGTAACTCTTGTTTGAGTCTAGACTCATTCATTTTCGATACGCGGATTGGACCTATTCAATCCTGAAATTCGATTCTTCAAGCACACAATTCATTCTCGAGTCACCTTCACGTCAAACCACAAGTCGAAGCATCAAATTGCCACGACATGCCAGTTCAATCACTTCCGCTGTATGAATCACCATACCAGCGCTCACGCGGAGTGATCGTCTCAAAGACGCATGTGCGAGGCTGGAGTTGCGCTCGCATAAGACAAGAATATCGAAGTTGTGGTTATCGACGAAGCAAATCCAAACAAATCATTTTCATCCAATCCAAGTTCGATAGTCCGACCGTCATTCATTCAACTAGAAAATCCTCGAGCCAAGTTTATCTTTTCCTCGACACATTTCAATATCCCGAGTATAGCATCCATCGAAACCATGACATTTGCACGATCGTCATTCGTCGAATCAGAGTACCCTCGAGTTATCGCATATCGATCTTTGATACGCCTCAATATCATCGACGATATGCGTAACCTGACGATCTTCCTTTGCAACCAATTTCGAGTCGTGCGTTGATGTTGTTGTCCGAGTTGGCTATTCCACAATTTTTTTTTGATATTCAAGATCAAGTTCGATTCGCTATTCCTCAAGCTCATTTTAAGATCGTTGGTCGAAACTCAAGTCACATTTCATTTGCATCAATCCGATATCGTACGCGCGATCCTCTAAGTTTCCTCGATCAAGACCATTCATTTTCATTCATCGTTCCGAATCATTTTGATATCATTTTCTAACTCGCGTTGTCCGTTCACAAGTTGTCCAAACGACATCTCGTTCGGGACACACGAAGTCACGACCAACTAAGCGTGACGCGTTCCAAGGCTTTGCGCGATACCATCGCGTGCCGACATACTCGTTCTATCCGTAAATCCTTTAGTCTCGCTCGAACAATTTCTATAACGTCCATACACCACTCGGATTCGAGCCATCCCGATCTAAACCACAATCACATTCATATTACTCGCTAACTCGTCCTTCAGATTCGTTCGACGAATCTCTAGCGTAATCGCTCACGTCGCATCGACGGACTAAGTCGTTCGCACTATTCCTCGAAATCCAAGTCAATCTTCCGTGTACGCCTAAGCGTTAACTCGATAGCATCCCTATCGATAGACACTCTAAGTGCATTTCCGTTCCCGACCGAGCGATACTCAATATCGCTCACAACTCGTTTGCACCATAAGTCTAGGTGCGCGATACGCGGACTAAGTTGTGCCGCATAATCATCCCGTGCGGACTATATTCAAGTTTGCACACTCACTTGCTAATGTCGACGTAGGACTAGTTGGACACGCATGCGACATGTTTACTTAGCATATGTTTTCTATCGAGTCATGTGTAGCATCGTTCGACACAAAAGGCCGTCGCCTATCGATGCGTTCGATGGAACGCTTGAACGAGCTTTCGAAAGTATTTAGACTTATTGTATGGACATGTCGAGGGACATTTGAGAGAGAGCGCACAATTCTTTTTCCAACGACGGGCTTTCAAAACTGAAAAATTCGACGTGAAGTCCAAAGACGTAAAGCCGTGCTCTGATACCATTATGTCACGTCCCGCTCCCGTAGGAGCAATCGTCCTCGCTAAGGCGTAATGCCGCACGAGCCTAGATTGCGCTCGTGCAAGGCAGTTTCATAACGGCCGATTACATCGACGGCGACGGGGTCGTCGCACAGAAGTCCCAAGCAGATACATTGAAACATGCAGCGGAAATTAGAACAAAAACACATGAACACAAGTCATTCAAAAGAAGCTCTTTATTGATATTGAATACAAGATTACATTTGTGGGCGCAAGGCCAAATTACAAATTCTCTCATGCTCACTTTTCTCTCATTTTACAAGTCACTCTGCTCTCTCTCATCTCTCAATACAAATGCCTGAACCAGCGGAAGCTTCGGAAGGCGATGTCCATACATTATGTCCTGTATAAGTCTTCGGTTCCACACGGCCGTACGCTTCAAATCGCTAAGGAACTCCATGCCTCGACGCATCCAAGCGAGCTCTGTGCTACGAGCTTCTACCTGTGCCTGCACATGAATACTGTGTGGGTGTCAGTACTCAACAGTACTGGTGGAGTGAGCTCCTCGCCCACCTATATAAAACCTACACGTTCATTTACTTTGTGCAGCTTAAATCCCTTTCTATTGTCTTTCTAGTCTTGCCTTAGGATCAGTTTTAAGACTACGTACGCCTTGGCATATTTGTGTATGAGGACCATCCCGTGCTTGTACCACAACGTTAACTCATACTTTACCTCTAGACCCCCTTTTCGTGCCAACAACGTTAACCTATCAAGTCGTGCTTGCCTTTCGGCCAAAATCAGAGATGCAACTACGTGATGAGGCTTCATTTCCGTGTGACCGTGCCACAAACCCTTATTGAGGCCGTGCCTCGCAATTCAGTAAGACTTAACCATTTCGTCGCCTCGCGGCCCTTGCTACTTTGATCACCAACTGACCCAATCGAGACTTGTGAACTTAGTGTCGCTCAACCAACTTGCCTTGCGGCGATTCCTGACTTAAACCTGGGACGACTCAATCAAAGTTGTGCAACTCTATGCCAACATCTTAAGACTCGACGCCACGACTCGTGCCGAAGCACGATGCCTACGTTGAAACCAAATCTTAGGCCCAACGTTGTGCTTTGAGTTGTACACACACCTTCAACTCGACTTCTTAATGTAGCGCACTCAATACTCGACTAAATCCAAAGGCACACTCGCGGTTTGCCGCCATCATGCCGACATCTATATGAACTTGGTCACTAGCACGACAAGCTATCTTGGACCTCCATTGGATATTAGGGTACGTTCGTTAAACGAGACGCGATCTCGTCGAATTTTCCCTAATAGCCGTCCTACGGCGTACCCCTTGGGTCAGGTCGCACACCATCCAAGGGTCCCGTAGGCCCGTGGTTCCTCCTAGGCCAGATCGGTCCCGTGGCCGCGGCAACCGTCTGAGGAACAAATCTCAAATCCTTGTGCACCGGTACACAAGTTGTCCAATGACCATGCAGACTCGACCCACTTCTTCATTTTAGGACCGTTTGGTTTTCTTTACTTTCATTGTTTTACTATCTTTTGAGTTCCACATTCAAGACTTCATCATTTGAGACCCCTCGACGACCCACGGTCGCGAGCATTCTTTCCATGTTACCGTATCATTTCATTCAACTCAGTAATGCCTATTCGATAGTCTTTTCTCCAAAAACTCATTAAGTCGATTGTGGTTCATGCCTTAACGCTAAGTCCGAGCATCGTGCCTCAAATCGACTTACGTTCTACGCGACGCTATCGCCCAAGTCACACCTCATATGATGGGCCTTGGGATCGTGGGACTATTTAACTTGACAACCGCAGAAAGGACGGGACAGCACTTGGAATAACTTAGGTCGACCGGCATAACTTTGCCTAACTCACTCAAGCCTACAACTTAACCCGAGGGACGAGCAAAGGCTATGCCAAACCTTGCATTTCGGAAACGTGCATGCTTTATCGAGCATTTACGTGGGCGACGCCTATGACTTAGGCAAGTTTATAGTTTTGTGTCGAAGACCAACTTTTCTTCTCCCAAGCCACGGGACAAAGGACCGAGTGTCATTTTCAAAGCACGCCGTGCACCAACTCTAGGCCGACCGTGGGACGTTTTCCATGTTCTAACTCATTTTGACCCGTCGGGATTATTCCCTTAGCTATGTGGATTCGTCTCTTTTATTATTAAGCCTACTTGTGCAAGTTAAAAACACGATTTATTATGTGAAGGCAAAGATAAGGCAAGTTTACCGAAACTACCCCACCTGAGCGAGCGGTCGTCTTGACCGAACGAGCCTTTGAGCAGACGTTGCAAGGCTAAGTTCCAACGCCGTCGGCGTTTCGATTCCTCCGATTGACTTTGCGGGACGGGGCACTACATGCGTGAACAACGACGAGATTGGCCCCAAATGAAGTAAATAATAGGAATAGATGATGCGCAAGTAAAGTTGGGATAACGAATTGAATCGTTGATTGGAAGACGTACTCGGTGATAGTGCGATACTTGATCTTGAATTGGACAGAAATTACTTAGACTTGGTCGACCCCGCTAGGAAGAAATCGTATTGATTTCGTTGACAAGAGCGCTTGAGAAGCGAATCGAATCATCTCGAGGACCGAGATAAACGATATGTGATACACACAAGAGTTCGATTTTAAATCGAAGTTAGCAAAACGATCGACAAATCGAAACTATCACGAGTAGCTTGTCCGACTTCGCTAGTCGCTAAGCTTGGTTGAAATATACGTATTCGGGGGACGCCTTGAATGCGTGCACGATCCAAACTCAGTGATATGATGAACTCGAATGCAGCTGCAAGTGGGTGTTGAGATGCGCATGAACGAATGAGTGAGTTTGCCTCGGCCTACGTCTCTCGTATTTGATAAATTATAACGTACCTCGTGCGACCATTTCAGTCCCATGACACGTCGAAATAGCAACCAAGTCGAAGAAACACTTGAATTGAATAAGTACCATCAACTCTAAAATGAATAAAAAGTTATTCAATAAAATCGACCAAACGCATGCAGACACGGAACTTGGAAATGTATCGAGTATAGTTCGATGCCATCGAGCGATAAAGCCAGTCGATAGGAATTGTCTACGATACGCACACGACATTAGTTAGGGAACAGTAGGATGACCTGCACTCAGGAAGTCTCGAGGACGAGACTTGTTTTGAGTGGTGTATTATGTAATGACACGCTCTGCCCTAGCGGAACGCCGATTTAAACGACAAATGCAACGACTCAAACGAGTCGTCGACCCGAAGAGTTGGCATCGACCTGATGAAGAATCGATGCAAGCCAACATTGGCCCGTCGAAGATGAATCCAGACTTAGACTTTCAAAGGAGCGCTCGGAGTATCGCTCGACCGATGCGAACATCGCTAAGGTGGGTGGCTCCGATGAACCCGTCTTTGCTTAGCCTAGACACATAACAATACGGACACTATTGCTAGAATCGCTAGGCGATGACACCGCGTATGCTAATAAATGACTCAACGCACCTAGCTAAGGAAATAATCCTATCTTGTATGCTTGTATAGAATACGAAAAAGAACTTGGAAAACATGCGAACTCTCACACCGTACTCCACGCTCGTGTAAGGCACGAACTTACATTCAAATTCCTTATGCGTTCAACAATGAAACAATGAATGGTTTACAACAATGAAATGGGAAGACTATCAACATAGTCGTTCCGAGTAGAGTATAGCAACGTTGAAAGACTATTGGGACCGATGGGTCGCCAAGGCGACTTCCGCACGGGGAGTTGCATAAAGAATGAACGAATAAGTGAATGAATGAATCAACGAATGAATGAACGAATATGTGAATGAATCAATGAATGAACGAACAAGTGAAAGAAAGAAAAGAAAATTGAATAAAAGATAATAAGGAAAGGAATGGTTAACGACATGTATGACGGGGACGTGCAACGGGGCTCGCTGTACGGATGCCGCCGCCAACCTAGTCGATAACGTATTAAGGCTAAGGGTTAGCCTACGGCTCAGAGACAGCCGTTGAGTTAAAATGACAAATAAAAGCGAAATGGTCGTGGACACTTCCATCGTATACGGGAGAGAGGCGAAATAAGGGATTTCCAGCGGCACGGTCAAGGTGTAGGACGTGCCGGTCCGGACGAAAATCAAAATGGCTTATGTCTAGGAGTGGGTGTGGGCTTGGCCACTCAGATGACGTAAGGCCGGGTATTTCAAAAGACTATCAGGGTGTACCAAGCCGCAAGCCATGATAGGTGAGAAATTACCAAGGAAGAAACATGTCCAAATTGACTTGTGATGCCAGCGACCGATACATATAGATTAAGTGGGCTTTGCTGGTGGCAATCCACGTGCAAGTCCTTGCATTGAAATCAAAGTAGTCTAAGTTAACTAAATAAAGTGGCTTCTGAACAGGCTTGAATATAACACACCAAATAATCGAGAGTACTTCGGCAAAGGAGTTAGCAAACACGCCTACGACGCGCTAGGACCTGAGGCAGGGACACACCCTTGACATTGAAAGTTCACATGAATCACGTTAAGTTATTTCCTATGAATTGTTGACTAACTTGGTTTACTTTGGACAGGAAAGGCCGGACGGTAAGTATGGATAAGTCGTGCATGTATTTTCATGCACACACTTGAATTTGGTAACACGAGATAGGTTATGAAATATGCCATTAAACTGACCCTAAGGCAAGATTAGAAAGACAATGAATGATAGACGGTGCACAAAAGTAAATAGAACGTGTTTGGTAATGATAGCATTGTGGGCGAGCTAGCCTCCCCACCAGTGCATAACAATATACTGATAACCCTACAGTCTGCTTGCAGGATGTAGGAGACGCCAGCGGGTGCGGAGCTTCCATCGAACGTGCGAAGGCACGGAGGCAACTCTGGGGCCTTGGAACGTTGCAAGAAGCTGAAGCACCCTATACAGGACATAATTTATCGGAACATCGCCATGAATCATTCCATCTTGTAAGCCACTTGGCACGTCTTTTATGTTTGAGAGAGAGAGCTTGAGCGACTTGTAATCTCGGCCTAGCACCACTTGTAAACTTCTTGAATATCAATAAAGAGTTGAATTCGCTTCAATTTGTGTTCATTAACTTTTCGCTGCAAATGGGGACACTCTGTGCGACTCTGTGGCCTAGCTCAAATCGACCGTTTCCGGACTTAGCCTTGCACGGGCGCAACCTAGGCCCGTGCGACATCACGCCTTAGCGAGGACGATCGCTCCTGCGGGAGCGGGGCGTAACAACCCCGGTCCTTGTTTGGTTTACGGGTTGTAACTTGGTTACCGGAATAGTCCTTTAGTTATCTTATCGTTTATCACCCTGTTTTCTCTAACCCATGTCTTTTATTATCCATTATGTCTCATGTGCTAATATGCTGGTTTGCCCAGTCTTGTCTTGTCCTGGTCCTGTACAAGATTGTTACATGACCTGATTGCTTGGGAATAGTCCCATGGTTAACTTATCGTATATTATCATGATTTTCTATATCTCCAGTCTTTTATTATATAATTGTGTTTTGTGCTAATTGCTGGTTTTAGTTCTTAAGTGAAGCCTCCTTTGTGGCACTTGCTCTTTCTGGGGTCTGACCCAGCTGGTTTTGTATGGCCAAATTTAGGAGCAGTATCCGAGGATCTACCCGTCTTCCAGCCAGATGGTGACCACTAGAAGAAATCCTGGCAACGAGTGAGTTTTATTTTGCTCTCCCGCTCTCTTGTAAAATTATTCTTTTGAGGCGTTTAGCTGCCGAGCAAGTGTTAGCTCATGTTGAATACTTATATTTCTTGTCTGCCTACGGGCTGTAACATGATTAACAAATCCTAGGGTTGATCATGTATGACTTAAACTCTTGCCAGTCCTCACATTTTGTACGACTAGCTTCATGATCATCTGCATATGAAATGTATGGGACGCCTTACTATTGAATATCTGAGGGTCTAACATCTTATGACTATTATTACTAGCTTGAGATTGAGACACTAGGCTTGTTCTTGAACATAAAAGACTGATGGCTTGTAGATAAACCATCATACATCTAGACAGCCGTGACAGTATATGGAGGTGGAATACACTTCTATATACGTAGCTGGCTGTGCCTGCCCCCGCTCTCCAGTATTCTGGTTCTGGGACGTGACATTAATTATTTAGATAGCCCAACATAATTAATTTTACATGTGTGGCCCCATATTATTGAATAATCCAACATAGGCTAGGTGTCACTTGGAGAGGATGTATGAAGGATTCATGCTACCACAATTTCCAAATGTCTTCACGTGGTGAAGAGGTTGACACTTGTCCCTCTTTGACTTATGACTCACCACTGTGGGCATTTTGGTCCATCTTTAAAATTCTGATTTTAAATAGAGAAAAAAGGTTCCCTTCTCCCATTTTATCTTACTCCTCCTCCTTCCTTCTCTCCACTTTCTTCTTCCCCTCATTCTCCTCAACTCTCTTTCTTTTCACCCCTATATTGCTGCAGCTGCAGGTGCTGTTGTGCTGCCGCCGCTGATATTGCTGCTTCTTGCTGCTGTCGCTGCTGCTCCTTGTTGTTGCTGCTGCTGCGATCACTGCTACAGTTGCTGCTCCTCCTGCTTCCCTCCCTCCCCAACACTCCTCCACACCTATTGTAACGCCCCGATCCCGAAGGATCCAAGTTTCCACGGACGTTATGTCGTGCAAGCCTAAATTATGCTTGCACAAGGCCAAGGCGATGCACAATAACAAAATAGACTATAATCAGAGTCGACAGCAGCGGAAGCATTGCAGAAAACCAAATGACAAGAAGATATAATTGAACAATGAACTTCTATTGATATGAACTGAGGTTACAAGGCTTGATAATACAATTCTCTCTCTTGCCCGTAGGCTTACATCTCATGAACAAATACAAGATTACAATGATCCCGTTCCATACATCATATCCATGTATACTGAAGCTCCTAAAACATCTTCTGCAATGCGACTCAAGGCATCTGCTATGATCTCCGGCTCCCGAGGATGAGGCGCTGCTATCGATACCTGCCCCACATTAAAAATGTGGGTCAATACTACAAGTAGTGGTGATGAACAAAGCAACATTTACTGAAACAATCACTAAGTTATCATGTGAGAAAACATGGACATTAGTGAGTTCCTACTATTACCTATGTTCATTTCACGCATCAAGGGTCGATTACATTCTTCGAAAACAGATTGATAAAGAAACCAGATTTCAGTTGACAAGTTATCAAGCTTTTGGTAGGGATAATCTCATGCAATAACTTATCGTGCACATTGTGTCTCGTGGACATATCTTTTAAGACTAGGAGCAATAACTTTATGAACTTTTCATCTTGTAATGACAGGCAAAAATTTTATAGCAAAAACTATTCTTTTAGGACGATGAGCAACATTTCATATCGTATCGAGCTATTCATTTCATTTCAACGCGATCATGTTTCATATAACTCTCGTGTGTGCAGCATATTTCAAGAGGCATAATTATTCAAGTTCAGGAGGGACAATAGCAATTTAGGTTCAAACAACTCTTCTTATAACGAGCTATGATGGCAACATGTAATAAAAAGAATTATCACTTTATCCAGCGATCTTACCCATGGCCGTCGGTTATTCCTGCAGCAGACATACAAGTTAGCAACAATTATATATGTAAACAATAGCTCTCTGTTCATATCTGCATCAAACGTTAGGTATGCAAGAAGGACTGCCCTAGCATGCTCCCTAACTATATGATT
This sequence comes from Iris pallida, assembly GCA_029216955.1. Classification (NCBI taxonomy): domain Eukaryota; kingdom Viridiplantae; phylum Streptophyta; class Magnoliopsida; order Asparagales; family Iridaceae; genus Iris; species Iris pallida. The sequence goes on along the minus strand of JANAVB010014852.1, from coordinate 663,695 downwards.
GTGTAACTCCCTAAACTTATTTTCGTGTTTTTAAAAAAAAAAAAAATTGAATTTTCTCTAAAAGAATCTCTTTCTGCTTCAAGAAAATTGTTATATTGAATTTTGTAGGTTAAAATTGATTTTTAATATTAGGTTTATCTTATTTCCAAAATTTGATTATCCTTTTTATTAATATTAATTATAATGTTCCATAATAAGTTGTACTTGTATATGTTAGACTACACTAGATTTATCATGTTAATAAATTGTCTAAAAAGTTTGCTCTATTCAAAATATATATATTAGTATTATTTGACTAAACTAATTTATTGACAATATGTATTTAAAAGATATTTTGTAAAAAGATATTTTGTAAATGATTTGGCAATGTTACTTGGTACTTACATTGGATTAATAAAGTAAAACTAGTTTAGTTAACCATTTTCGGAATTAATTATTAGTGAGTATTAAAGAAGGACGAATTTTATTACCAGTTGGTATTTATTTAAGTAATTTTGTAATTAGGAAAAATCTGTTTGGAAACTGTTTTAAATTTTTGATTTGAAAATCTGTTAAAACTAATTTTGATTTTTGAGAATATGTTACAGCTTTATCATTCTGCCCCCAGATCTATATTTAATTACTGCTACTGTCATTGTCCTATCACGGGGAACACCCCCAGATCTATTGCTATTTACTACTGTGCCACTCCCCCCACACACACACTAAATTATTTTATTATAAAAAGGGCACACATTCCAATACATTCTGACAGCAGACTGACACTTTTCTCTCTCTACTCTCTCTCTACAATTTCACTCTCTACTCTCTCTCTCCTCTCTGGCCACACAACCGAGAGCCACCGTGAGCGCAACCAAGTTCCACTGCACGACCCCGCATAGAAGCCATTGTCTCCGGGACTCGCCGCCACCAGTTCTCCGCCGTTAGCCACCAGCATCCGCCACATCTCGCCGGAGGTCCACCAGAGTTCTCACCACCTTACTTCGTGTCCAGATCGGACACTGCTCACCATCGATCGTTGGCGCACCGTCGACCGAGTCGAGAAGCCGTCGCCTCGATTTCACTGGGAAACCGAGCTTCGCCACATCAGTAACGGAGCTTCCTCGTCACCAGATCGGAGAGCTGCCGACTAACCGCCTACTGCCGAAGCCGTGCGCCCCTTCGAAAATCTCACCGCCCTTCGGAGTTCGAGATGTCTCCTCGAGATTTGTACCACAGCGTCTCGACGCGGCTAGCAGGAGCGCCGCCTCGCTGAGCCTTCGGATCTCGTCGTCAGTGGCTGAATCCGACCGTTGTCGGCCATCGGCGACCCCAGATCCGACGATCTTCTTCTCCCGACGTCCCAGGGTTTGCCGAAGCTGGCACTGCCCTCCGATCCACTCTGCGACCGCTTCCTCCCGGCCAAATCCGGAGCTCGAACGCTGTCACCTCTCGCCATGGTCTCCACCGAGCGACGAGGTGAGTTTCTCCGTCTTTATTGTTGTTCTTGTTCTTCTTCCTCTTCTATAGTTGCTGGGGGTGAGTAGTGGTGAGGAGTGCGGAAGACGAGTCACGCGCGACCATGGAGAGAATTGTTAGGGTTCATATGCTTAGGAAAATATTTTAGGAAGAAGAAGATGGGACTGTGGAGATTAATTAGGGTTAGGGTTTCTGAGTGAAGAAGGGAGCTAGGGAAGAAGAGGGGTCGGTCGGCTGTTATTGTGGGAATGGAAGAGAGAGAAAGAAAAATGGGTTTTATGTTTGAGAGCAATGGGCCGGGTCTTGGGGCTTAGGATTGGGCTGGGTTGGTTTAAGAATTAAGGATTTAATTGTTAATTTAGTAGTGAAGTAGAATTGAGCTGGGTTTAAATGTGTAAGCTGAGTTTAACAGTGAGCACATGGGATGGGCTTGGGACTGCAATGATGTTTGTTGGGCTGGACTGTGGAATAGAATGAGAGAAAAGTTTTAATAAGTTAGGGTTGTGGGCTCAGTTATATATTAGATATGGGCTGGGTGTTTAGTTAATTAATGATTAAATTGTTAGCTCTATTATTTCCTGTGAACTTGGGCCTTAAGCCCAGGGCATTTTTGCATGAATAACATGTGTAAATATGTTATACTATTATATTAGTAGTGAATCAAATATAAATTATTGGTTATAAATCACTATATATGTACTATTTTGTTATAGAAATTATATCATTAGTATAAATATTAGTTAATTTAAAAATAAATATTCTAGTATTTTCTTGCTAGATTATTTTAGAAAATATTTCTGAAAAGTCTATATGGTTATAATAATATTTCTATTATATTCTAAAAACTTTTAAAAAGTATTTTCACAAATACTAGTCTTGATTAAAGTTATATAGTTTAGACTATTTTTCACTAAGTTTATTTCGATCAAGTTATAGTGTATATACATATTTTCTAAAATATTGTCAATAGCAAGGTATATATATTTCTAAAAACAAATGATTTTCTACTAAGTATAGTTAAAGATATTTTAAAGTTATAATGTATAAATGATTAGCAATATTAACAAATTGACTTGATTTTAAAACCCTAACCACTTGTACCCAAATTATACCATGTGATTATTCAGATTCATGCAGTATTACTCCCGTGTTTCCAAGGCGAGGCAAGTACACCGACTCGACTTATACTTTGTCTTTCTGTCTTACATTCATGTGCCATGTTCTCATATCGGACACGAGATACACACGATTGTCTTATACATTGTTCATTGCTTGTGAGTCATTGTTTATTGCGGGGATTGGGAGAAATATTAGCTTTTGTGTGACCACACCCAACATAGGTATTGTGGATAGCCTAATCGTACACTTCACGTACGATGAAGCCGGACCTTGTAGAATTGATTGACTCATTGATTGATTGTGCTCCTAAGCCGGTCACACATTAGTTTAATATTTCAAATTGTCACACTCGCATTGATTGTCATGAACATTGTCTTGTTCATTGATAGCCGTGTTCATTATCTTGCATATTGATTGTCGCGTTCATTGCCTGCAGTTTTACATTACATTCTGGTACCATAGTTTCATTTTCAGTTATGGTATTCTGGTTTCACCTTGTATTCTGTACTACAGATTACATTGTATTTTGTTCTTGTCGGGGTTATACTTTGCTCTTTTTCTGACAGGATACGTTGCAGGTGAGCTTGAGGGCACATGAAGCATGTGATTGCATTGGATATTGCAGCATTTATTTTATTTATTTTCTGGAGATTGCATTTTTTTTATGATTTTATCATTGTATCTTTATTTGACCGGATTTGTCTTCGGATGTCTTTGTACTAAAATTTGATTTATGGATATTGGTGATCATTCTGGGAACGTTATAAAAGTTGTGAATGTTTGCATTACATTGTGACTTGGAGTTTTCCTTAGGATTGTACAGCTTACTTCGTCGTGTCCATCGACGAAGGCTGGGCGTGTCCGACTCGTATTCGATTATTCGGGAGCGGGTCATGACATGTTTTTACTGGTGGCCCATGCAGGTCTATCCTAATGGCACTTAGGCTATAAAGTGCTATTGGGGGACCAGCGAAGCTAAGAAAAACTCATCACAGCATAGGATCCGTGAAAAATAGTTATGGGTATGGTTTTACTAAAATTTCTTATTATCCTATAGTTAGGACTATCTAATCAATTTCTGTTTTGCAGGGTGGTTTAGACACGCAACACCGAGGTTATTAATTTCCTTGCACTTGAAACTTCTGAGGTTATTTCATATATACATTTGCTGGTATAACTGTTTGATTGCTAATATTTGATATGTCTATAGATTTTCTCTTAGCATGTGGAAATTTTCCTAAATTTTTTTTTATTGTTATTCAAGGCTTTGTTTTCAATTCGAGATTTTTGTTTTACTGGTTGTTTCTTATAAAACTTATTGTTTTCTAAAAAGCAGATACTTACATCATTTTCCGTCATGATTATGACTTTTAGAACTTATTTGAATTCTCATAAACTCCTTTAAATTTTTATGGACAAAGTTGAAAGAGTATTCGATGACCAACTATGGCGTGGCAGATGTGCGCTGCAGTCATTTATCTGGATTACGGAGACCGCGAGTTCACTGCAGCCAGTTGCGCACTGGCGAGACAGGAGCTCTAAGTCAAAATAATTTTAGGTATTCATGGGTTCTTGGATATTATTGAGGCTATGTCCTAAGTCATAAAATTTTTGATCTCTTGATTTGTTCCGATAACATGGATAAAATTGAAAGAAATATTCGGTAATTTATTACTATTTAGGTCATGGAGCCAAAGGTTCACTGCAGTCAGATGTACATTACACTGGCGGGGTAGGAACTATAGACAAAGTGATTTCAGATATGTATATTTTTGAATAATATTGAGATTATATCCGTGTTATACACCATGTTTTATCTCTTATTGCCATTGACAAATTTTATCAGAAAATTATCTTGACCTTATGTGAATCACTACAATTGACTTCCATTTCTCTTGATTTATCTTAGAAATTTATCAGGACCCTCCCTTAATATCTGTTAGTTCAATCTTTTTCATGATTTGATTTTGTGTATTATGTTAATGGTTCCATATTTGATAGCTAAATTTTCAAATTCCTTGTTTATACTTAGTCGTATCATTTCTAAAGTTATTTTATTTTGGCAATTATCAAGTTTAAATAATTTTGTCCATATTTTATTAACTCATGTCTAATTGATTTGAATCATAGCCGTGCTAGTTATACTTAAATAATTTTATTGAATTTAGGCCATAATTTCTATGATTGTCAATTTCGAGCTATTTTTAATATGCCTAAATTTTAAATCTTCTCATGTTGGGGATTTATCTTGCCTAGATTATTTTTACTTTGTTCAATTCTAGAAATTCGTGGTTTTACTAGTCATACGAATCCTAGGTTTAAACAAATTTTCATTATTTTCAAGTTTTCGTAATTGGTATCTTAAATGTGTTTATTATGTCATTTGAAATTTCGAGAACGAAATTTTTGTAAGGGGGTAGATTTGTAAATCCCTAAACTTATTTTCATGTATTTAAATTTTTTTTTTTTTTGAATTTTCTCTAAAAGAATCTCTTTCTGCTTCAAGAAAATTGTTATATTGAATTTTGTAGGTTAAAATTGATTTTTAATCTTAGGTTTATCTTATTTCCAAAATTTGATTATCCTTTTATTAATAGTAATTATAATGTTCCATTGTACTTGTATATGTTAGACTACTCTGGATTTATCATGTTAATAAATTGTCTAAAAAGTTTGCTCTATTCAAAATATATATATTAGTATCATTTGACTAAACTACTTTATTGACAATATGTATTTAAAAGATATTTTGTAAAAATAAATTTTGTAAATGATTTGGCAATGTTACTTGGTACTTACATTGGATTAATAAAGTAAAACTAGTTTAGTTAACCATTTTTGGAATTAATTATTAGTGAGTATTAAAGAAGGATTGATTTTATTAACAGTTGGTATTTATTTAACTAATTTTGTAATTAGGAAAAATCTGTTTGGAAAGTGTTTTAAATTTTTGATTTGAAAATCTGTTAAAACTAATTTTGATTTTTGAAAATCTGTTACAGCTTTATCATTCTGCCCCCAGATCTGTAGTTAATTACTGCTACTGCCATTGTCCTATCATGGGGAACACCCCCAGATCTATTGCTATTTACTACTGTGCCACTCCCCACACACACACTAAGGAGCCGTTTGGTACGCGAAAAAAAAAATTATGCCCGAAAAAATTTGGGATGGGAAAACAATTCCCATGTTTGGTTTGTAGGAAACCTATTCCCAAGCAAATAGGTGGGTATATTTTTTTTCACTGGGAATAAAATCAGCCAAAAACTTAACCTATTTATGAGTTTGCCACTGATTTTTTTTTTAAAACCCGATTATTTTTCTCTCTCTCTCTCTCGACACTCTTTTTCTCTCTGGACTCTCTCTCTCTCTCTCTGTGGACTCTCTCTCTCTCTCGGAAAAGAGAGCGCACGCCTCTCTCTCTCGCTCGGATCTCTCTCCCTCGCTCGGATCTCTCTCTCTCTCGCTCGGATCTCTCTCCCTCTCTCTCTCACGTTCTCATCTAGGTATGATTTCTATTTATTCAATTTTTTTGGTTTTTTTTTGGTTTTTTGGGTTAAATTTCTGTTAGTTAATTTTTTATGATGATGTTTTGGTTGCTTAGGTTTTGATTTGGTGATTAGGTTTTGATTTAAGATTTGGGTATTTTTTTTTAGGGATTCGGGAGAGAAATTTTGGAGAATTTATTTTGGGTATTTTTTGATATGGATAATCTGTGGAAGGAATTTGTGTAAATATGGATAATTTGTTAGGAGCAAATCTCTGTTAATTTATCATACGTAAATATGGATAATTTGTTAGGAGCAAATATCTGTTAATTTAATCTCTGTTAATTTATCATACGTAAATATGGATAATTTGTTAGGAGCAAATCTCTGTTAATTTGTGTAAATATGGATAATTTGGATTCCAAACCAAAGCTTGTTGGGTAAAATATAGAGTTGTTCTGGCAGGCATTGTTGCAGATTTGGATTCCAAACCAAAGCTTGTTTTAAATCCCATCTTATATATGTATCTGTATCAGAATTTATTCGGTTTTACTGATGAATTGTTTGTTCAAGAGAATTGATGAATATAGATCCAGGTTGAGGAACTTCATAATGTTCTGATACAGAGTAATATAGATCCAGATTTTTAAAATGATGGCTTAAATTTCTCCTGTGTTTATTGTATTTCCATTTTCTGGCTTTGCTATCCTAGAATAAGTTTACTAAAAAATGATGAGCTTATATGTGCTCGAATGTTGAGATACATGGTGTAAAATAAATGACTGATGAACTTATATGGGATATTCTGTATTGTGTTGCTTTTTACTCTTCATAGAGATCGTGAAAACTTATTTGGGGATTAGTTTGCAAGATGTGAATAAATGAAGTTCTTAGTATTTCTTCATATGCTTTTGTTGTATTTATTATGTTGATCTTATTATTGTTAATTTTAACTATAGCTAGTTGTTGTTATTATTTTTATTTCTTGTGGAGTTTTTTTTTTGTATCTGCTACTTTTATAAGGGCTTCAAGTAAAACAATTGAGTGTATAAATAATTCCTCGACTTTGGGAAAGATACAGATGAGCTTTGATTTTGTTAAGCTAAGCAAACATCACTTCGGTACCCAGCCCAGAAGGATATTACCAAGTTCACATATCATGGATATTAGCAAGTTCACTATGAAGGATGTGTATAATCTATTTATACAGTATGTTCTTGATGGTCCAGTTTGTGTGCTGCTATTACTTGGTTTTCTTTAGAAAAATTGGTGCATTGGTGCTTTGTTCCACTGTTACATGTTTTTTACTTCAATATTATATGTTTGATCATCATTTGGTAGTTAGCACTTCTGTTGTCTTTATACATTTAGCATGCAAGGTTAGCTATGCAACCCCCTGCTTTTACATTTAGCATGCAAGGTTATTAGAAACATGGTTGGGGTTCTGGTCTTAATAAATCTCTACTGATGGTTTTTTCTTTTCTTTTTGTGAAGATGGCTAGTTCTAAGCATCACTGGACTACGATTGAGGATGCTAAACTTGTTGAGTGTCTCATAGACTTAGCAAGTGATGGAAAGTGGAAGGCTGACAATGGCACTTTTAGGGCTGGATATGCTAAGCAGTTGCAAGTTTGGCTCCATGAGAAACTGCCTGGTTGTTCACTACAAGCTTCACCCCACATAGAATCAAGAGTGAAGCATATGAAAAAACAATATTGTGCTATTGCGGAGATGTTAGGACCTAATGCTAGTGGGTTTGGTTGGAATGACGAACTGAAATGTGTAATGTGTGAAAAAAATGTTTTCCAAGATTGGGTGAAGGTACAAAGTCTTCTCATATCATATCATGTAGTTTTCAATTAATACTTATTTCATGATGTTACCTACAATTCAAGATTGGGTTTGTTTGTATCCACCTGAATTTGTAGACTTCTTTGTGAATTGTAGTTGCACAAGCCATACAATGGAACTTCAATCTTTCCTATTTGGTACCTTTGTTTATGTAATGCCGGTTGTTCGTATTACGTATTTAAGAATACGTGTACGTATTTTATCTCGTATTGGCCATGGTTCATCTTGGTTTGGTTTGGGTTGGCTTGGGTTGGTTCGGCTAGGCTTGATTAGCCTTGGTTCATCATGAACTAAGGGTGAACCCCCTACCTACCACAACCAACCCCATTTATTAACCTCTTCCCATTCTCTCTCCTCATTATTTCCTTTCTTCTTCATTACTCTCCACCATCAACCAAGAAAACCCTATCCTAGGCAAGTGCAATCTTGCTTCATGAAGAAACCCACCATTTTTATTGTTCTAACCTCTTCTTTGCAACTTTCTAATCCACATTAGAACTTGATATTTTCTATTTTGAAGCTTGGATTTTTGTAGATCTAGAATTTAGTCATTTTCGGATTTTCATGGTTTTGATCTATTAAATTCCCTTGTTTTCAAGTTTTGATGGTTCCATGTGGTAGAGAATTTCCTTCTACCCAATTTTGACCTTTGGAAAGTTGGATTTGGACTTGTTTTGACCAAGTTATGGACTTTGGAAGCTTAGGGTTCAACCATGGAGTTCCTGCTGTTTGGAGAAGACAGTGAGCAGTGCGCGAGCTTTTTAGCTTGCGTCACTGAGCTGTGCGCGCTCTTTAGCGCAGCGCAGTAGACCCCATACGCTGCCTTTTGGAAGCGTATGACTCGTATACGCTCGCTTGCTTGACAAGGAGTCGTATGGAGTCCATACGCTGCCTTTTGGAGCGTATGACTTGCATACGCTCACTTGGATAGCCATGAGTCGTATGGAGTCCATACGCTGTCTTTTGGAGCTATGACTTGCATACGCTCACTTGGATAGCCATGAGTCGTATGGAGTCCATACGCTGCCTTTTTGGAGCGTATGTCTTGCATACGCTCACTTGTGTGACAAGGGGTCGTATGGACCTCATACGCTTACCTGAGCGTAGGCTTACCTGAGCGTAGCTTGACTTGAGCGTAGCCTGACCTGAGCGTATGACTTTTGCACTGAGCGTATGGCCTTGGCTGACTTGGTCTTATGTCAGCATGTCATTTTGGTTTTATTTTCCTTAAGCTTGGCTCTTCTATAGCCCTGTATATTAATATTTTATTAGATATTTTACGCTCATTTTATATCCTTACGCCTTTTGTCATGAACTTGATAATCATGAATTTATTTAATAGGTTTGTTAATAATAATTGAACACGGCATGGCAGGACAAGCATACCTGACATGATTATCTCGAATTGCTGTTGCGACGGCTAACGTGACATGACCTGACAAGAATGACTAACCTGGACACCGTGGATGATTGCGTTTGCACAATAAACCAGTATTGTCTTGCATCATGTCTAGGATGGGATCCCTGAGTACCACGGTCAGGGATACCTACTGTAATTAACTAAAAGTAATAAACTAGAATAATTCAGTAGACATGAAGAGATTCCCAGCTACAGGCAATCCCGTTATCTGGGCGCATTAAGTGGACTTGTAGCCTACCGACGAGTAGGGCACACTTCCAGCACACAGTTATGTGGTGCATCCTTCATAAATGGACATTCGACCTGGATAACTTGGATGGTCTGCAGGGCTTGTGGCTGTTGAAATAATCTCATTGCATCTTGCTAGTAACTAGGCCTGTGATAACCCTAGCTAGTTAAAGTATCAAGCCGTACTTTTGATTGACCGTGATTGATTGGATGAAGTTATTCCAGCTTAGTCTTATCCTGATCCTGTGCAAGATCGTGACAAGACACGATTATTGATGCTTGCCTTAACAATAACGATCGGGGGACCAGTTCTGTTCAGGCGAAGGGTTACAACCCCGGTCCTTGTTTGGTTTAAGGGTTGTAACCTGGCTCCCGGAGCAGTTCTGTGTCTTCCCTTCGGTTATTGTCTTATTTGTACCCCGTGCCATGCTTGTCATGTTCTATCTTACTTCAGCAACATGATTATCTATAATGGCCTTAACAATAAAGATCAGGAGTCCAGTTCTGTTCAGGCGAAGGGTTACAACCCCGGTCCTTGTTTGGTTTAAGGGTTGTAACCTGGCTCCCGGAGCAGTTCTGTGTCTTCTCTTCGTTTATTGTCTTATTACCTTATCCATAGTATTTGAGACGGATTTCCATTCAGGTGAAGGATTGCAACCCCGGTCCTTGTTTGGTTTAAGGGTTGTAGTCTGGCTACTTGAATGGTTCCCTCGTACTCAATTATTGTTGTTATTTCCTATAATTTAACTTTAATGTTCCTTACTATATGCTGGTTTTAGTTTCTAAGTGAAGCCTCCTTTGTGGCACTTGCTCTTTCTGGGGTCTGACCCAGCTGGTTTTGTGTGGCCAGATATCGGAGCAGCTCCAGAGGATCCACCGATCTTCCAGCCAGATGGTGACCACTAGGCGGAACCCTGGCAATGAGTGGGTTTCTTTTTGTCCTTCCACTTATTTGTAAAAATTATTCTTTTGAGGCGTTTAGCCGGCGAGCACGTGTTAGCTCGATTGCATCTTTATTTACTGTCTGCCTACGGGCTGTAACATGATTGACAGATCCTAGGGTTGATCATGTATGACTGAACTCTTGCTAGTCCTGGCATTTTGTACGACTAGCTTCATGATCATCCAATATGTAATGTATGGGACGCCTTGCTATTATATATTTGGTGCTTTGACATCTTGTAATTACTATTGCTTGCTTGTGATTGAGATAATAGGCTTGTTCATGACCTTAGGAGACTGCTGGCTTGTAGTTAAACCCTCATGTATCTAGACAGCCGTGACCGTATAGTGAGATGGATTCTATTTCATATACGTAGCTGGCTATGTCTGCCCCCGCTCTCCAGTATTCTGGTTCTGGGGCGTGACAGTTTATTACACAATCTCCTTGGTTCATGCATTTACTTGTAGGTTATTTTGGATCTGTTGCTCTTGCCCTTGTTGGATATTGATTTTTTAAGTTTTAGTTTGCTATTTATTTGGCCTTTGGAACAATAGCTGATGCACTTGATTGCTATTTATTTGGCCTTTGGAACAATAGCTGTTGCACTTTGAAAATATTTTGAGTATGTGTTTTAATTTATTAGACTTTGACAATTTTACCTGCAATATATTTATTTTTTTATTGGGTCGATATGAAAAAGATTGTCACCGTTATAACATTTTTTTATATTTAAATATCTTCCCATGTGAGTTTGAGGAATAATATATTCCTAGGAATTTATTTATGGTACCAAACGCATGTATTATATATACCCGGGAATAAATTATATATACCCGGAAATATTATATTATGTGCCAAACGTGGTAATAAAGAATATCCGGGAATATGATGTCTTGGAATAAAATTCCTTGGAATATAGAATTCCTGGGTATTTAGTATTCCGCGTACCAAACGGCCCCTAAATTATTTTATTATAAAAAGGGCACAAATTCCAATATATTCTGATATCAGACTGACACTTTTTCTCTCTCTACTCTCTCTCTACAATTTTTCTCTCTACTCTCTCTCCCCTTTCTGGCCACTCGACCGAGAGCCGCCGTGAGCGCCACCAAGTTCCACTGCTCGACCCCGCATAGAAGCCACTGTCTCCGGGACTCGCCGCCACCAGTTCACTGCCGTTAGCCACCAGCATCAGCCACATCTCGCCGGAGGTCCACCAGAGTTCTCACCACCTTACTCCGTGTCCAGATCGGACACTGCTCACCATCGATCGTTGGCGCATCGTCGACCGAGTCGAGAAGCCGCCGCCTCGATTTCACTGGGAAGCCGAGCTTCGCCACATCAGTAACGGAGCTTCCTCGTCACCAGATCGGAGAGCTGCCGAATAATCACCTATTGCCGAAGCCGTGCGCCCCTTCGAAAATCTCACCGCCCTTCGGAGTTCGAGATGTCTCCTCGAGATTTGTACCACAGCGTCTCGACGCAGCTAGCAGGAGCGCCACCTCGCCGAGCCTTCGGATCTCGCCGTCAGTGGCTGAATCCGACCGTTGCCGGCCATCGGCGACCCCAGATCCGACGATCTTCTTCTCCCGACGTCCCAGGGTTTGCCGAAGCTGGCGTTGCCCTCCGATCCACTCTGCGACCGCTTCCTCCCGGCCGGATCCGGAGCTCGAACGCTGTCACCTCTCGCCATGGTCTCCACCGAACGCCGAGGTGAGTTTCTCCGTCTTCATTGCTGGTTCTTGTTCTTCTTCCTCTTCTATAGTTGCTGGGGGTGAGTAGTGGTGAGGAGTGGGGAAGACGAGTCACGCGCGTCCATGGAGAGAATTGTTAGGGTTCATATGCTTAGGAAAATAGGTTAGGAAGAAGAAGATGGGACTGTGGAGATTAATTAGGGTTAGGGTTTCTGAGTGAAGAAGGGAGCTAGGGAAGAAGAGGTGTCGGTCGGCTGTTATTGTGGGAATGGAATAGAGAGAAAGAAAAATGGGTTTTATGTTTGGGAGCAATGGGCCGGGTCTTGGGGCTTAGGATTGGGCTGGGTTGGTTTAAGAATTAAGGATTTAATTGTTAATTTAGTAGTGAAGTAGAATTGAGCTGGGTTTAAATGTGTAAGCTGAGTTTAACAATGAGCACATGGGCTGGGCTTGGGACTGCAGTGATGTTTGTTGGGCTGGACTGTGGAATAGAATGAGAGGAAAGTTTTAATAAGTTAGGGTTGTGGGCTCAATTATATATTAGATATGGGCTGGGTGTTTAGTTAATTAATGATTAAATTGTTAGCTCTATTATTTACTGTGAACTTGGGCCTTAAGCCCAGGGCATTTTTGCATGAATAGCATGTGTAAATATGTTATACTATTATATTAGTAGTGAATCAAATATAAATTATTGGTTATAAATCACTATATATGTACTATTTTGTTATAGAAATTATATCATTAGTATAAATATTAGTTATTTTAAAAATAAATATTCTAGTATTTTCTTGCTAGATTATTTTAGAAAATGTTTCTGAAAAGTCTATATGGTTATAATAATATTTCTATTATATTCTAAAAACTTTTAGAAAGTATTTTCACAAATACTAATCTTGATTAAAGTTATATAGTTTAGACTATTTTTCACTAAGTTTATTTCGATCAAGTTATAGTGTATATACATATTTTCTAAAATATTGTCAATAGCAAGGTATATATATTTCTAAAAACAAATGATTTTCTACTAAGTATAGTTAAAGATATTTTAAAGTTATAATGTATAAATGATTAGCAATATTAACAAATTGACTTGATTTTAAAACCCTAACCACTTGTACCCAAATTATACCAGGTGATTATTCAGATTCATGCAATATTACTTCCGTATTTCCAAGGCGAGGCAAGTACACCGACTCGACTTATACTTTGTCTTTCTGTCTTACATTCATGTGCCATGTTCTCATATCGGACACGAGATACACACGATTGTCTTGTACATTGTTCATTTCTTGTGAGTCATTGTTTATTGCGGGGATTGAGGAAAATATTAGCTTTTGTGTGACCACACCCAACATAAGTATTGTGGATAGCCTAATCGTACACTCCACGTCCGATGAAGCCAGACCTTGTAGAATTGATTGACTCATTGATTGATTGTGCTCCTAAGCCGGTCACACATTAGTTTAATATTTTAAATTGTCATACTTGCATTGATTGTCGTGAACATTGTCTTGTTCATTGATAGCCGTGTTCATTGTCTTGCATATTGATTGTCGCGTTCATTGCCTGCAGTTTTACATTACATTCTGGTACCATAGTTTTATTTCCAGTTCTGGTATTCTGGTTTCACCTTGTATTCTGTACTACAGATTACATTGTATTTTGTTCTTATCGGGGTTGTACTTTGCTCTTTTCCTGACAGGATACGTTGCAGGTGAGCTTGAGGCCACATAGAGGATGTGATTGCATTGGATATTGCAGCATTTATTTTGTTTATTTTCTGGAGATTGTATTTTTTATGATTTTATCATTGTATCTTTATTTGACCGGATTTGTCTCCGGATGTCTTTGTACTAAAATTTGATTTATGGATATTGGTGATCATTCTGGGAACGTTATAAAAGCTGTCACGACCCGCTCCCGAATAATCGGATACGAGTCGGACACGTCCCGCCTTCGTCGATGGACACGACGAAGTAAGCTGTACAATACTAAGAAAAACTCCAAGTCATAATGTAATGTAAACAAACACAGCTTTTATAACGTTCCCAAAAATGATCACCAATATCGATCAAGTCTTTTTAGTACAAAATCAGCCGGAGATAAATCCGGTCAAATAAAATAAAGATACAATAATGAATATCCAAAATACAATATCCAGAAAAGAATAAAATAAAAACTACAATATCCAATGCAATCACATGCTCCATGTAGCCCCAAGTTTACCTGCAACGTACCTGTCAGGAAAAGAACAAAGTACAACCCTGACAAGACAATATACAATGTAACCTGTAATACAGAATACAAGGTGAAACCAGAATACCAGAAATGGAAATGAAACTGCGGGTACCAGAAATGAAATGTAAAACTGCAGGCAATGGACGACAATCAATATGCAAGACAATGAACACGGCTATCAATGTACAAGGCAAGAAAAACGACAATCAATATGCAAGTGTGACAATTTGAAATATTAAACTAATGTGTGATCGGCTTAGGAATACAATCAATCAATTAGACAATGAGTCAATCAATTCTACAAGGTCAGGCTTCATCGCACGTGAAGTGTACGATTAGGCTATCCACAATACCTATGTTGGGTGTGGTCACACAAAAGCTAATATTTCTCCCAATCACCGCAATAAACAATGACTCAGAAGCAATGAACAATGGTACAAGACAATCATGTGTATCTCGTGTCCGATATGAGAACATGGCACATGGATGTAAGACAGAAATACAAGGTACAAGTCGAGTCAGTGTACTTACCTCGATTTGGTTGCACGAGAGTAGTACTGCATGGTTGTTCACCTGTTAATTTTGTACAAGTTTGTTAGGGTTTTAAAGGATATTTGCTAATTATTGTTAACAAGTTGACAATGCTACAACCATATACCAGCTATACAAATATACTAGCTTGATCAAAATAAGGTTTCTAGGAAAATACTTTTAAACTATCTTTAGTAAGAAAATCATTTGTGTTTAGAAAATAAATATATTACAGCTTTGATAATTATTTATTAGAAAAATACTTTGAACTATATTAAACAAAAATTCTCATTTTAGAAAATACCTACTAACTTATAAAATATTGATAATATGATTTATCTAGTATTTGCAGATAATTCTTTGTAACAAAAATATATTTGTTAGCTAACTAGAAACTTAGCAAATAATATGTATAATAAAATATAAATATTTCATTATAATAAAACCTATACTTTAATAAGAACATCAAAATACCTAATGATAATTTATAATAATGAAAGTAATTTAATAATGATAGTAATAATACTATTTTTCAAAATATTGTTAAGGTCAATACAACTATCATTAGTTCAATACAAAAATCATAACTAAACATTAATTAATTTGACACTAATCAAACTAAATTACTAATTAGAATTAAATCAGCTAGAGCATGCCCAAACTAGCCCAACTATTCCTGAACCCGAGCCCACACTACTTTACTTCACTGTTTAAATAGATGAATTCATTCATCAGTTAGACTAAGCCCAAACCAGCTCAACTATTCCTGAACCCGAGCCCCAAATCCATCACCCAAAACCCGGCCCAGCTTAAACAAAACTGCTGCTGTTATTATTATTTTTCTTTCTTTTTCTAAAACCCAGCCTTTCACCATATTTCAGCCCATGCTCTTAGCCCCCAAGACCCGGCCCATGTTTCAACATCAAAACCTAAACTGAAGCTTAGCTTCTCTCTCCTCTGCCCATTCTACTCACAGCCGAAAGAAAACTCAGCCCACTCCCCATCGTCTTCTTCCCCCAGACTTCCAAAAGCAAACCCTAACTCTAATTCTTGCTCGTCTTCCTCCTCAGTCTTAGCCCCCAGCCCTAGATCTCTGAAACCCTAGGCCCATCTTCTCCATCTCCTTCACATGTAAACCCTAGATATCCCTTCGTCTCCTTCTTCCCCATACTCCCAGCAAGAATCCTAACCCTAAAAATTTCTGCACAGCCTAACTTAGTCTCCCATGGCCGCTCCCAGTGTAACCCTAAATATTTTCTTCAGTCCCAGCCCTAGATCTAGGTCAGCTTACCCATTCTAGCAAAGAACCCTAGATCCACAAATACTTCACTCAAACCTAGATCGATCCCTAACCCAACCCGAAACCCTAATTTCTAGGTCCTCTTCTCCAGTTACAAAACCCTAGTAGCAAGCAAGAAGAAAGGGGTTGAGAGATTGATGAGGGAACTCACTTTGGCCGGCGGGGTCGTCGATCCGGTATGTCACCCCCAGTTCTCGAATTAGGGGTATTTTTGTCATTTTCCAAGGCCGTTTTTACGGTGAGGGCTGGGCGTTGTTACGCACACGTGCCCTTACAACGGGTGCGGTTCGTGACACGGTGACACGACGGTGCTCGTCGTCGTGTCGGCTCTAGTCCAGGCGAACAGCGGCGGTCCTCGAATTCCACGACGGCGAAGCTCTGGTCAGCACAAGCTACGAAGAGGGACGCCGTCCACAAAAGGGCGGCTCACTGCTCAAGGGAGTCGCGGATCTCGAAGTGTCTTCTCGAGTCTCGAAGGCGGCGTTCTCCAGCGGATATGAACTTGCTGGCGACTCCGGTGGCTCAGCGCTCCGATCTGTGGCTGTCACGCCCCGCTCCCGTAGGAGCGATCGTCCTCGCTAAGGCGTGATGCCGCACGAGCCTAGATTGCGCTCGTGCAAGGCGGGTTCCATAACGGCCGATTACAGCGGCTGCGACGGGGTCGTCGCACAGAAGTCCCGTGCAGAGACATTGATTTATAGCAGCGGAATTAAAGAAGAACACATGAACACAAGTCATTCAAAAAAATCTCTTTTATTGATATTGAATACAAGATTACATCTGTGGGCGCAAGGCCAAATTACAATGTCTCTCGTGCTCACTTTTCTCTCATTTACAAGTCACTCTGCACTCTCTCATCTCTCGATACAATACTTGAATCCAGCGGAAGCTTCGGAAGGCGATGTCCATACATTATGTCCTGTATAAGTCTTCAGATCACGCGGCCGCACGCTTCGACTCGCCAAGGAACTCCGTGCCTCGACGCATCCAAGCGAGCTCCGCACCACGAGCTTCTACCTGTGCCTGCACATGAAACACTGTGTGGGTGTCAGTACCACTGTACTGGTGGAGTGAGCTCCTCGCCCACCCATACAAAACCTACACGTTCATTTACTTTGTGCAGCTTAAATCCCTTTTCGATTGTCTTTCTAGTCTTGCCTTAGGATCAGTTTTAGGACCGGCGCCTTAGCGCAACTCGTGTGTCAGAACCATCCCGTGCTTGTAATGTCAACGTTAACTCATACTTGTCACTAGACCACTCCTCGTGCCAACAACGTAACCTATCAAGTCGTGTTTGCCTTACGGCCAAAATCAGAGACGCAGCTACACGAAGGACTCCATTTCCTTGCCTCTAGACCTTTCTCGTGCTTGCATTGTCGACGCACCGACTTATACCTGTCTTTCTAGCCAAACTTTGGGACGTAACGACTCGGTCGTGCCATAACTCAATTCGTGTTTCAATATCTCCGAGGCAGCGCCTCCTTGTTTAGTCTTGCTTATACTTGTGTTGTGACAACGCGGCCGTGCCTCATATTTCGAGGTCGAGCCCAATAACTCAAGTAACTTCACAAAACTTGCCCTACGGCCCTTTTTGACTTAACTCGCAATAGCTCAAGCCTAACTCATGCAACTCTATGCCATCAACTTAACACTCGACGCCACATCTAGTGCCGAAGCACGCCACCTTCTCGCTGTAGCCAAATCTTAGGCCCAGACATTGTGTTCACTAACTTCATACACTTTTTAACTCAACTCAATCCAAAGGCACGCACGCGGATTGCCGCCCGTGCCGACACATCTATATGAAAGGTCACTGGCATTGACTAGCCATAGTAGACATAGCCTAGTACTCGGGACCCTTGCACCGCCGGTTGCGATCCTCGATGCAAGTCCCCGACATACCGGTTGCTTCATACCCAGCTCGGCTATAATTTGTTCTTCCTAGGCCGGATCGGTCCCTGGCCCAAGGTTTCCGATCCGAAGAACCATCGCCCTTGTCGACAAGTTGTCCATGACCACGCGCCTACGCTAACTTCTAGACTTAACGTAATGCATGGTCTCATTATTATCACAGTTCCTTTACTTTACTCTTTCCACTTTTCACACTTCATTCGCAGAGCCCAAACCAGGGTTGCCTCGGCGACTGAACCACAGTCCCGACATATTTTCTCTCGGCGAATAACCATCGCTTAGACTTAACATTCTTTGAACTCAGGGAACGGCTACTGCATAGCCTTCCAACTTAACTTGAACATAACATGTTTCCTTAAGTATCGACCGACCGTGGCTAACTTTCCACTGAACCAACCGTGGCTCGTGCCTCTAAACCGACTCGTGTTCGACGCAATGCTGTCGCCCAAGTCATACTTCATATGACGGGCCTTGGGGTCGTGGGACTATTTATCTTGACAACCGCAGAATAAGCGGGACAACACGTAGAATTACTTAGGTTGACCGGCATAACTTTGCCTAACTCACTCAAGCCTACAACTTAACCCAAGGGACGAGCAAAGGCTATGCGAAGCCTTGCGGGACAGGACCGTGCATGCTTTAACAAGCATTTGTGCGGGCGACGCCTATGACTTAGGCTAACTCTCAGCTTTTGCACCGAAGACCAACTTTCCTTCTCCCAAGCCACGGGACGAAGGACCGAGTGTCATTTTCAAAGCACGCCGTGCACCAACTCTAAGCCGACAGTGGGACATTTTCCATGTTCTAACTCGATTCAAACCGTCGGGATTATTCCCTTAGCTATGTGGATGCGTAGCTTTTATTATCAAGCCTAACTTGTGCAAGTTGAAAACACGATTTATTATGCGAAGGCAAAGATGAGGAGAGTTCACCGAAACTACCCCACCTGAGCGATATCTCCGAGCAAGCCGTTGCAAGGCTAAGGCCGAACGCCGTCGGCGTTTCGATTCCTCCGATTGACTTTGCGGGACGGGGCACTACAGTGGCGGAGGCGCAAGCTACGAGGAGATGGCTCCTCAATTTGTGAAGCGGGCGTGGTCTTCGAGGCTAGCGCACCACAGTCGAGGTCGGTAAGTTGATCTCTCTGGCAGCTCGGTCGACCGCGGGGTGAAGCTCTAGTGGCTCCTCGGCGGTGGAGGGTGTCGTAGCGGTGGACCTCCACCGAGATGTGGCGGATGATGGCGGCTAACGGAGGAGAACTGGTGGCGGCGAGTCCCGGAGACAGTGACTCCTATGCGGGTCGAGCAGTGGAACTCGGTGGCGCTCACAGTGGAAGACGGCGGTGCTCGGCTGGGTCTCCAGCGATGGTGGTGGTGTTCGGCCGAGGATGGCCGGAACAGTGGTGAGAGAAAGAGTGGTGAGAGAGAGTAGAGAGAGAATAGTGAGAAAATGTAGAGAGAGAGACTGTAGAGAGAGAGACTGTCAGTTGTCAGAACTGTATGGGAATGTGTGCCCTTAAATAATAAAATAATAATATGTGTGCTTGTGTGTGCAGGGAGTGGCAATTGTGGTAAATAACTATATATCTGGTGTTTTTGTGTACAGTAGCAGATTGGTAAATACTGTTAGATCTGAGGGTCTACTTAGAACAATTTACAACAGACTTTCAAAAATCAAAAAGTCCCTCCAATAGATTTCAAAACAGATTTTTAAACTCAAAATAGATTTCAGTTTCAAAACAGCTTCTTAAAATTCAAATATTTAAATTACAGATTTCAAATTCAAAATATTCAATAGTTTTCAAATATTCAAACAATCAACAAATATTCAAATATTCAATCATTCAAAACAGATTTCAACACTGATTTCCCTAATTACAAAATTATTTAATAATTACCAATTGTCAATTTAAAAAATAGTTTTTCTTTAATTATTAATAATTAAACTAGACTTGATTAATGAAAAAAAGTTTGAACAATTTGATTTAACATAAAGTAATAGAATGATAAGTAAATTACAAAAAGTGACTAGTACAATAATATTTATCAAGATTTCCTATTAACAGAAAAGTGGTAATAATAGCAATATATTAAAATAGCAATTTAAGAAATATTCTTAAATTTCACAAAATTCGGTGTAGGGAGTTACAAAAGCTGTGGATGTTTACATTACATTGTGATTTGGAGTTTTCCTTAGTATTGTACAGCTTACTTCGTCGTGTCCATCGACGAAGGCTGGACGTGTCCGACTCGTATCCGATTATTCGGGAGCGGGTCGTGACAGATGGTCCATGAGTGTTCTTCCTCATAATTAGCAGTTGGGTGCCTTTAAAATCAACTTGCTAATAGGCTATGGCACTCTATCCTATTGGAGGCTCCAGTCCCAGTCCCAGATATGTCATGTCCCTTCCTAGGCCGATTAATTTCCAGTGCCCTGGAAACCATCGAAGGGTTACTCCCTTATGCACAAGTTGTCCAAGACCAATGCAATGCATGTCGATGTATAACTATCAAATACACTATCAATCATGCACAACAAGAATGCCAGAACTTAAGTATCTTCCTCTTCTTCTCGATAACGATAACGATAACGATCTGTTATTAGCAGCTGGATTAACCCAACTCGCTAATAGTTATGATTTAGGCAATTCATATATTCAATCTCGAGTAACGATAAGCAACATATATTATGTTGTAAACTGTTCAGTACAATTGGATAAGCATGTGATAAGGGACTATTCAAGCACTCTTCTCTTATTAGCAAGGCGATAGTTGTTTCGATAGCAGTGAACTATATAATTAGCATACGAATTTCTTTTATCTTATCTTAGCATGGCATGGTTTCTTCTTTTATGCTAAGCAAGCAAGCATATTTCGTGTAGCCGTCGTGACATATTATTAGCATGCAATATTCTTCAGTTGGACTTAGCATGGCAAGTTCTTTTGATAGGCAACATGTAACTTCTCTTTTAATGACAAGCAGTAGTGGTATTCAGATTCATATTCATATTAGGCATGACTAAATCAGAAAATAAAGTCTTGTTCACTTACCAAGAACTATCGTCTCTGTCCAAGCAAGGAGAATACTTCTTCAAGGCCACCTCTCGAATCAGCGAATCGATATCTCTTATACATAATGCCGTGCGGAGTGGGACATTACATGTTTACCCACTTAGAAAAGTTTTGTCCTCAAAACTTCAAGAACAAACTTATCTAATCGAGTTACGATAGCCCTCATCCTTCGCCATCCTCGATAAAACTCTTGCAAATGAATACCAATCTTGAAAGCAATAAAATTTAGCGCATCATAAAAATATCTATATATTTATTGTATGGAACGTTCATCTCATTGACAATATCTGAAGGCAAGCAATTAGGGACACTTTGAGTTGCAGCGGATCAACAAGATGGCCAGAGGATCGTTGGGCTCTGATACCATTTGTAACGTCCCGATCCAGGAAGATCCAAGTTTCCACGGGACGTTATGGCGTGCAAGCCTAAATTGCGCTTGCACAAGACCAAGGCGATGTATAATAACAAAATAGACTATAATCAGAGTCGGCAGCAGCGAAAGTATTGCAGAAAACCAAATGACAAAAAGATATAATTGAACAATGAACTTTTATTGATATTTGAACTGAGGTTACAAGGCTTGATAATACAATTATCTTTCTTGCCCGTAGACTTACATCTCATGAACAAATACAAGATTACAATGATCTTGTTCCATACATTATATCCATGTATACTGAAGCTCCGAAAACATCTTATACGATGCGACTCAGGCATCTGCTATACTGGCTCCCGAGGATGAGGCGCTGCTATCGATACATGCCCCACATTAAAAATGTGGTTCAGCACTACAAGTAGTAGTGAGGAACAAAACAACATTTACTGAAACAATCATTAAGTTATCATGTGAGAAAATATGGACATTAGTGAGCTGCTACTGTTACCTATGTTCATTTCATGCATCAAGGGTCGATTACATTCTTTAAAAACAGATTGATACAGAAACCAAATTTCAGTTGACAAGCTATCAAGCTTTTGGTAGGGATAATCTCATGCAATAACTTGGTAAATGTTGTGTAGAATAGGAGTAGCTTAGTTTAGCTTAATGAGTAGATGCGTATAGTTAAATATTGTGGATATAAAATAGCTAATAATGCATATATAGTTATAAATAATATGTATAAATATTTATTTGATATTTCTAAGTAGCAAAACTTGATATTTACTTTACCAAAAACGAACAAAGTTTTCTCACCTTAAAGAAACGCATTTTAAATTGCAAGTTTTATATAATCAAGAAAATCATGTTTTATCACATAAAGGGCAAAACATAGTTTTACAGAATACAAGTATGTTTTTCCAAATAAATGATATTGGACAAATTCTCCTTTCCAAAGAAAATGTTAAATTGACTTTTCTTGTAGACATCAATTAGGAAATTAGTGTAAGCGCTAAAGCGATGTTAGCGTAATTAAAATAAATAAAAACTTGAATAGGATATTATAGAGATTATAACTAGGTACTACCCCTTAGAATGAACTTAGAATTGGAACTAAGTATGTCTTCTTAAAACATAAATGTAGGGTTGCGAAGGATAAACTGAGACTCATCCCATCTAACATATTTTCCTGCAAATCAAGGCAAGCACATTATAACGATCTCATATTTTAACTAATACTTGTCCTACTGCATATTGCGACACATTGCGCCACAAAGTTTTTCTTATGAACTCAAACTATTGAGGGAATTGGGGAATATGTAGCACTTGTGACCAATACCCCTCATATTGCATATTGTGTTAGCTTAACCCTCTCACACGGAGCTAAAGCCATATCGCATCGTTAGGATGCAATTGTACCCAAGCCGGTCACAAGTGGTTACATAGTCAAATCACCTTCTAGATATATTTCAATTATTTTAATTGTTGCATCAAATATTTTCAACTACTTGAGTATTACATAGTTCATTTATTGCTTAAAATGTTAGATTGTAAATAATTGTACTTGCTCCGCTCCTGATTGGATAAGTTGTCGGTGAATTTGAGGACGAAGAACTATTCTTCTCTAGCTACTACGACCCTGATCAGTATCCCATGGAGCCGTTGGACCATACTTTGGAGATTGATGCTTTGAAGGCACCTGAGCCGGCTACCTAGTAGCTCGGAGTACCCTTTTACTGCTTTAGCATTTTCCTTTGAACTATGTTTTTAGAGTTGTAATTCAAGTTGTAACAGTCTTAAACTTTTGTAGCTTCGGTTAAACCATGTATGACTGTATTTGAATTAAAAGTTTTAATTTTTCGCAAAAATAGATGTTGGGACTTTGTGAGTTCTTTTATTATTAGACAGCTAACCACCGCCCTCACCACGGCGTGGGCTGGGCATGATCCGACTTGACCCAACCATTTTGGGATCGGGTCGTGATACAGACCTTACAAGCGACAATTGCAGGTGTAATACGGATCGTATTGTACGGGTGCGTAGCCTGGAGATGTTTCACAATGCTCTGATGATCCGTTATTTGGAATCGGAGCGTGACATTATTTACACCAACAATAACAATATTTATTTAAATTTGTAGGATTGAACATTCTATAGTATATGACTATTTGTTTAGACTGACCGAAAAGAATATTTATTTTAATTTATAGGATTTAACTTGTTATATTATTTAGATCTAAAAATAAATATATTTATTTAAATTTTTAGGATTTAACATACTCCCATGTTAATTTCCAATCACATTAAGTTTTCATGTTCCATTAATAATTTCTATTTATGATTAATAGAAATATTTATTTAAAATTACAGGACTTTGTCTTTTTTATTTCTTTCATATTCCATTAATTATTTTTATCTTATGATTAATAGAAACATTTATTTAAAGCTATAGGACTTTGTGTGCTTATTTACCATTTCCAATCACTCACAGTAAGTCTTTCATGTTCCATTAGTTATTTTCCTATTTTATGATGGAAATTTATATTATTTAGATATAACAATAGAAATTTTTATTTAAATTTTGATGATTTATCTGAATTAATAGGAAATATCAAATAATTTATTATATTTAGCTAATGTATTGAATTTAAAATTTAAAAAGAAAAAAATTTATTAATTATAAATAACTTTTTGCATTTGAAGAGAAAATGAGAATATTTAGGATTGGAATAAAAAAAATTATATTAATAATTTTTTTTTACTTGGTAAAATTTATATTTTATAATATATTTTAGATTAATCTCCGTTATACATAATCTAATATACTTTTATTAATCTTATTATTTAAAATATAATCGTATTTATAACTTAAACATAATTCCAATATTCGATATAATCAGAAAACGAGAATATTTAGGATTGAAATATTTAGAAATAAAAATACAATATAAAATATAAATCCAATTTATTTCAATTTAAATATATTATCTATAACCTATAGTATTATATAATACAGGGATATTTAGAGTATTTAGATATATTATTTAATTTAAGTATATTTAATGCAATGTTCCATAAAACAGAAGTATAGAACTAACAAATTTAAAAATATTATCAATAAGATTTTTTTTTCATTTTACCTAATATTTTATTATACGTTCAACTATAATAAAAAATAATTATTAATTTGATTACATAATACAACAAAATAAAGTTAGATTTGCCTACTATTAGACATAATACAATGTTCAACCAAACAAAAAATATAAAACTAATAAAATAACGAATATTATCGATACTTTTTTTCCTTTCATCCATTCATAACTAATATTTTTTATTTTATTATAATTATAAGATGAAGACATAAATATTATTTTAGATTACATCAATTTAAATTAAAATAGATTATAAATTTTATTGTCTTTAAAATTGTAGATAAGATTTAATTCAAATTATAGAATTAATTACCTTACACTACTAATTTTGAAAATGATAATATTTTAAATTATAGATTTTATTTGAATAAATAAATAAATTCTTAATTTGATTACATAACCCAACAAAAAATGCCTATTTTCTCTCCTGTTGGAAAGGGAAGATAATTGAACGTTCAAGCAAACATATAGAATTGAAAATATTACAAATTAGTTTTTTTTTTTAGTTTCATCCGTTCATACCCGATATTTTTTTTTAGTTTCATCCGTTCATACCCGATATTTTATTACAATAATTTTTTATTACATCAATTTAAATTAGAATAAATTATAAAATTAGTTCTCTTTTAAATTATAGACAACATTGAATTCAAATTATAGATTTAATTACTATAGCATACTAAAATTAGTTTTCTTTAAATGAAAATTTTAATTTTTAGATTAATAAAAATTTATTTCTTAATTTTGTAACATAATACAACAAAATAAAAAATTAATAAAATTTATTTCTTAATTTTGTTGTGATCCAATGTTTTCAAATTATGTAATATCTAGAGGGTAGACGTTGTGTTCAAAAATTCGCATAACTTTTTGCATTGTTATTGCATCAAGGCAATCTTGTCCACACATCTTTTTGAAATATGTGGTTATAAAGTATGCTGATGTGGCAACAACTTTATGGAATAATTTTTAACCACACATTTCAAAAAATATGTGGTTGAGATTGTTTGGTGTAATATATATATATATATATAAAGAAGACTTCAAAACGGCTCAAATTTGAGCGATCTAAACCGTTTGTATTTCATGAATTAATTATTTAAAAAATTATATTACCTAAAAAATTATTAAAAATTAATTTTTTTTATAATTACTCTATGAGGATTCAAAACCAACTCCATCACAAAGAATACCAAAAACCTTAATTAACCACATGCGCTAGAATATATATTTGTTTATAATTAGTTAATATATTATAGTTATACAATTGGATAAAAAAATAACAAATTATAACTAAAATATAATCAAATATATAACAAATTCTAATATATATATATATATATATATATATATATATATATATATATATATATATATATTCTCTTTCCATCACCACCACCACTTCTGAGATTTTTTATTTTTTTCATTGAGAAATGGGTCAGAAGAACGGAGAGGATGGATTTTTCAGCATATTGTCCAAGACGGACATAGTTTCCCAATTGTGTGAACTGTGTAAAGGAAGCGTCTGAAATGAGGTTTAACACGATTTGTGTGAATGGTGTGAAGGAATCTGAAACCGTATGAAAGAAGGTATGACGACCGAATTGTGAGAAGAATGGGTGAAAGAAAATGTGCTCGTCTAGGTAGGGGGCAATGTAAATTGGAGGGTAAAAACAACACAATTGGAACTGATGGGTGTAAATTGGCCAGTCACTTAAAAAATGTGAACTAATGTTAACACACAGTAATAACGTGCACATACACATACAATGCATGTGTGTAACAAGCGAAAAAATCTAATATAAATACTTTTGGAGTTTTTTTTTTTTTTTTTTGAAAACAGTTCAAATAGATATCTTAATATAATACTATATAAAGTGGGGTATTCCAATATAATACCATGTGAGGTATTGAGAGATGCACATGAGATGTGACCCAAAGATTATACCATGTGAAATATTTTACTAGAATAAATTTTTCAAGAAAGTATTTATGCATTTTGTTACACTTTTGCTGGTGTTTGATCTACTTTTTATGGGGGAGGGAGTACTCATCGTCCTCCATCTTCATGTTCTCCCGACCCATCAATTCTTCCCGACAAAACCTTAGAACTAGAAGTGGTGGTGGTCAGAAGAACCTAAAAAATACAAAAAAAAAATCTGTTCAAAATTAAAGTTACTGTATTTTCGGAAGAATGTGACGACCGAGGACGACGAGTACTCCCTCCCCTAAGAAGAAGACCAACAACAGTGTGACAAAAATTATAAATGCTTTCTTGAGGAGCTTAGCCTTAATCCTCTCAATCAAACATTCCATATGGTCCCCATCTTTAGGCCACCACCTCATATGCATCTCTCAACATCTTTTTATATTTTATATATATATATATATATATATATATATGAAACGGATCCAGCCCCCTCATCTCTTATTTTCTGGGCCGTTGGATGATGCTTTAAGCCATCTAATTTTGACCGTTGATTTGAACAACGATCAAGATTAGATGACTTAAAGTCAATCAGACGGTCCGCAGTAAGGGAGCATTTCTAAGGGGGCAGCATATCCGCTATATATATATATATATATATATATATATATATATATATATATATAAACAATTATGTCTGTATTTTAAAAATAAAAATAATTTTAAATACAAAAATAAATCCATCTAAATTAAAATTAAACTAAAACTAGATTTTAATATTAATGTTAATTTCCATATTAATATTAATGTTAACTTTTATATTAATAATAACATTAACGTTAGTTTAGTTTTAATTATAGTGTTAATTTTTAATGTTAAAAATAAATTAAAATTTAAAACTAAATATAAAATTAGAATTAAAAATAAAATGAAAATTAAGTTGTAGATTACTAAGCAAAAAAAGGAATGCAATATAGGAGTTCTATGGTCAGTTTATATTTGAATATTACGGACAAGTGACTAGGACCTTTCTTTTTCTTTTGCTAATTGATTGTGTCATATTGACTTAACTGGAAATTGCTGAGAAACCCAATTTCGGGGTGGACTTTTATGAAATGCCCACCCGCTGCATAAGTTTTATGAAATGTCCAGAATTAAGTATTTTCACGTTAAATATTCCAAGATTCCCTTTTAGATGCCACCCGCTGGGAAATGCTATTTTTATAATACCGAAACTACCCCTCCGCGCGAATTGGTCATCTATATGTATTTGAATTCAAAAAACTCAGATCTGGATTGCGATTTCCGTCTTCTTCTTCTTCACGGGAAATCTGAATTCAATTGCTCTCATATTCAGCAGAGATCGCAAAAATCGTTCGTAGTTCGGTGTGTTTTTCTTCAGTCGAACTCAGATCATCGCTCGTCATCATCATCACCATCATCATCATCTTCATCGTGGAGACATTTGAAGTTTTTCGACGATTAGGTCAATTGTGGAGAGAAGATCTTTCTTCTTCTTTTCCATAAGAATTATCATCGTTTTGAAAGAAGAACGAAACTCTTTATTCATGAAAAAACTAAATTAACGTTTTAACACTGTAAATGACCATTCTCCGTGTAAACTAACACGGAGAATGCCATTCTCCGTTTTATTTAAAACGGAGAATGCCGTTCTCCGTGTTTCTAACACGGAGAATGACCATTCTCCTGCGTTTTAACACTGGAATGACCATTCTCCGTCTTAATTAGGACGGAGAATGACCATTCTCCGTCTTAATTAAGACGGAGAATGACATTCTCCGTTTTATTTAACACGGAGAATGGCATTCTCCGTGTTTCTAACACGGAGAATGGTCATTCTCCTGCGTTTTAACACTGGTATGACCATTCTCCGTGATAAATTACACGGAGAATGGCATTCTCCGTGTAAATTAAGACGGAGAATGGTCATTCTCCGTTTAATTTAGCACGGAGAATGTCCATTCTCCGTCTTAATTAGGACGGAGAATTCCATTCTCCGTTTTATTTAACACGGAGAATGGCATTCTCCGTTTTATTTAACACGGAGAATGGCATTCTCCGTGTTTCTAACACGGAGAATGGTCATTCTCCTGCGTTTTAACACTGGAATGACCATTCTCCGTGTAAATTAAGACGGAGAATGTCATTCTCCGTGTTACTAACACGGAGAATGGTCATTCTCCGTGTAAATTAAGACGGAGAATGCCATTCTCCGTGTTACTAATACGGAGAATGACCACCCTCATGCGAAAATTAACATTTTTCGTGTTCTAAACGGAGAATGGCCATTCTCCTGCATTTTATGGTCAGTTGAAACTTTGGAGGGCTATAACTTTTGACTGGAAGGTCGAAACGAGGTTCCGTTTGTCGCAAAATGAGCGTATCGTCGAGGAGACTGAAAGTAACTGTTTCACAGTTAGACGGCCTTCCGAAATTTTAGAATCGCAAAAAAATGATGTTTGGACCTCCGTTTTAGCACTTTTGCCGTTCGTCCCGGTCTTTCCGAAGAGTTTTTAAAGATTTTTGAGGAGAAAACCTAGATTCGAAAGTGAGCAGCGTATGGAAGAAGATGGAGTATTGAAACGTTTTTTTTAAGAGCAGTTTTGTGGGTGTTTCCAATAAATTAAAAGGAAGGGCAAAAGGGTCATTTGGAACCCGCTTTGGATAAGTTTCTCTAATTCTGGGCACGCGATGAAAGTTTTTTTAGCGGTGGATTTTACATAAAACTTTTTTAGTTTTTGGGCATTTCATAAATCTTTATATATATATATATATATATTCTTCCAAACACCACAGTTGAATTGTAACGAGACTTGGCAGTACTTTTCACATGCTTAACATCACGAAAATCATGTGGTTCAACATTTCGTGGTGTCACACTTCTTTTCATCTGCGTGCTGATTGTGGGGGAGTTGCACTCTCCTATCATCCGCAAACTGTGACTACCCTAGAATGCTAGGTTTTGTGTCCTACACATAGTTGTGTCATGGTTTTTTGTTTTCTTATATCAACTTTTAGTTGGTCAGTCTGAATTTTATAACAGCAAATTTTAGAATCCAAATATAATAAAAAATTAATTTAATATTAAAACCGATATTATATATATGATTTTATTAGATTTATAATTTTTTTATCAATGTATCAATTCTTTAACTGTAATTTTTAGTTACTATTTCAGGATTTCCTATTTGAGAATTCCTATTATAAAAACTATGTTTTCTCTATCTTATTTTTACGGGTGAGAGTGGAAGCACAAAGAAAATCCAGGAAAAAGTATGTACTTTTCTCTTGGGAATCGCCATGCAAGACAAAAGAAAGAGTCGACATGATCGAGTAACAAAGAATTCAACATTGGTTCTTGTCGATTATGTAATTTTACCTGAGTTATATATATGACACTTGTCTAGTTAATGTAGTCACCAGCATTTAAGTTATTTTTTTTTATCTGCGTTTGGTGTTCGTTAGATTAATTGGTTATCTTATGTGGATGGACAATGCTTCTGCACACTCAACACTAACTTTGCCCTAAGATTTCTCCATTCTACTTCCATCCTGCCTCAATGAATTTAAATTGGTTCAATTTCATCTCTATAGTTTCATCTTCCAAAATGGAACCAATTTTATGTCTCAAATTTAAACCATTATGCTTTGGGTATTCCCTATTTGTTGGGGGGGCATGGTTGGACAGAAATACTAGGCTTCAACAAAAGAGACTCAAGGGAGGGAAAAGAACAAGTCGAGACTTCCCAATCTGATCATCTGACAAATAGTTATGCAATGAAAAGGACGAGAAAATTATGTCTGTGTCCATATTGTGTTTGGCATCCTGTGTCTGTATCCATAGACATGCAACATAGGTACTTATTTGGAAATGTTTGCATCGTGTACATGTATTTTGTATCCATGCAACCATGAATCCCATGACCTTCGGTTTTAGACTAACGGTTTTTGTGTTTGGCATCCTGTGTATGTATCCATAGACATGCAACATAGGTACTTAAATTAAAAAAATTCTATTTATACTAACGGCTTTTGTGTTTCTAACGATTTTTTACCAGTAGTAATTGTTAACAACAAAAAACTATTAACAATTGAAAAAAACTTGTATTAGAAATATGTAGCCTCAACCTCTAGTTTGTTCCCCAACACCAAACCAACATAATACGAAAAATAAGACGACGACAATTGACAACTACTACAAAAAAAAGTCTAGTACAAAAATCTGTAACCCATTGTCAATTAATCATCGACTCTTAATCTGTTCTTAATTATATAACCTACCTGCTAATTCAGATATGAATCTATCCTCTAACACACAGATGGTGATGAACCTGATGATCAATTGTCATTTGAGTCCTTAGGAGACTATACAAGATAAATTGGTTTATCTCAATTTTTTCCTGAATTGGCTGAAGTTAGGACTGTTAAGGTGACTCCTAATGAAGCAGATAAGGTTGTATGTCAACTGGATAAAGCTGTACATCAACCTATCTCAACTGCCTCTCCACAAACCTTGATTGAATAATAACTTCTGTTTTGATAGCAATCTCTATAAAAAGAATGTAACACAAAAAGAATAAAAACAAGAACTTTCTTCATTTTCTATCTTGGTATCAGAGCTATTGCCTACCGGTTCTTCAATCCTATTCCTTCCCCCCCCCCCCCCCCCCCCCCCCCACCACCACCACCACCACCACCACCATCTCCCTTTCGCCATTAATGGCCGCCACCACCAATCAACCCGCACCATCTTTTCAGAATATTACAAACTTGGTCTCTGTGAAACTCACAAGAGATAATTATATCATGGGGACATCCCTGTGGTGACCGGTTCTTCGGAGCTATAAACTCTTGGGTTTTCTTGATGGCATGAATCTGTGTCCAGATGAGTCTATCAACACCAGCAATGGCGTCTCCTCTGCAAAGGTCAATCCCCTTTATGATGAATGGGACACTCAAGACCAAACACTCCTAATTTGGTTGAATGCACCATCTTCGAGCCTCTACTTAAATAGTTCGTTGTGAAACATCCCAAGATCTCTGGTCTACTCTCGAGCATCACTTTGCTCGTACCTCCAGAGCCTTTTCTCTTCAACTAAAGGCGCATATTCAAAATTTGAAGAAAGGAGACAAGTCTATCTCTGAATACCTTCAGGATCTGAAGTATCTTGTTGATCACGTCGCTATCGTAGGATGTCCTATCGATGATGAAGATATAGTTGCCTACATTCTCAAAGATTACCATCTGCTTATGATGCATTTGCAACCATGGTACATGTTCGTACTGATATCAATTCTGATGAACTCCAAAATCTCATTGTTAGTGAGGAGATTGCTAT
Source organism: Iris pallida (assembly GCA_029216955.1). NCBI lineage: Eukaryota > Viridiplantae > Streptophyta > Magnoliopsida > Asparagales > Iridaceae > Iris > Iris pallida. The sequence goes on along the minus strand of JANAVB010014852.1, from coordinate 631,619 downwards.
TAATGAGCGCTTTGCAACTCTGTTGCAACCAGAAAACTCACATCATGCTCTTGCTGCGCAAACCTCGTATGACAAGTTTTTGAAGCTTTCCACTCCGCCCTACAATCCTAACTACAAAGGAAAGGGTAAGTGCTCCAATCGTATATACATCAACAACCGAGGTTCGTCCTCTAAGTTCAGGCCATCTCCATCCTCTTCACCTGGTCATGCCTCTCAATCTACTACAACTCCATCTTTCAAACGTCCTGAGTGTCAGATATGTTGACATTATGGACACACTGCTCTTGACTGTTACAACAGGATGAACTCCACTTTTCAAGGATGCCACCCGCCTCAAAAGCTAGCAGCCATGGCTGCACATATAAATGCGTCAAGTGATGGATGGCTAGCTGACACTGGTGCAACTGCACATCTCACAAATGACTTCTCCAATCTTTCTACAAAGTTTGCATATAAAGGTACTAAGAAAGTGCACATTGCTGATGGTAACAATCTTTCTAACATCTTGGCTCTTCTAAAATTCTCACACTTTACCGTACTTTTACTCTATCAAATATTCATCTGGTACCTTCACTTGGTCACAATCTGCTCTCTGTTAGTCAATTTTTTAAGGAGAATGACTGCAGTCTAACTATCGACGCTTCCTCTTTTGTCATCAAGGACAAGCAGGGGATACCTCTGTACCAGGAACAGAATATAAAATGGTATTTATGTTCTACCATCCACAACTGCGTTCCATGCAACACCAAAGGCTTCTAATTCATCGACTATTTGGCATCATATGTTCTGTCAAATCTAGCATTGCCATCCTCTTCAGTTAAACACTTCATATGTTCTGCCTGCCATATGGGAAAAAGTCACAAACTTCCATTCACTACATCCGCAAGCTCGTCTACCTCACCACTTTAGTTCATCCACTCTGATGTTTGGGGACTGTCTCCTATTGCCTATGTGTCTGGCTTTCGGTTTTTTGTCATTTTTATTAATGGTTTCTCTAGAAAGAAAAATTAAAACAGAAAACAAAGGATCAAGTAACCAAAAAATGAGCGGAAAATGGATCTCATTTCGAACTTTGGCAAAATCCTGTAATAACTAGCAGGGCTTTCATATAACAACCCCCAGTTGTACCATACTTGGGAGCCTCGCCTTTAGAAGCACTTTGTTACTAAATACTTGAGATTCTTGTATTATTTATTACCTACTTATCCCTCTAATTCTAAATTACCTATCCATTCCTCTTAATGACCACTTTAATTAATACCTATTAAGAAAGGGTATATTTGGAATAAAAAATTCACAGTGAAGCCTAAACTTTTCATATTATATATATATATATATATATATATATATATATATATATATATATATATATATATATATATATATAGATGAATGATGATTTTATGGACAATGAAATGCCTCTTAACAATAGCAACCAGCTGTCCTTGGAGGGGTTAGGACTCGAATCCACCTATTATATTGGTGTACACATATAAACAACGAAAGTAAATAAATAGACTTAAGCAGGAAAAAGTAACCGTTTGTTTATCTATTTAATTACTCCAAAGTACTGCTAGGATCATGAGAACCTACTAGATTGAAGTGGCGCCAATATCTCCACAATGCAGTCGTTTCTAGCTTGCTTAGGTCAACCCGTTGCACCAAGCACACAAAATAATCAGCGGTCGGAAAAGATGCAAACAAATACTGAGATCATGAGCGGACACAGAAGGGGTCAACTGGGGGCAAATGATCCCACTGAAAATGCAAAATTAGAATTAGTTTGAAATAGAATTTGAACTGGTAAAGAAAGGAATATTGAAGTAACTAGAACAATATCTACAGAACATTGGAAATTGCAACTAGTATATATATATATATATATATATATATATATATATATTTTTTTTTTGGAAAAAACAACTATAATATATATATATATATATATATATATATATATATATATATATATATTGGAACTAGGTAAATTATTTCTGGAATCGCTCCCACTGGGATTCGAACTCCTGACCACTCGGGCCGCATGCATCTCTCTTAACCACTAGACTAGAGGTCATCTGCATATATATATATATATATTCTTTTGGAAATGGTAAATTTATATAACTGCAAAAAAAATGTTACAATCCAGGAAAACCCCGTCAGACTAGTCTCCTACTATCACCTCTCCCCGTTATATCCAATTGGATATTCACATCGTAGTCAATATTATACATAAGACCCTGACTTTGTTACTCAAATTATCAAAAATGCGCCGATTACGTTCTCTCCATATATGCCACACCGTACATAATAATCTCATTCGAGCCATACGATACCAGTCAGACCCTTTGTGCCGGTCTGCAAATAGGGCCTGCATCAACTGGAGAAGAGACTGACTACCTGCAGGATGCCTACCAAGCTTGAGTTGTTGGTACTTCCATATATCCACACTGAAATCACACTCAAAGAACAAGTGAGCATTGCTTTCTTCACCCCGCATACAGAGGACACACTGTTGTGTTCCTATTGTACTCCCAAAACGCCGAAGTCTATCAATAGTGAGCAGCCGACCCATTACTGTCTTGTACATATTAAGCTTGAACTTTGGAGTAGCGCCTCTAACCCATATAAATTCCGACCATTCGTTCTTTGGGAAGTGGAGACGACAAGCTTAATATATATATATATATATATATATATATATATATATATATATATATATATATATATATATAGTTTATGATTTTACTTTTGGACTTTCTTTACATTTGACGTTGAACACCCCACCCCCCCCCCCCCCCCCCCCCCCCCCCCCCCTTTCCCTTTCTCTTCTCCTCTCTCTTAAATTCTTGCACCCACCCCTGATTGAGAAGAAACAATTCTTGTGACTGTTGTTGCATTCAAGAGTTGTTTTGAGTAGAAAAGGAATAAAGTTTTAGACTGGTCCATAAAAAGGATTCCAACATTAACAGATCTGAGCCACTACATAGTATGGTATCTTCCAACAACCAATTCCAATGTCACCCTTGGTATCTTCCAACAACCAATTCCAATGTCACCCTTGCCTCGGCAGGCCAAAAAACCACACCTGTGATGTGCCAGGTGCCTGGTAGATTTTGTAGCTGGTTCGTGCAAAGAGTGCGCACATGGAAAAAAAAGACTAGTGGAAATGGTCATATACCGTAGTTCCGTGGGAGGATGCAATGGAGCCTTTAACATGCGAATAACAAGATTGAGACCGACTGAAGGATTTGTGACCGGAGTATTTCTGGGGCCTACTTCTGACTCTTTGAGGCTTCTGTAATTGTGTGCCATTAGGTGCTGCATGAACAGTTTAAAGGGTGTGTCAAAGAGAAGAAAAAGAAGATTAACCTGAAGGCAGAAGGAAACAGAGAGAAGATGTTTCAAACAAGTAAAAGCCAATCAAAGAATCGAAGAACAAAAGATTCATCTTAAGCCACAAGACTGTCTCAATTTTACAGAAAAATCAGTAACCACATGATAATCCTGACAAACAGTGCTTTGCAGAACCTTCTCATTCCTTATATAAAGACTAAAGAGTGCATTCTTAGATAAGAACATCTTTTTCTTTTTCTGCACGAAACTCATTTTTTACACGTTGAATTTTAAAATTTTAAGCACATAAAATTTCTTTCTTCCTATCAATACAACCTTTCAAACTGACTATACCTACCAAGAAATAGACCATATACCTGTTGGAATAATCACTAGACAGAATTCCTAAGGCAAGCAATCAGAAGAAGTAAAATTCAGAACAGTAATTAAGAGTTTAGGATTCGAGGCACGTTACAAACGCTGTCCTTAGAATAGAATTTCGTCCCCACAATCGTGCAGCGGGTTCCAGCGATCTATCCCCGAGATACAACGAATCCTTCGATCCACAGCACCGTGCACCCGGTAGTAAATCCCTCGATCGATCACAGCCTTGCCCAGAGAAAGAGTTGGACGGAAGGAAGAAGAGAGTTCTGGTTGCAACTTTTCTCTTCTGTACGAACAGAGTTCCGAACGGGGAAGAGAGAGAGAGAAAAGATTTTTCGTATCTGATCCAACAGATCACCTGATTTTATTTTAAAATCAAATCTCTCTGTACGTGGCCAGAATTATCTCCGCGATCCACAAATCCCGTAAAGGGATTACGTGGTAACAGTTCTTGCGGAAGACCAGGCAACCGAACCAAAAAATTAAATCAAATAACAATTAAAAGGAGATAGAAAATTACCTTTATATCCTTGGTCCGGTCCGTGACGCGCAAGCGTGCAAAGTGCTAAGTGTGCGACAAATAAACGCGTCAAAAACGCGCATTAAATCGCGCACCCACTCGCGGATTGGATGGGATGTAGCCCATCCCCTACACAATCCACTAACCCACTAAGGAGGGGAAAGCCTTATATGAAAAGGAGAACTTTTCCTTCTTTCCCATGTGGGACTAAAAAAATGGAGTGCCTTTTTGAATCACATATAAGTTGCTTTCCAAGCAACAACACATAAAAATCAACAATCCCCCACATGATTCAAAAAGGGACAAAAAGGATATAGATCGATAGAACGATCGGAAAGAGAATAAGATATTGGCAGTTACACTGTGTATCAGAGGAAGGTGTCTTCCGGACTTGAACCTCCCCTTAGTGTTGTGCATTTCATCTATACGGACCCAAAGTGACGTAGGTCTTGAACTTAGGATCTTATTTGTACAGACTCAACGTACACACAAACACATTGCAGACATTTGATCGTATCAACAGTTGTGCACTTTTCGGCCATGTGCTTATCTCGGTTTCTTGAGAGCTCTAGAGAACAGTCCGAGTTCCCATAAAAAGCGACCCCACTTTCACTCCCAAATAGGTGAATCTTTCTGGATATTCTGCAATTTATATACCCTGCTTTACAAGCCACAGATTCATTAAGATTTTACAATCAACCTCATTTTTATTGCAGATCAGCACTATATAGTAGAGGAATGGTTTATTACAATTACATCCATATAGTGCTTTCCAGTCACACATCAATTTTGTTGTTACCCATTGAACCTTTTCCTGGTGCTACCAATCGAAGGTTGGGTTACCTTTGAGGTGACTCAATCTATGGACTTCAACCCCATTCCTCTTGCCGTCTCCAACACTTGTCTCCTCGAGAGACCTTTAGTTAGAGGATCCGCTAGATTGTTCTTTGATCTGACGAAGTCAATTGCAATTACTCCATTAGACCGCTGTCACATTGCACAGGGATAGAAGGAACTGGTTTGCTCCACATAGGAATATCTGTTACCAGATTCCTGAGCCAGTCTGCTTCCTCACTGGTGAGGTCAAGAGCTATGAACTCTGCCTCCATAGTCGATCTAGATATACAGGTTTGTCTGGTAGAGTTCCAAGCGACAGCAGCTCCTCCCAATGTGAATATATATCCACTTGTGGCTTTGGTCTCATCTGTATCTGAGATCCAATTTGCATCAGTGTACCCTTCCAATACAGATGGGTATCCTCCATAGAATAATCTATGGGATGACGTACCCTTCAAGTATCTCATTACCCTTTCTAAGGCAGTCTAGTGTGAACTATTAGGATTGCTTGTGTACCGACTAAATTTTCCTACTGCGTAGGAAATATCAGGTCTGGTACGGTTAGCAATAGTTCAAACATCCAATTTGCTGAGAATACTTCAGCTGAGCCACACTGTCTCCTTTGTTCTTCTTCAACCTGATACTTGCATCATATGGAGTGCTTACAGGTTTAGAATCAAAATAGTTAAATCTTTTCAGGACCTTTTCTATATAGTGAGATTGGGAGATACCAATTCCCTCAGAAGTGCGACTTAATTTAAGTCCTAAAATCACATCAGCAGGTCCTAAATCTTTCATATCAAAATTTTGAGACATAAAACTTTTGATATCATAAATAATATCAATGCCAGTGCCAAAAATAAGAATATCATCAACGTATAAGCACAATATTACGCATGAACTACCAACAGTTTTGCTATATACACATTTATCAGAATCGTTAATAGCAAAACCATAAGATAGAATTACCTTATCAAATTTATCATGCCATTGCTTTGGCGCTTGTTTCAGCCCATAAAGAGATTTAATCAATTTGCATACCTTGTGTTCTTGTCCTGGAACAACAAACCCTTCAGGTTGTTCCATGTAGATCTCTTCCTGTAAATCTCCATTCAAAAAAGCAATTTTTACATCCATTTGATGAATAAACAGTTTATGAACAGATGCAATAGCAATTAACATTCTAATAGTGGCAATTCTAGTAACTGGAGAGTAAGTATCAAAGAAGTCTACTCCTTCCCTTTGTTTGAACCCTTTAGCAACTAACCTTGCTTTGAACTTCTCAATAGACCCATCAGGTCTTAGCTTCTTCCTGAAGATCCATTTGCAACCAATTGGTTTGCAACCTACAGGAAGGTTAACTAAATCCCAGGTTCTATTTGACATAATAAAATCTATTTCACTGTTAATGGCTTCTTTCCAAAATAGTGAGTCTACAGAAGACATAGTCCCTTGATAAGATATAGGGTCCTCTTCAACAAGATAGGTTAAAAATCCTTCTCCTAGGTTTGGTTCTCTTCTGGTTCTTTTACTCCTCCTATGTTCTACTAGGGTTTCTACTTGAGAACTAGAAGTTGCAATAGGAACTTGTGCAGATATAGAAGATCTAGGGGTTCTATTTTTCAAAGGAAAGACATTTTCAAAAAATGTAGCATCCCTAGATTCCATAACAGTGTTTGCATCAATACCATTAACCTCACTCTTAATAACAAGAAATCTATAAGCAATACTGTTTTGAGCATAACCCAAAAATACACAATCTACGGTCTTGGGTCCCAATTTCCTTTTCTTAGTAGGAGGGACAGAGACTTTTGCAAGACACCCCCACACTTTGAAATATTTCAAAGATAGTTTTCTGCCCTTCCATAATTCATAAGGGTTTTATCAGTCTTTTTAAAAGGAACTTTATTTAGAATATGGCATGCAGAAAGTAAGGCCTCCCCCCACAAATTATTAGATAAACCAGAGCTACCTAACATAGCATTAATCATATCTACTAAAGTCCTATTTTTCCTTTCTGCTACCCCATTCTGTTGAGGAGCATAAGAGACAGTTACTTCATGTATTATTCCATGCAATTCACAAAAGGAGTCAAAATCAACAGAGGTGTATTCACCCCCACGATCAGACCTAAGAATTTTTATTTTCTTTTCAAGCTGATTTTCAACTTCAGCTTTAAAAGAAACAAACTTACTAAGAGCCTCATCTTTTGTTCTAAGCAAATAAACATAGCAGTATTTAGAATAATCATCTATAAAAGTTATGAAGTAACGCTTACCACTACGAGTGAGGACACCGTTTAATTCACAGATGTCGCTGTGAATAAGCTCCAAAAGCTGAGAATTCCTTTCAACTGAATGAAAAGATTTTCTAGGTTGTTTGGCTTGACTACAAATCTCACATTTATCATTCCTGCTCATATCAATCTTGGGAATTAATTGTAAAACAGACATTCTCTTAACAGAATTAAAATTCACATGTCCCAAACGACCATGCCAAACATTGTAGCTATCAATATTGGAAGATATTGCATTTGCAGGAGAAACATTATTATAATCAATATTATTTAAACTAGAAGTAAAATTGTTGCAAGACATGTCAACAGAAAGTTTAAATAGACCCCCACAAACATAGCCTTTCCCAATAAAATTTCCGTTTAGGAAGATTACAACTCGATCAGACTCAAAAACTACTTTGTAGCGATGTTTATTTAACAAGTATCCAGAAATTAGATTTTTGTTCACGTCCGGTACGTGCTGCACATTATGCAAAGGAAGGATCTTGTCCGAAGACAACTTGAGATTCACTCTTCCGTTTCCAAGCACTCTGGCAGCACTCAAGTATCCCATAGCTACTGATTCGCCTTCCTCAACCTGTCGGTAGGAGGAAAATGAATCAATATTAGGACACGCATGGACATTTGCCCCTGTATCAACCCACCAATCTGTAGGCTGATACGAGGTATCAAAACCAGAACATACAGCTACAAACTTCTGATCATCGGTACCGATAGATTCGGTCCCAGCTATGACTACGTGAGCCTGAAGAACAACAGGAGCGTAGGTGTAGTGCCCCGTCCCTACATCGTGCCCCGTCTCCGTCCACGGGGTGCGCGAGAAAGGAACACTGTCGCTATCGATTCGGTCGGGGCCGATAGGTCGGAATCGGCCGAGTCGATCGAACGGGAACGGTTGAATTAAGATCCATTCCACGTTATGGAATGGCTTCTTCGGAACCAAGTCCCATATTCAGCGGGTTGCGCCTCGAGGATTGGCTCTGCGGCTGAGTCGGGAGAGACCTCCTGTTGCTCTGGTTTTCATGCCGCACTTGATTTGGCTTTGGCTTTGGTTTTCGTGAATGCGTTTTTCGTGAATGTTTTCGATGGGTTTTCGTGACGCGTTTTCGAGCTTCGCATTCATATCGAATATCCTTGAATTATACAGTGTTCTAATCAGTTGCTTATGCGATTGCAGGTGATCGCGTAGGCGACATCAGCGCAGCCAACCGGTCGCTCGCTTGAAACAAGGCTAAGGCGAGTGGCTGACCTCCTTCGTCTCGTCCCTCTACTTCAAAACTCAATATGTGAAGTAAATGAATGCTTGTCATAATAGTGTAGAATCAAAGAAATCGTGGCACGATTCTTCACGAAACACTTGCTATCAAACTGCCGGTTTTGAAAATGGAAAACGTGTTTCTTACGCAAATCCACTTAGCCTATGCAAAACAATGAATGAATCGATTAACGTTTATCGCAACGATACGGTCAAGTAAGCAAATCAACTAAGTCCAAATGAAAAACGGTCATTGGACAACTTGTCGACAAGGTGAAGTTTTCTCGAACGGTTGTCTAGGCCAAGGGACCGATTCGGCCCGGGAGGAACGAGTGTAGCAGCGCCAACCCTTCATCGGCGCGAGTTATGCGGGCACTTTCGCACAGGGCTCGCTACCCGATGCGAAAGGGGCATCGTCTAGCCAAATGCTATAGTCCGCGATGGCTTGACATTGCCAGTGGCCTTCATACCCCCCTTCACTGCTTAACAGGTGCACGGGACACGGAAGGAACATGATAGTTGCTTAATGATATTCAATTTCATATGCTTGCCTCAAAACATATTAACATGCAAATCGAACAGGATGGTTAGAAAGATCATTGAGATAGCTAGCTAACATGTTTACGAAAATTCTTGAATCAAATGCAGAGCTTGGATTTAATTAGCCATTCGCCAGTACATGTGTTTCGTGCTGATCCTCGCTCTTTGCAGGTCCCGCGAACCAGGAAGGACGCGCCAGCTAGCTCGACGGCGTTCGTGACTTTTGAAGCTTCGGCCGTGCGTCGAAGACTTACTCTGCGACTCCACTTTTGAAGGCTCTCGACAAGTCCAAGGAAAATGACTCAGCGTCCCTCCCATCCAGGTCAATGGAGTACTTGTGTATATTGAGGGATGTGTGCAATGTATGGAACGGCTATCTCATCGGCACTCTTTTGTAATCGAGTCATGTTGTAGCCCGTGCGGCAATGAGTCTTGTATCGGAGTCTGTAAAAGATGTTCATTATAAATAAAGATCAAGTTTCCTTGACTTATGGTGTGTATCAATTTGTCTGCGTACTCTCTTAGATCTCGTGTCTCGGATTACCTTATGACTAGGCCTTGTGCGATCGCAAATTAGGTTCGCACGGCATCACGCCCGGGGGACGACTATCGATTCGACGGAATCGGGACGTGACATAATGGTATCAGAGCACGGCTTTACGTCCTTGACCTCCAGTGTCGAGTTCTAGTCTCCAACCGTTGACCTCGTGTCGATGAGAAGAGTTGTTCCATACGCTGAACCCAGGACATTTTCTAAAACTAACGAGAGTTGCCTTTCCTTTTTTCCTGCAGTTACGGGAGCTCAGGCGGAAGACGAGACGAGCGCTTCTAGACCCGAGCATTCCGTCAACCCAACGGGAATGACGCCTACCGTAGCCGGACCTTCCGGCGACCCGATGCAACGTATGTTGCAGATGCTTGAAATGCAGCAACGTCAAAACGAGCTCCATCGTCAGCAAGCGGAGGCTCGTCAGACTCAATTTGAGAATCGGTTCGAGGCTCAATTCAAGCTGCAGCAGCAGCAGCTGAATACCCTCCAGCAGATCGTACAGTCGGTCGTGGGCAACAACAACAATTCAACGATGACGCCTGCCGTGACCCAGCCTGCGGTTCGATCGAACGAAGCCGAACCAGAGGCGCCCATGCTCTCACCTACAGCACCGAGAAGTTCTAACTTCGACGTGTCAAAATTCACGAAAAGCTGTCGCACTTCCTTCAACGGCACAGAAGATCCCTCCGTGGCGATCGACTGGTTGGAGGAGCTGGAAGATAAGTTCGAGCTTCTGGGTGTCGAGGACTCGAAGAAAGTCGTGTGTGCTCAACTTTTACTTCGAATGAACGCGCACGATTGGTGGGCTGTGCAGAAGCGGGCTATTCGACGTGAAGACGAGACGGCGGCGATCTCATGGACGACATTCAGAAATGCGTTCGAGAACGAATATCTTTCTGCAGCAGTTGGACAGGAAAAGGAAAATGAGTTCATGCAGTTGACGTAAGGGAATATGACTGTACGACAATATGCGGCCAAATTCAACAAACTGGCCAAGTTTGCTGGAGACTATTTACCTACCACTGCGAGTCGAGCAAAACGATTTATAGTGGGCCTGCGTTCCACTATCCGTGCTCATGTCTCGGTGCCGGAATACAAAACTGTGGGCGAGGCACTCAACCACGCCATCCGTCTGGAGTCCGAGTATCCTCCTACTACTACCGGCGCTGTTAACTTTAATAACAACATAGTAATGCGGGAGGCAACAACGCACATAAGCGTCAATATCGCGGCAACCAGGCGAAGGAACGAATGGTCTGCAATTTCTGCCACAAGGACGGGCACCTAGATACTGAGTGCCGACTCAAGCACAGAGTATGTTTCGCGTGCGGCAAAAGAGATCACCTCGTAAGGGACTGCCCGGAAGCTACGTCGAACCAACGCCCCCCGCAACATCAACAAAACAGAGGCCAAGCACCTCGGGCTCCACCGACCGCACAACAGAATGGCCAGGACCGTCGCCTTAATGCTCAGGGCCGCGTCTACGCCATGACTCGGGATGAAGCGTTTGCATCTGATACAGTCGTGACAGGTATACTGCAATTCAATAATAAACCTGCTCGTGTATTGTTTGATTCAGGTGCCACGCATAGTTTTATATCGGCGGACTTTGCCGCCGAGCACAAATTTACCTTGACACCACTGGGCCTCGACCTCACTGTTAATGTACCGTCTGGCATGCCACTACTTGCAAACTTTGTCTGCGAAGACGGAATCATCTGTATAGGTGGTCAAAAGGTCAGTCTCGATACGATAGTTCTAAATATTAAGGACTACGATATCATTCTGGGGATGGATTGGCTCGGTCCGTGCAACGTAACCATAGACTGCGCTGAAAAGAATGTCACATTCCGCATACCTGGAGTGCCTGAATTCTGCTACTCGTGTGGTGAGGCGTCGCCGACATGCATGGTGATCTCCGCAATATCTGCTCGACGGATGCCGCATTCCGGGTGCGAAGGCTATCTAGCTTCCGTTCGAGACATGCGACAGGATGGTGCAAACGCGGGTCAGACCGACGTTGTGGCAGAATTCCCCGATGTGTTCCCGGACGAGCTACCCGGCATGCCGCCCGATCGAGAGATTGAGTTCACTATCGATACCTTCCCCGACACTCGACCGATCTCGAAGACCCCGTACAGAATGGCCCCTGCAGAGCTTAAAGAACTCAAGGTGCAGTTACAAGAATTGCTCGACAAGGGATTCATCCGACCCAGCGTCTCGCCCCGGGGAGCGCGCCCGTGCTGTTTGTCAAGAAGAAGGATGGCTCTATGCGTCTTTGTATCGACTACCGCGAGCTGAACAAAGCCACCGTCCGGAACAAATACCCTCTGCCCCGCAAAGACGATCTGTTTGATCAGCTTCAAGGAGCCATGGTGTTCTCTAAAATTGATCTGCGTTCGGGTTACCATCAACTCAAGATCAAGCCGGACGATGTGCCGCAGTCTGCCTTCCGCACTCGATACGGCCATTACGAGTTCCTGGTAATGCCGTTCGGCCTAACGAATGCCCCTGCCGCTTTCATGGATTTAATGAATCGAGTGTTTCGACCATTCCTCGACAAGTTCGTTGTAGTCTTTATCGACGATATACTAGTCTACTCGAAGAATAGGCAGCAACACACTGAGCATCTGCGGACCGTGCTTCAGACCCTTCGAGAAAATCAACTATACGCGAAGCGAAGCAAATGTGAATTCTGGCTTAGCAGCGTCGCATTCCTCGGACACATCATTTCTGCTGAAGGCATTGCGGTCGACCCAAAGAAAGTTGAAGCCGTTGTCGATTGGAAACGGCCAGCGTCCGTCGGCGAGATTCGAAGTTTCCTTGGCCTAGCGGGATACTACCGACGCTTCGTGAAAGACTTCGCGAAGATCGCATCGCCTCTGACTCGCCTCACCCAGAAAGGAGTCGTATTTGACTGGTCAGACGACTGCGAAGCTTCATTCCAAGAATTAAAGCAACGGCTCATCTCGGCCCCGATACTCGCACTTCCAGAAGGGACTGAGGATTTCCAGATATTCAGCGACGCGTCCGGTCAGGGCTTGGGGTGTATGCTGATGCAGCGGAACAAGGTAATATCTTTTGCTTCCCGACAGCTAAAGCCGCACAAGAAAAATTATCCCACGCACAACCTGGAGTTAGCGGCGATTGTGTTTGCGTTGAAATTGTGGCGTCACTACCTCTATGGCGTGGCGTGCACGATCTACACCGATCACAAGAGCCTCAAGTATCTATTCACGCAGAGGGAACTGAACTTGCGGCAGAGGCGCTGGCTTGAACTGATCAAGGATTACGACTTGACTATCGACTATACGCCGGGAAAGGGAAATGTTGTAGCGGACGCCTTGAGTCGGAAGTACATTGCCTCGTTATCCATCGACCCCAGACTGCTACGTAACCTAGAAAAGATGGGCATCGAGCTCCGAGTCAGATTCCGGAATGTGCAGTTGGCAAAGTTGCAGTTAGAGCCGAGCTTGCTTGATAAGATCAAGACCGCTCAGACGGACGATCCATACCTGAAGAAAGTGCGAGAGCTGATCTCGACGAGCAGGACGACCGACTTTGCGGAAGACGAAACCGGCGTGCTTCGATTGAAGGGTAGGCTATGCGTTCCGGACAATTCAGAACTCAGAAAGGAGATCCTGTCTGAGGCCCACTATGCGAAATACACCTTGCATTCCGGTAGCACAAAGATGTACAAGGACCTCCGCACAAACTTCTGGTGGCACGGGATGAAAAGAGATGTGGCACTCTTCGTGTCGCAATGCATGGCCTGTCAGCAGGTGAAAGCTGAGCACCAAAGACCGGGCGGGGAGATGCAGAATCTGGCGATTCCAGAATGGAAGTGGCAGCACGTGTGCATGGATTTCATTGTTGGTCTGCCGAAGACGCCGCGGGGAAATGATGCTATCTGGGTCATCGTTGATCGATTAACCAAGTCAGCGCATTTTATTGCCATCAAAGTTACTTGGAGCGTTGATCGCCTGGCGCAGATATATCTTGATGAGATAGTACGACTGCACGGAGTTCCAGTATCCATCGTCTCTGATCGGTATTCACGGTTCATGTCGCGATTCTGGAGTTGCCTTCAGTCGGCACTGGGTACCAAGTTGCAGTTCAGCTTAGCTTACCATCCTCAGACCGACGGCCAAACGTAGCGCGTCAATCAGATTCTCAAAGACATGCTACGACTCTGCGCAATTGACTTCAAATCAAGCTGGGACAATCATCTATCGTTGGCCGAATTTGCATACAACAATAGCTATCAATCCAGCATTCAAATGGCGCCGTATGAAGCCTTGTACGGGCGCAAGTGCCGATCACCCATTTGCTGGGACGAAGTCGGAGAGCGGCAGATTCTCGGTCCGGAACTGGTTGAACAGACCGTGCAGAAGATTCGGCTCATTCGGGAAAGATTAAAGACCGCACAGAGTTGTCAAAAAAGCTATGCGGACGTTCATCGTCGCCCCCTCGAGTTTCAAGTAGGCGATCACGTGTTTCTCAAAGTGTCGCCCATGTCACGCCCCGACCCGGAATCACCCGAATCATCGTCCTCGCAGGGGGCGTGACAAATTGGTATCAGAGCATACGAAACAATTCTCTTTATTGACATCTGAAACTGAGATTACAATGGCTTTCGATAGCCTAACAATATATGCCAGATTGGCTACAACACTCAGGTTCTCTCTTGCCCACAAAGGATTTCACCGTTCCATACATCATGCCTTCTATATCTCGGCCGCATCAATCCAGCAGCGTAGTCCGAGCGTCAATGCGATAGCACGCTTCAATGCGCTTCGGCATTCCAAGCCTTAACACGTTCAAGCAACGCTTTGCCGTGAGCAATCCATTCCCTGCACCCTGCATGAAGCTGGTGGGGGATCAGTACGTTCGTCCTCGCATGTACTGAAGCAAAGATCATCTTTCCAAACCGACATTTGATATTTATGTTGAATCATGCAACTTAGCTTATGATCTTGCTATGTTCTCCTTAGGGTCAATTTCATGGCATCTTCGAAAGCGTAAAGCATTTATCATAGCAACATGTTATCGAATTGAATAGGCAAACAAACAAGCAATCTCGTGTTTGATTCGTGGCGCGACTTACCAAGTCGACGCACTCGCCCTTGCACCGACGCAAGGTGAATACGCCGTAATCATTCCCTGTCATGTTATTGTGCATCTCTAAGCAGGATCTCTATGCGGGACGCATATGCGCCTACACTTTCAATCCATCGTTCCTTAACTATATGAGGGCCGTTGGCGTATCCGCGCCGGAATGGACTAAAGGAGTTCCTTTCTTTTCTCTCCTTCTTTTCTCTCTATTTGGTTGGGCTGCCCGGCGTTTCACGGGTTGGGTCACATCCCAAACAACCGAAACGTTCCCGCTATATGCCATCATTTGCGGCTTCTCCCATCTTGTTTAAGGATGTGCGCCTACAAAGATTATCCATCCCTCCGCGGCCAAATCGGTTCCGGGGACCTCCGGCATTTAACCGTTTGGGGGGATACTCGTGTGCGAGCTATTATCACGATTTAATCTCGAGCCCATTCCAATCGACCATGCAACGCCCTATCATTCAAGTAATCAAATTCAAACAACCAAACATAGTCTTGAGTCCGAGACTCAGACTTATCATCTCGTATCTCTTTCATTAGCTTTCTGTGTTCTTACATTTCATACTTCGTTTCAATGATTCAATGGCATCGTACCTCAACTCAATGCTCGTCAACCGAACGACCCGAAGGTCTCGAACACCTTTCGAGGCACCATGTCATATCCGACAGTTCTGCCACATTCATGCCACAACTGTATTCTCTCGCAACGAAGCCATCTTTTATTATCCTGTGCGCGTAGGCACGTTTCAACCGTATTTCCATGTTCTATAACTTAGCATTCAATATTCGGGGCTTGCGCGCTAGGGCGCTCGCCTATTGTCTTTCAATGTTCTAGCCGTCTAACTCGTGCAGCAAAGGCACGGTATGGTTCATGCACTAAGGCACTCGCCGATTACAGTTATCCCATGTTCTTGCGGCTTGCGCACCAAGGCGCTCGCCTTAGCGATATCCAATGTCCCTTTAGCGACTCGTGCATATTGATGCACGTTTCATTTCAATTGTTCTAACTTAGTGTTCGACTCACACTATGATTTTATCTCCGATCGGCCACGCCCGTGGCGTCGATAGATTAACTTAGCATACAATGATATATTTGACTTATCGAATGAAGGAGTAAAAAGAAGTCAATCCTCCCACCTTGAGTCGATACGCCTTTGTCGTTTCGCCGAGCCGATGCGGCTCGATTTCATAACTTTGTTTGCACGGCCACTCTCCTGACTTAGCCATTCGAGCACTTCGTGCTTCATTGAGTTATACATCCGATTTGCCTTAGCGTGCCCAAGTCTCGGCCCGTCGCAAGGCGACGATTTGATTTCGCGGACCCCTTACTAAATATTGCAAAAGATCGACCTCTAATATTTTTTCGTCAAAGTATAACCTGCACACGAAACCAACTAAAATCAATACTTGCTTCGATTCGGACTTGCGCCTTGGTCGATTCGATTTCTTAGAATCTTCGAGCCGATTCAACGCACTCATCCTTCGGGGCAACGCGGCGCTTCGCATCGATTCAACTCGATGCATTCTTTCGGGACAAGGCAACTCTTCGCATCAACTTAGTTTGATGCATTGCTCGGGACAACTTAACTCTCGTATCGTTTTGCATCGATACATTTCCTTTGCGTCAACGCGACTCGTTGAGTCAACGCTTCAGCGTAATGCGTCGTGCGGAGCAGGGCATTACAGAATATACCACTCAAAACAAGATCACCCGAATCATCGTCCTCGCAGGAGGCGTGATAGCCCATGCGGAGAGTTACTCGGTTCGGCGCGAAGGGAAAATTGAGTCCAAGATTCGTTGGGCCGTTCGAAATACTCGAGCGGGTCGCCCAGTGGCCTATAAAATTGCCTTACCGCCGGCGCTTGAAGGTGTACACAATGTCTTCCATGTCTCTCAACTGCGGAAGTATGTGCACGACCCGAGCCACGTGGTAGATTTTGGCCAGCTGGAGCTAAAGTCCGACTTATCCTACGTCGAAGAGCCAGTTCAAATCATAGAACGCAAGGATAAGCTGCTGCGCAATCGAGCGATCCCTCTCGTCCGCGTCCTCTGGAGGAACCATTCGGTCGAAGAGTCGACGTGGGAGCTTGAATCGGAAATGAAGGAGAAATTTCCTTCGTTATTCTCGTAGAGGTAGGTTCTATCTTTAAGTTTCGAGGACGAAACTTTTTATTAGTTGGTTATGGTGTAGTGCCCCGTCCCTACATCGTGCCCCGTCTCCGTCCACGGGGTGCGCGAGAAAGGAACAATGTCGCTATCGATTCGGTCGGGACCGATAGGTCGGAATCGGCCGAGTCGATCGAATGGAAACGGTTGAATTAAGATCCATTCCACATTATGGAATGGCTTCTTCGGAACCAAGTCCCATATTCAGCGGGTTGCGCCTCGAGGATTGGCTCTGCGGCTGAGTCGGAAGAGACCTCCCGTTGCTCTGGTTTTCATGCCGCACTTGATTTGGCTTTGGCTTTGGTTTTCGTGAATGCGTTTTTCGTGAATGTTATCGATGGGTTTTCGTGACGCGTTTTCGAGCTTCGCATTCATATCGAATATCCTTGAATTATACAGTGTTCTAATCAGTTGCTTATGCGATTGCAGGTGATCGCGTAGGCGACGTCAGCGCAGCCAACCGGTCGTTCGCTTGAAACAAGGCTAAGGCGAGTGGCTGACCTCCTTCGTCTCGTCCCTCTACTTCAAAACTCAATATGTGAAGTAAATGAATGCTTGTCATAATAGTGTAGAATCAAAGAAATCGTGGCACGATTCTTCACGAAACACTTGCTATCAAACTGCCGGTTTTGAAAATGGAAAACGTATTTCTTACGCAAATCCACTTAGCCTATGCAAAACAATGAATGAATCGATTAACGTTTATCGCAACGATACGGTCAAGTAAGCAAATCAACTAAGTCCAAATGAAAAACGGTCATTGGACAACTTGTCGACAAGGTGAAGTTTCCTCGAACGGTTGCCTAGGCCAAGGGACCGATTCGGCCCGGGAGGAACGAGTGTAGCAGCGCCAACCCTTCATCGGCGCGAGTTATGCGGGCACTTTCGCACAGGGCTCGCTACCCGATGCGAAAGGGGCGTCGTCTAACCAAATGCTATAGTCCGCGATGGCTTGACATTGCCAGTGGCCTTCATACCCCCCTCCACTGCTTAACAGGTGCACGGGACACGGAAGGAACATGATAGTTGCTTAATGATATTCAATTTCATATGCTTGCCTCAAAACATATTAACATGCAAATCGAACAGGATGGTTAGAAAGATCATTGAAATAGCTAGCTAACATGTTTACAAAAATTCTTGAATCAAATACAGAGCTTGGATTTAATTAGCCATTCGCCAGTACATGTGTTTCGTGCTGATCCTCGCTCTTTGCAGGTCCCGCGAACCAGGAAGGACGCGCCAGCTAGCTCGGCGGCGTTCGTGACTTTTGAAGCTTCGGCCGTGCGTCGAAGACTTACTCTGCGACTCCACTTTTGAAGGCTCTCGACAAGTCCAAGGAAAATGACTCAGCGTCCCTCCCATCCAGGTCAATGGAGTACTTGTGTATATTGAGGGATGTGTGCAATGTATGGAACGGCTATCTCATCGACACTCTTTTGTAATCGAGTCATGTTGTAGCCCGTGCGACAATGAGTCTTGTATCGGAGTCTGTAAAAGATGTTCATTATCAATAAAGATCAAGTTTCCTTTACTTATGGTGTGTATCAATTTGTCTGCGTACTCTCTTAGATCTCGTGTCTCGGATTACCTGCCTTGTGCGATCGCAAATTAGGTTCGCACGGCATCACGCCCGGGGGACGATTATCGATTCGACGGAATCGAGGCGTGACAGTATGCAACAGGAGTTCGGCGATCAGGATTCTGGAATCCCTGACCCTTCTTCCTGTGGCGACATTGCCTAGCAAAGTGGCCAGGCTTACCACAGTTGTAGCACTCCCGCCTTGGCCTGTTGTCTTTCCCAATAACAGGTTTTGGTTTCAGGAATTGTTTCTTTGCAGGATTCTTGTTCTGGGGGTTATTTCTCTGTTGAAAGGGTTGGCCCTTAGGCTTTCCCTTGGACTCAGCAATATGCAACTTTGCCTCGAATTCACTACTCAAAGGTTCCTTGTCCCTACTTCTACTCTCTTCCTCAATGCGGAGAGAGACAAACAGCTCATCTAAGGACATTGGCTCTTTATTGTGTTTCAGTTTTAAGCCAAAGGATTTCTAGGATGGTGGCAATTTATTTATGAATGCAGCAATCAGAAATTTATCAGCTAGTGGCATGTCTTTCTGAGACATCTCATGAATAATGGTTTGCAGGGTGTTAGTTTGTTCAACAACAGACTTCTCATCAACCATCTTAAACTCTAAGAATATATCCACTATGTAAACATCAGAACCTGCTCCTTCATTGGAGTATTTCTTATCGAGGACTTCCCAAAGCTCTCTGGAAGTGGTAGTTGTGCAGTAGATATCATACAGCGTGTCAGACAGGCAACTAAGGATTTTTCCATGACAAATGAAGTCTGTCTCATTGTATGATTCTAGCTCAAAAGTTCTGGCAGGTTCGTGTAGGTCAGGCAGGGTATCAGGTTCTTTAAGAACCTTCGACAGTTTCAGGCAGGTCAACCAGTAGGTTATCCTACGCTGCCACCGCTTAAAATTTTGACCATCAAACTTCTCCGGTTTGGAGGAGTTGTGAATATTGGTCGAGAATTCCTCAGTTGTGGGATTCATAGTGCGTGCGTAGGAATAAAGCAAACAGAAGGTAAATAGAACCTAAGAAATTCTATTCTAAGATTGTTGGAATAATCACTAGACAGAATTCCTAACGCAAGCAATCAGAAGTAAAATTCAGAACATGAATTACGAGTTTAGGATTCGAGGCACGTTACAAACACTTTCCTTAGAATAGAATTTCGCCCCCACAATCGTGCAGTAGGTTCCAGCGATCTATCCCCGAGATACAACGAATCCTTCGATCCACAGCACCGTGCACCCGGTAGTGAATCCCTCGATCGATCACAGCCTTGCCCAGAGAAAGAGTTGGACGGAAGGAGGAGGAGGGTTCTGGTTGCAACTTTTCTCTTCTGTACGAACAGAGTTCCGAACGGGGAAGAGAGAGAAAAGATTTTTCGTATTTGATCCAACAGATCACCTGATTTGATTTTAAAATCAAATCTCTCTGTACGTGGCCAGAATTCTCTCCGTGATCCACAAATCCCGTAACGGGATTACGTGGTAACAGTTCTTGCGGAAGACCAGGCAACCGAACCAAAAAAATTAAATCAAATAACAATTAAAAGGAGATAGAAAATTACTTTTATATCCTTGGTCCGGTCCGCGGCGCGCAAGCGTGCAAAGTGCTAAGTGCGCGACAAATAAACGCGTCAAAAACGCGCATTAAATCGTGCACCCGCTCGCGGGTTGGATGGGATGTAGCCCATCCCCTACACAACCCACTAACCCACTAAGGAGGGGAAAACCTTATATGGAAAGGAGAACTTTTCCTCCTTTCCCATGTGGGACTAAAAGAATGGAGTGCCTTTTTGAATCACATATAAGTTGCTTCCCAGGCAACAACACATAAAAACCAACAACTTCTAAAATACCTAATAAGTGTGCGTCTCTAATTATACTTGATGGAAATTTACAAAGCAAGTACATCATTCAAGTAAAACTTACTAATTATATAGACAATTTTAATGCATATAAAAACTCCTTGCAGCAAAGTTTCTTTAAGTGACACCGACATTGTTGTCAATTATTATAGTGGACAATGAGATGAGCAGTAGTTATTTCCATGATTTAGATGTGAGAACTCACTTTACCCACTACATCGGCATCATTCTCATTTCTCATTCTATGGTACAACATAATCCATCTCTGAGCTTAATCAAAGAACAAAAACCACCAAAGTCGCATAACTGCATTGCAGTCGCACATTTGTTTGTAATTGGTTGACTCCATTACCAAGATACTGGAATCATTTACTTCATCGACCAGATATATGCAACTAGAAAGCATACTGAAAGTAAAAAAAAAAAAAAAAAAAAAAAAAAAAATCAAAGATCAGCATACTTGTAGACTTGTATAATTATTTGGTTTTTAACATTTTTCTCTAGGCTTGCTATGATGAAGGTAACAAACACAACTAAGTTAACGTAGGGAGTTAAAATTCAACAAATACCTATTTCACAATTTATTTAACAACAACAAGGTTATAAGGAAAATCACAAAATAAAATAAAAAGACAACAAGTATGAAATTTCTTACTAACCCATATCAGAACCATTCCACGGCATATTTTCACATTCAACATCATCGTCCTCCTCAAGACCAGTCGGGGCTTCAATCACACTAAAAACATTCCTTTGCAGCTTCACCTCTATGCCATTTGTCAGGACCTGCAATTCACTAGTCACAAAATTAATTATTGCTCAACTATTAATACAAAAATCAAAATCGTGCAAGTAGAGTTGATTAGATTTCAGGGTACAATGGCAAGAGAAATAGAATAAGAAAAGGCACCATACTTGAAGATATGCCTGAATTATCAACCCACTTCAGCAATTCTAGAAAAAGTATGACAAAAAGATTCATCACTCATAGTGAAGCTTGTCTATTTTTTATGTAGGATCATCCCAACAACCATCCAAAATTTTCAATTGGGATAATATTGGTAGCAATACAAATAAGTACATAATCCAAATATACAGACAAGGGATAAGTGTAACAAAGACAAGGATGAACATCTGAAACTGTCCCACATGCATAAAAAAATTTCTTTGGAAGAGAAAAATGTAACACAGGCTGGCAACTGGGAACAAGTAGACAAAAAATATGCAATT
The DNA here is from genome assembly GCA_029216955.1 of Iris pallida. Lineage (NCBI taxonomy): Eukaryota > Viridiplantae > Streptophyta > Magnoliopsida > Asparagales > Iridaceae > Iris > Iris pallida. Next base: position 609,940 of record JANAVB010014852.1, on the reverse strand, counting down.
AATAATTTAAGGATCACAACAAGCCACCAAACAGTTTACTTGAATGTATCTAAATCTAAATAAAAGATACAAGAAGAATGTGATGGTGTCATCATGCAAGCAATGTCATAATCAGTATACAAGTATGGTCCAAGTGGATATGGTCCTATGGAATCACAATATAAACAAACACTAGGCCCCTCTTTGACACATAACTCACATCGAGCAAAGTATAATCAAATGTGACTTGCAAAAAGCTTACGGAGGACCATACTGCTGAATGCTGATGCTTAACTGAGCTTCATTAGTAATTAACCCTAAACTATAAAAAATTCCAGTGCCTAGATAACATTTACCCGTAGATCAGATTCTGATGTATTATGTCACATTTATCTAAACCAATGATCTACGAAAGAAGAGAAAAAGAACAATAAAAATGTTCCACATTTTTACAATGAAATTGAAATTTCAAACAACATATTACATAAAATTTTGGCATGATACAGAGATACATTAGTCAAGAATATGAGAAATCTGTAGATCCCAATGCTAGTAGTTTGAAAGTCGAATTAATAAGAGTGGGTATTATACACTTCAAATTCTAAGAATGCAAATTTAGCAAAATGCAGAAAAGAAGCTGTTGCTGAATAGCAAAGAAATATTGTATGCAATAACAATGAATTAGAAAATCTGATCTTGTCATCTATGGGGCTTTGCTCTTAGTTTTTCTCATTAGAGTTCAAAAGCTGAGTATATTACAAATACTTTCAAAAGCTGGGTCAACAATCAAACATTGATAACAAGATCCAACTACATCTGTTCCTATTGAGTTATTCAGAACAAGATTAATGAGTCATGATCAGATAGAAAACATTTTGCACCACCTTAACGTCCTAAAAGGGTTAAAACTCATTCCAACATATAAGACGATGGAAATTTTAGAAGAAAATGATAATCACCTATTGGAAAAGGGTCTCAATCCCATAGAAAGAAAATTCAGGAAGCTCTTTTCTAAGGAACATTATGGTAAAAATTTGTCATGAAGAATCTGATTATAAAGAGAGAACATCGCAAATAAGGAAGGCTGAAATCACCTGGCACTTCATGTGCAAATTATGTTGCACAGATACGACTACAATGTGACAGTATGGAAACAGGGATACAGATATGGCATTGATTTAATATGGCAACTGTATTTTGGAGTGTCTGATACATAACTAAAATGGATTTGGTATGATACGGAACCTAATTTGGTGTGTTCGTGCTTTCTAGTGTGCAAAGAGATCCAATCTATCGGCAGGCTTATACAAGATGGTTTACTTTTCAGTAGAATGGACAGCTACAAAATAGTAAAGATTGGTTAAGTTGACTTGTCACTTGATATGCTTGTTATAATACTAGTTGGCATAAGAATCAAAAGCTCTTCAGCATTTTAGAACTGGACAAGAATGAGAACAAAAACCGGGTACAAAATCCAAAGTAAAATATTTAGGCAAATGTTAAAGGCCACCCTGTTTTACTAAGGGCAACCATGAGTTTTTTTTTCACTAAGAGCAACCCATATTGTAGAAGAATACTAAGGGCCACCCCTCCCCCGCTCATTCCCCTCCTCCGCCGACAGTCCCCTCACCCGCTCCTTGTTGTCGCACCGCTCGCCGGCTCCGGAGTCATGCTCCAGAGCAAGTCCCCCCACATGCTCCCTTCCCCCGCCACCCGCCTCGGCCTCTCCAACGCCCCCTCCCCTCCCCTCCCCCCCCCAACTAACCCTAACCCTAATAAGCCCTCCTCTCCTCCTCCTCCTCCTCCTCCTCCTCCATCTTCCTTCGGCGCTCTCCTCTTCTTTCTCCCTCCCCTCCCCCGCACCCAATCTCTCCTGCAGCAGATGGCCTCCCTCTCGACTTCCCTCTTCCAAGTCTCCCCCAACCGATCCCTCTGTGACTTGAGGACTGCAGCCTGCAGGCTTGGACTACAGTCCTGACAGAAACTTTTTTTATTTTATTTTTTAAAAGTTCCTAGCTTCAGTGACTGCAGGGCTAGCCTGCAATCCTTGTTGAAGTCAGGACTGCAGACTTGGCCTGCAGTCACTGAATTAGAAAGTTTTTTCAATAAAAAATAAAAAAAGTTTCTGTGACTTGAGGACTGCAGGCTTGGTCTGCAGTCCTCAAGTCACAGAAAGGGTGGCCCTTAGTGTTTTCAAAATGATAAACTTGTAATTTTTTTTAAGTTTTAACTTGGTTGTCCTTAGTAAATTGGGGTGGCCTTTAACATTTGACAATATTTATTCAACTAAACTAACAACCTCACAAACCACTCAAGTAGTATGGATTGATAAAATAGAACCGTCTTGAGCATACATAGTTGACTACCTCAAAAACGGTGGACATGCCGACTTCCTCTTGCATTCTCTTCAACAAGCACAAAAGTAAGAACAAAAAGATAATGTCTGAAGAAGACGATGATAATCTATGGTGTTCACAAAACCACAGCTGATTTTCAACAAGAAAGTTCTGAAAGACAAGACACTACTAAAATCTGCTTAATTGGCGACGTAAATTTAGCGACGTCACAAAGACGTCGCTAAATTGTGGACATTAGCGACGTATAAATGAAACGTCAGTAACCGTCGCTACTAGCGACACAAATAGTGACGTGACAACGACGTATACTAGTTACGTGAGCTAGCCGTCGCCAAATGTCGCTACAACGTCGCTAATTGCGACTGATTTAGCGACGTTAATAGGAACGTCACTAAGTTCTAACTAAATTAAATCCCCCCCCCCCCCCCGAATTCATTTCCCCCATCCATTTCACTCTCTCACTCTCTCACTCTCTTCCTCCGGCGCTCTCGCTCTCACTCTCTCCGGCGACTTCACTCTGGTACGTGACTCCCTCTCTCTCTCTCTCTCTCTCTCTCTCTCTCTATTTGTTGTTGGTGGTTGGGGGGTGCTGGTGGCTCGGGGGGAGGGGCAGGGGTGGTGCGGGTGGTTGGGGGTGAGGAATGGTTAGGGGGTGGCTGGGTGGGTGGGGCAGTGAGGGCGGCTGGGGGTGAGGGCGGTTAGGGTTAGGGTTCGGGTTAGGGTTAGGGTTAGGGAGGGGTGAGGGCGGTTATGGTTAGGGTTCGGGTTAGGGTTAGGGGTGGTGTAGGGGTTGGGGGGGCTGGGGAGGGGGGGCTGGTGGGGGAGGGGTTAGGGATAGGGTTCGGGTTAGGGTTAGGGGTGGTGTGGGGAGGGAGGGGGGAGGGGTGCGGGGGGGTGGGTCAGGGACACCGATAGTGTCGAAAAAACTGATAATTTAGTAATAGTTATTTGTTTTTCGACACCGAAAAATGTAATACTCCGATTCGAAACCACGTACCGATAGTGTCGATATTTGTAACACGTAGTTTTGTTGGTTGGTTAATTTATAACACGATGGTGCCGATATATGTAACACGTACCGATAGTGCCGATATTTATAACACGTAGTTTCCTTGATCCCGATATTCATAGGAATGGTCCCGAGTCACGGCCGTAGTATGTAGTATATTCGTTTTAGTTTGTAGTATATTCGTTTTAGTTTTTAAGTTTTAGTTTTGAAGTTTATTCGTTTTAGTATGTAGTATGTAGTAGGAATGGTCCCGACTCATAGGAATGGTCCCGAGTCACGGCCGTAGTATGTAGTATGTAGTATATTCGTTTTAGTTTTAAAGTTTATTCATATTTGCAGATATCTAGAAATGGCTATATCCATGTATCTGCTAGACCGTTCGTGGATGTACAACCGCATTCGAGATGACATGTACGGTGTGCGAGATGAATACATCGCCGGAGTAGAACAATTCCTCCAATTCGCGAAGGCGTTTCCTCAATCCATGGACGACATGGACATTAAGTGCCCGTGTGCAAAATATCGGAACATGAAGTTTCAACCAGAATTGGATGTGACGTATCATTTATACACAAAGGATTTCCTTCCGAATTACTACCAATGGACCGCACACGGAGAGCTTGTACCTTTAGCATTCCAAGCGGAACCTTATGTGGAGCCTTATGTGGAGCCTTTTGTGGAGCCTTATATGAATGTCCACAACCGAACTGGTGTCGACAACGAGTACTTGAACATGGTCTTCGACGCTGCGGGGCCTAGTTTCGATCCATACAATCGTGACGCAGCTGAGGAGGCACCGAATGCCGATGCCGCGAAGTTCATGGAGTTGCTGGAGAATGCAAGGACTCCTTTATACCCTGGCTGTGAGAACCATTCACCGTTAGAGGTGATCACTCGGCTCTTGAGCATAAAGTCTGACTTTAACATGTCCCAAGAATGCTACAATAGAGTACTCGAGTTGATTACCAATATCTTGTCGGAGGGTGCCAAGTTACCGAAAGACTTCTACCGCTCTAAGAGGATGGTGAGATCTCTCTAGATGGGATACGACAAGATCGATTGCTGTCAGAACGGATGCATGCTTTACTACAAAGATCACAAGGATGCAGAAGTGTACGGATTCTATGGTGCTGATCGCTACAAGCCAACTGCTGCAGGCAAGCCTAGAAGACCGACTGCTTCAATGCACTAGTTGCCGTTGACGTCGCGGTTGCAGAGATTGTTCATGGTGAAAGAGACTGCCGAAAATATGAGTTGGCACAAGCGACAACAGACCGAAAGAGTGTTGGATCACCCATCTGATGGAGAAGCGTGGAAGCACTTCGATCGAGCATATCCTAATTTCGCTTCTGATGCGCGTAATGTAAGGTTGGGTCTCTGCTCTGATGGTTTCATCCCATTTGGTCTTTCAGGCTCCCAATATTCATGCTGGCCGGTAATTCTCACTCCGTACAACCTACCGCCTTGGATGTGCATGAAGACACATTACATGTTCTTAACTATTATCATCCCCGGTCCGAACAACCTGAAGAGGAACATCGACGTGTACTTACAGCCGTTGATAGATGAGGTGAAACAGCTATGGAAAACAGGGGCGTACACGTATGATGCTTCGAAAAGACAGAATTTTCAGATGCGGACAGCACTAATATGGACAATCAACGACTTTCCGGCTTATGGAATGTTATCTGGATGGAGCACTCATGGTCGGCTTTCATGTCCGTATTGCATGGACCGCACTAAGGCTTTTCGTTTGAGACACGGAGGAAAGCCATGCTTCTTTGATTGTCATCGGCAGTTCTTGCCGAAAGACCATCCGTACCGTAGGAACAGAACTGCATTCCGTGCCAGAGCTATGGAGAAGGACGATCCACCGCCAATGTGGTCCGGAGAGGACACATGGGAGCAAGTAAAAGAAATCCCAAGTGCTATTGAAGATCCTACAACGAGCAGCCATTGCGAGGGATTTGGCAAAGATCATAACTGGACCAAAAGGAGTATATTCTGGGATCTGTCATATTGGAGCACAAATCTGATTAGACATAACCTTGACGTCATGCATATCGAGAAGAACGTGTTTGATAACATAATTAATACTGTAATGGACGTCAAGGGAAAGACAAAAGACAATCAGAAGGCTAGATTGGACTTAGCCGAAATATGCAGACGTCCTACATTGCACATGATAGACAACAGGAAGGAAAAGCTTTTCCGGCCTAAGACAATCTACTCGCTGGACAAGGAGGACAAAGTGAGACTTTGTAGATGGATCCAGGACTTGAAATTTTCGGACAGATACGTCTCCAATCTAAGAAGATGTGTCGACATAAAGGAGTGTAAACTGACCGGAATGAAGAGCCACGATTGCCACGTATTCATGGAAAGGTTAATTCCTGTTGTATTTCGAGAATTATTACCGCCGGTAGTCTGGGATCTATTAACAGAGCTTAGCATATTCTTCAGAGATCTTTGTTCTTGCAAGTTGCTCGTCGATCGTTTAGAGAAGAGAAGGACATTGTGGTAACACTTTGCAAACTTGAGAGTTTTTCCTCCTGCATTCTTCGACTCAATGGAGCATTTGCCGATTCATCTTATCCATGAGGCTCTTGTTGCTGGACCTGTCGGTTATCGTTGGATGTACCCGTTCGAGCGACAGTTGAACCACCTCAAGAGGAAGGTGAAAAATAAGGCACGGGTGGAGGGTTCTATTTGTGAAACATGTCCTTGAGGAGATTTCAAACTTCTGTTCCATGTATTTTCAGCCTCATATTGCTACAAACAGAACAACGGCTCCCCCAGAAATGATGACGGCTATGAAGTTGGTATTGAGGCAAAGCTGAAAGTATTTACTGCCTATGGAAAACCATCTGGTAAAATAAAAAAAAAAGATATCTAAATGACGATGAGGTTAGCGCTGCAATGTTATATGTATTGCTCAACTGTGACGAGGAAGAAGTGGACAAGATAGAGGGGTAAGTAAAATTATTTCGCGTGCTTCGTTGCTTCTGAATATAACTAATATACCTATGCTTCGTTGCTTTTCAGCATGTTTAAGGATGAGGTAACGTCCAACAATCCGTACGCAACCGAGGAGGAAGTAGAACAGCAAATGAGACTTCATTTTCCTTTTTGGTTGAGAGCATATGTACGGAACAAGATGAATTTTCAGAAGAGGATTGAATATGTTTAATTTTCAGATGTAGTATGGTTTACTTTTGTTTTTATCAGATGTAGTATGGTTTACTTTTGTTTTAGCGACGTTAATAAGCGACGTTTTCAGATGTAGTATGGTTTATTTTTGTTTTTTTCAGATATAGTATGGTATACTTAGCGACGTTCCCAGGCTGTAGTATGGTATACTTTTGTTTTTATAAGATGTAGTATGGTATACTTCTGTATTTTTTCATATATGGCTCGACGTGGATCATTTGGTTCCGGTGCTGGTGGGAGTCGACGAGGTCGACAATCTCTATCTACCACTCCTACCGACTCCTCATCCCCCCCGCACTCCAGTATACACTAGCGGTCTAGTCGCCGACAGTGCCTCCATACCCGGCTCTAGCAGTTCGAGGTTAGGGCCTTCTTCTTCTACGCAGCCAGTACTGTCGAGTATTCCAGAGGTCGACCCCACTATTGAGGAGCAGGCCGAGGCCCACGTCGAGGTCGAGGACAATGGCGAGGCCCACGCCGAGAGCGAGGGCGAGGCCGAGGGGCAGGCTGCGGGCAAGGGCAGGGGCAGGGGCAGGGGGCGGGGCAGGGGCATAGTGCAGCTCCCATCTGAGACATATCCTCCGTGTCGCCCGGAGGAAGATCTGAGTTTGGAGATTTGGGCCTGTACTCGGACCAGGCGGTAAGTAAAATTGTTACATTTAATTTGTTTAAATTTATTATAAACTTGTTTAATAAATTTTAATTTCCATTTTACAGGTATTATCCCTCCTCCATACACCAGGCGCTAGGTACATTCCTGCGACAGAACTACAGGGGGCCCTGGATCAACTGGAGGGATGTCCCGGCCGACAGGAAGGCCTTCTGGTTTGAGCACTTTTCGGTATGTAAAAGTTTATTTCCTTTTAACATTTAGTATGTTTTGTTATAACTTATGTACTTCTATGATTTTTTCAGCGGACTTACTTCTTCCCTCCCCACCGTGCCGTTGCTGTCGAGGCTATATTTTCTACCGTCGCCAGCAAGCTTATTAGGGACGCGATCACCGACCAAAAGGATCGCGACCGCCGGGGATTGCCTATTCAGGGTTGGATCTCTGCCGCCGACTGGGCGGTATTGAAGAGGAGATTCGATGAGGAAGCCTACAAGGAGAAGTCCGCAAAGTCTAAAAGAGCGCAACAGGCGGGGTCGCAGTGGTGTGGTGGATCAAGGTCCATCATGGATTTCTTCACCCGTATGGTACGTATCTCGCCGTATACCCATAATTAATACTTTACAGTAATATATTTCTTTCAACTTAACTGACAAATCATATAATAATTTCGTAACAGGTTGAATCGGAAGAAGACCCGAATATGGTGACCTTGTTCCTCGCCACGCACACGAAGAGGGAGCGGTTCGTAGACGACAAGGCCCGGGACACCTACGTAAGTTTTACTTAATGCTAGTTCATTAATATTAATTTTTAGTTAGATGTTATTTCTAGGCCGAGTTTTAGAAGTTTTACTTAATGCTAGTGCATTAGTATTAATTTTTAGCGACCACGTGAGAATTCATATAGATGTTATTTTTAGGCCGAATTTTTTAGGCTTAGGGAGGCCGGGCCGACACGGTCAGAGGGAGCTGGTGCTAGCACTTCCCAGCAACCCCCGGCCGCAGCTCAGTCAGATGAGCTGTAGATGAGGGCCGTTGGTGGCATGCATAGGGGTACGTACTATGGTACGGGCTCCTATGGTGCCTTCATTGCGTCACAGTCCTCTGCGACCGCCACTAGTGTGCCCGGCCCCGCACAGACTGAGGAGTCGATCCGCCAGCAAGAGAGTGACGTCCTTGCGCAGATCGCAGCTCTGCGTGACGAGATGCTGCAGAGGATGGGGGCGCCGCATAAAGATGATTCTGCGCTCATCTCACGCTTTGAGAGGCTGGAGGAGACTACGGAGGCGCTGCAACAGATGACCCGTGCTACGCAGAAGGCTACGCAGCGATTGACCAAGCAGATACAGCATTTCCAGGAGATGGCAGTGGAGCGACCGTCTGCTGGTACGCCGGGAGCATCGTCTACATCCGACGATGCACGGGAGGACATGCTCGTCCACCTGTTGTCACCAGAGGAGTATCAGACGATCCTGACGTTGCGACGACAGTCATCTGGTGGCGCTCCTCCTCCAGCACCGGGTCCAGCTCCAGGCGATCAGTAGTTGCGGATATTGAGTTTGTACTGTACTATATTTTTCACTTTGTACGTATTTGGGGATATTCAGCTTTTTCGTTGAGGATATTGAGTTTGTACGTATTTGCGGATATTGATTTGGTTTGTTCAGGATATATAATATCGACATTGTTTGTTGCGGATAATATTTTTTCTTTATATTTTTTGTATATTCTGGAATGTATTGTGCGTGCCGGTGTTGAGTGTTCCACCGAGGGGGTCGACGAACCCAGGGATTGGATTCTGTATCTTGTGTTTTGTATTCTGTATTTTGGTTCAGGCTCCAGCTCCAGCTCCATTTGCATTCTGGAACCTGTTTTTTTTATATTTTTTAACTTAGCGACGTTTTTAGCGACGTTAATATTCGTCGCTACATTTTAGCGACGGTAATAAATGTCGCTAAACGCGTCGCTAAAAGCTGACGTGGCAACACGTGGCACCAAATCTGATGTCAGCTCGTCGTCGCCAAAACGTCGCAAACATGTCGCTAAACGGCGACCAAATCCTAACGTCACCTTATACGTCGCTAATTAGCGTCAACGAAGAAACGTCGCACATAACGTCGCTAATTAGCGACGTTATTGACGTCGCTAAACAACGTCGCCCTAGCGACGTTTTCTCGTTTAGCGACACGTTTTTTTCCGTCGTTCACGCAACGTCGCCATAAACGTCGCTAAATTCTCTTAGCGACGTTTTCGTCGAGTATAGCGACGTTTTTTAACGTCGCTAATCTGACAAATTTTTGTAGTAAGAGATACCTTAGGGTTCAAGAGAAAATTACCTTAGAAAAGAAAGTACCTTAGGGTTCGTTCGGGATGGAGGAGCAGCTGGGGGAGAAGATGTTCGTTCCAGGGAGGAGCGACTGCTGGAGGGGAACAAGTGGTTCGTTCAGGGGGGAGGAGCCGTTGTTGGAGGGGAAGAAGGGGTTGCCCGCGGGGAGAAGCGGCTGCGGGGGGGGGGGGGAGAAGGGGTTCGTTCCGGGGGAAGAAGCGGCTGCTGGAGGGGGAGGAGTTCTGAGAGATGAAGAGAAATAACTTTGAGCAAAAATTAGGGAGTCAAATTTGGAGCCAAAATTTTTAACAAAATTTACATGTTAAACAACACTTTTGTGCATCAAATCCGGACACTCTTACGGAAGAAGTAGGTTTTAATATTTTAATCCGTCGAATAGACAACGACAGTTTTAATCCATCATTGTTGAAAAATTCTAAATGTCGC